>OX375882.1:38604665-39032165 GCA_947359465.1 Metellina segmentata
TGGAATACTTTGTGGTGTTATTACGTGTGATGAGACGTAAACACATTTATTAAAATAATAAATATTTAAAACAGAAAACAGCAAAATAAAACAAAATAAAAGATGCGGAAAAAATTGTTCTAAAAATATTAATTTGTGATTCATTTTTATCTCTTGATCTCGCACAGTTGCCACAACTTACAACTAAAAGTGCACAACATTTAAAAATTTGAAATTAATTCAGAGCGTAAGAAACAGAAAATATCACTGCTCGCCTGATCTTGTTGTTTACAGTTCGTTGAAAAATATCGTCTGTCCCAAAAATTCGGAAATCGTTTTCATTGCGCTAAGAACAAAAATAAGACTCGAAATAAATGAAATATCAGAGCTGAAATTCCATAAAAAATAATAAATTTTGTGAAGAATAATTACTTTTTTAGCAGTACTGGTAAAGCAATCAAATTAATCGTAATACTCAATACATATTCCAATTTTTCCAAAGCTACAAAACTATGGTTGATTTAAGTATACTTACTCAGATTTTTTAACATGAAACTCGTCTAAATATAACAATAAAGAAATGGTTAATATTGCATTCAACTAAACTAACAGATAATGTATAAAATATCAAATATCTGGAATAAAATTTATGTGATGCCAGCCCAAACACACAAACACAAAATCGAACATAGAACAGAAAGACAGACAGACTTTCGCAACCAATTCCACTCACTAAATGAAGATAAATACTCACTGGATGCAAGTTTCCATGAAAATATATTAAACCGTGTGGACGTGTATATTGCACATACATACAGACAGACAGATGGACAGACAGACACCAAACGCGAAAAAGGCGGATTTGGCATCAGAAAGGTCCAAAACGGATAGAAAACTGGAAATGGGTCGAAAATATTGAATGTACAAACAAACACTCCTTTCTTATTTATATAGAATTATTAAATTTTTCGCACGTACACTTTTTTGTGGCACTCAAAAATTAAGCGTGGTACCCCGGTTTCGAAAGGTAAGACGTACTTTAAGTCAATTAATCGTCACACTTTCTATAAAATACTATTCCTTCATTTAGCAATAATATTTTTGTACTTTTTTTCAAATATTATTTCTAATTTATATCTTGTTAACTCATACTAATAGATGAAGCATCAGACAATCTCTTATTAAATCTAATGAGCGGTTAAACACATATATCCGTTCTGCAACCTATCTCTTTCTAACCAGTTTTGAGTTTTTGACCAATATAATCTTTTCCGGGATTCTTTCAACCGATAAATGTTGTTATATATTCATTATGGTTGTTGTGGAATAAAAGCAATCCTACACTAACAGGAAATCTAGTGACGATCAGAGGGTTAATTTATCTTCTCTCTCTCAAAGTGAAAAATAATCTCTTTTACTTTTGACACTTATGAGTGTCACGAAATTTCCGATTACTGTAGCGTTTCTTTTACCAAACAATACATACAATGACAAGATATCTCTATTGTTTGAACGATTCCCAGGTAAGATTTATTCATGAATATGGCCAAACTGGTCAAAAGTCAAGCAAAAAGGACTGCAGTTTTCATGTATATGATCCTCACGGAGGCTTTCTTAATAATAATATTATCCTGTGGTAAAATACTAATTTCTAATCTGAAGTTCGTGAAAAATAACTTTCCTTAAGTCATTGCTCTTGATAACTGTTGGTTTTATTCAGTAATAGTTGTAAATTTTTTTTCTAAATAGCAACTTAGACAGGTAGTTGAATTGATGTCGTACTGGAGCAACACTCCGGGCTATTGGTTCTGTACATGATCTGTACCGAATGGAAATATACAAAGACAACATTTCGCATCTTTGAACCACAGTCAGATTATGAGGTGAACGTGAAGGTATTTGCTTTATAATATAGACTAAACGTAGGAACAAATGTGACCCAGGCAGTACAAAATGATGTTTTCTGGGTGTGAGCAGCGGAATGCTCCATCCAACCCTCCAACTCCATATTGAACAAAAGTGAGAAATTAGGCAAATTAGGCAATGTATCAAAGTTGGAGTATCAAAAGCAATCGCATAGATTACAAAAAAACACCACATATTTAAACAAATACAATAAAGAAAAAACACAACACTGGAACGTAAGAGACCGCAAAAAGGAATAAAAGATGGAACAAGCTTCTCCATATTAGTCAAAACAGTGCCAGTCAGAACAAGCCACACTCTGCACAAAGATCCCCATTAAATACCATATCACACCCCGACAAGAAAAGTGACACAACGCAATATTACCGAATTTGAGAAACATCAACTTAAGGATACTATAAAACAAATATTGAAATAGTATAAGCTTCTTTTAAATTTTAGGTAAGTATTTATGGTCGTAACTTCTATTATATTCAATAGAATAGTAATATAACACGCTGGGGCACCTCATATATATTTTTCAATGACATAACATCAAAATTTTTATTTTTTGACCTGTCACACTTTTTTTGCCGGTGTGCGATATGTTATAGTCCGAGAGCTGATGACGAATTTGGAGAAGGTATTTTAGGCACTATGAATTTGTAAAATAATAGAAATTCAATGTTAGTTGAATAGGGAATCGAAGGTCGGGAACGCCGTTTGCGGTTATTTCGCTACTGCGCGGAATAGGATATTTGCAAAAAATGAATCCCACCGAGTATCCTTTAGGCACTTAGAAATTTTTTTTTATCTCTTAATTTAGCATTCATAGAATGCAGAAATAACACTCCCATACTGTTTGGACGGTTTTAAAGTACAACCCGACTGCCCTGAACTTGCATTATAATGAACGCAAAAAATATTCTTTAGTCACTTAGAAATTCTTTTTGCACATATTTTCAATAATAATTAATAAACATGCTATAAAAATTTCAGAGTACCTAAAGAATATTGTTTGCGTTCATTATAATACAAGTTCGGGCCAGTCGAGTTATACTTTAAAACAGTCCAAACAGTCTGGGAGTGTTGTTTCTGGATTCTATGAATGCTAAAATAAGAGATTAAAAAAATTTCTAAGTGCCTAAAGAATATTTTTTGCGTTCATTATAATACAAGTTCAGGGCAGTCGGGTTGTACTTTAAAACCGTCCAAACAGTATGGGAGTGTTATTTCTGCATTCTATGAATGCTAAATTAAGAGATAAAAAAAAATTTCTAAGTGCCTAAAGGATACTCGGTGGGATTCATTTTTTGCAAATGTCATATGCTGCGCAGTAGCGAAATAACCGCACACGGCGTTCCCGACTCTCGATTCCCTATTCAACTAACATTGATTTACTACTATTTTACAACTTCACAGTGCCTAAAATACCTTCGTCATCAGCTCTCGGACTACTATGTATATACATAGTTATATACACATGTGCATATGTTAATGCTTATATATATATAAAGTGTTTTAATAACAAAACCGTATTAAAAAAACCTTTAACAAAAATTAGAATGAGCTCAAAATAATTTTCAGCGTGTTCACATTTGCGTGAAAAAAATTAACTCATACAAAATACTTTATAAGGCCCGGTGCACACATCCGGTTTTTCAACGTACGGTGCCACTGCGGGAACGTAGCCCAACTATGCACACATAACCGTGAAATGACGCACGAATTCATTTCGCGCCATTTGCGATAAATATTCTATCGTAGGAAACGTATTTATTTCGCTTACTTGGTGTAAAAAAGTATATTTTGTAACAAAATAGACGTTACTGGATACAACCATTTATAAATTATTATTTATATTCCACTTGTTTATGAAAACAAGCAAATTCAGAACGGCGACTGCTGTGCTGCGCCGTGGGGAACTGCGGTACAAATTTCACGCAAGTAGGACGTGCGTCGCCCCAGCGGCGCTGGAGGCATGTGTGCACTGCTTCATTGGATCTAATGTATCTGAGACCGCACTTGCGTTGCGGTAGCGGCGCCGCACGTTGAAAAACCGGATATGTGCTCCGGGCTAAGTAGCTCGAGCTGCACATCATACTCGATTCACGTGGTTCCTCCGCAATCAATCACAGACTGGCGAGCCAACGCACTGCCTTCTAGGGTAGCCAGTTCCCCGGCAGCTGCCGATACTTATGTAAAATCTTTATTTGAGTCGTGTTATTATTTAAAACCGCCGCATTCGTCTGGCTTTTTGCACATATTTTCAATAGTAATTAATAAACATGCTATAAAAATTTCAGAGTGCCTAAAGAATATTTTTTGCGTTCATTATAATACAAGTTCGGGCAGTCGGGTTGTACTTTAAAACCGTCCAAACAGTCTGGGAGTTTTATTTCTGCATTCTATGAATGCTAAATTAAGAGATTAAAAAAAATTTCTAAGTGCCTAAAGAACATGTTTTGCTTTCATTATAATACAAGTTCAGGGCAGTCGGGTTGTACTTTAAAACCGTCCAAACAGTCTAGGAGAACAATATTTATGCATTCTATGAATGCTAAATTAAGAGATTAAAAAAATTTCTATGCAAATATCCTATGCTGCGCAGTAGCGAAATAACCGCAAACGGCGTGCCCGACCTTCGATACCCTATTCAACTAACATTGAATTTCTATTATTTTACAATTTCATAGTGCCTAAAGTACCTTCCCAAAATTCGTCATCAGCTCTCCTACTATTATGTCTCAGGTGTGTTTCATCGTGTGGAAGGTATTCCGTTGTTTGGTGAATAATAACTCTGATATTACATAATCTAATATTTACTATATTAACACACACTACTATATACAATACTAGCAGAATTACCCGGCTTTTCTCGGGTTGAATTAATATAATATGTTGATTGAAAAGTCTTCAAATTATTTTTCATAAAAGAATGTTAGCATCATTTAAGTGTACGGGGGAAAACATTTATTAACAATTTAACTTCTCCGTCGCTTCTACAGTTTACTTCGGACGCAAATATGCATATATATGTTGTATCCAACCATATAATCCATTTCATATTCTTCACACTTCTGTTGAAATTGATTTTAAGTTTTCGAGTTCCCGTGCATATTTCCGTGCATTCAATTTCAGTAAAAATGACGAATTTTCGGTGGATTGTCTTGCACTTAGTTTTCCTATGAATATGTTTTCATTGCGCCATTCTTTCATCTAGTAAGCGATATTTTCGAATTTCATCATCAATATGAGAAGATAGTAAATTAAATTTTTACAGCATTCGTTACTAATTTAACTTGAAGCAAATGCACTTTTCCAGAAATTCCATTCAGAGACATGTGTAATAATAGAGAATTTGTTTGAAATACATGTCACCAGAGTAGACAAATTAAATCCAATCGATAACAATTTTTTAATAAACAAAAGGTTGATTTTACAGCGCTTTTACAAAAAGAAAATCACTTTCAACGAACGATTCTCATACATCTAAGTTGTGTAAGAACAGTTTCAATAAATAGAGCAATCAACCTCGACTTTCTGTCTCTTAAGACATAAAATTTCAATTTTTTGCAAAATTACTTAGTGTGGTATTATTCCAAGATCAACTAAGTCTTGTTAAAAATTCCCGTTTCTCCAACACACATACAGTTTTAAATTGAACCCTTATGGTACTTTTTAAGATCAGAAATTTGGTTCCTAAATGGAAAGCACGTATCTATTTAGAATGATAGATGTAGTTACTTGACTATGGCGTAAGCTTTCAATAACGCCCATGAAACACGAAAAACAAATGAAATTTAGTTTATTTAATCGTCTTTCAATGAAAAGCTAAACCAAAATTTTTAAATATATTTTGAACTACAAAGTATGACAACCAGTTTTAAATTAACGTAACCCATCTTATTTTAAAGTTATTTTTGAAATTTTTTATGTCATTTTAAAATAATAAATTCACACTTACAAGTATTTTGATTTGTAAATTTTATTTATTTTTTTTACCTACACACTATTACGTATTCAACCAAAGATTTAAAGAAAGTTGGTGGAAATATACATATACCACCATGAAATTACTCATGTCTAGTGATATTTTGCAGGAAATAAATAAATAAAATCCAACTCTTAAATAATATTTCTGGAATAGGTAATATACCGGAACACATAAGCAAACAGAAACAAAATTCCAATACTTAAAAAAGGCAGAATTCTGTAAAAAAAAAATATGTTCTAGTATGTTGAAGTCTGATTTCCTGAATATATTCTAAAGTAAAACAATTCGACAAAAAACTTGAACAATATTGATAAAGACAATGATTTATAAGCAAAATGAACACATATTTATAATACTTGGGAATCCCCAAATGTGACCGCAACCATCTCGTTTTCAACTTAAATACCCAATAAAGCAATTATAAATCAAATTAAAAAATTAAACATTAATTCTGAGGTTGCCAGCTACCGAGTAGCAAAATCACGCTTTTATGATCAATGAGTTGATCGTTTGGGCTTTTCGTGCTCCATAATAAAATTTAAGTAAATATAAAATTAAATGTTCCAAATATTCTTTCTTCATCAATCAATTATTAATAAATATTATTTTCATCAGAGAAAGATGTAAAAATTCAGTTCAAACATGAATATTATAATTTAATTTATTTTAAGGAAATTGTTTTTCGATCAACACTGGTAAATCAATCTGAGATGCGTAAATCGATCGTTTTATACTCAATGTTATTTCTATGGCGATTTCAAATTGCTTCTGGCTTAGGCCATAAGTCAATTTTAGGCCTCTTAGGATTCGAATTTTTCAAAATCCTTTCTTAGTGCACCCCTACGGTATAAGAAGAAACACCCTGCAAAATTTCAGTTTCCTAGGACTTGTAGTTCTTGAGATACAGTGATGAGTCAGTCAGTCAGTGAGTGGTATTTGAATTTTATAGATATAGATGTGTTATTTCTATGGCGATTTCAAATTGCTTCTGGCTTAGGCCTTAAGTCAATTTTAGGCCTCTTAGGATTCGAATTTTTCAAAATCCTTTCTTAGTGCACCCTTACGGTATAAGAAGAAACACCCTGCAAAATTTCAGCTTCCTAGGACTTGTAGTTCTTGAGATACAGTGATGAGTCAGTCAGTCAGTGAGTGGTATTTGAAGTTTATAGATATAGATTCTACCTACTGCGTTTTACGATAATACTAAAAGGGATACCGTGCAAGAGTAGATACTGTTACAGTTATATCTGTAAGTAGTTGCGGATGCAGTTAGTAGGTCAAGAGGGATCGCTGCACCGTATTATATTTAACTTCCAAGTATATACAACTATACAGAATTTAGTTGCATTAAAAATGTGAAGTTTTCGCTTCAAAGTAATAATAGTTAAATTCCTCATAAGTTTATAAAGTGCTCTGAAGATATTTTGAAAATGACAAGGATGCAAATTTCCAATCAGTGAATCAAATTTTTCTTAAAGTAATGAAAATATCCAATTATTCCGTAAAAATTTTATTTTATTAAAAAATTTTATTTTTTGAGTTAGGTCACTTTTCTTGCCGGGGTGCGATATATTAACGCCTAAAAAATTTAATTTAAATACTACTGCCATAGTTACGAATCATGAAGTTTAATATAATAGTAGTATGCTGAAGGTGCCGCGGTGAGAGTGTTCCATTTCTGCAAAAGAGTTCCAATTACATAACAAAATAAATAGTACTTTTTTGCCACACTTTCACGCTCGAGCGCGACTGTTGGCTTGTATAATCGCCGTTATTTATTCTCACTCTAATTAAGTTTCACATCTTTCCAAAAGCAGTTTACCCAAGATCGACTGCCTTAACATCGATTGACTTTTCCGGGTCTTCTGGTGCAAGTGCCATATTTGACCAAGCTGCAGCAAACACAAGACATACAACTCCGAGTAAAAATGTTGTAAAAGAGAAGCTAATGGAAAGAGAAATAGAATAATGGTATAAAATCCAAAAATATCGTGTGGGAATCTCTGAAGCGTGCCACTCATGTTTGTTTAAGACTTCAAACCCCTTGGGAATATAAAGACCGCTAGAATTCCTCGGGGCCGCGAAGCCCGTGCAGATAGGATATGTGTCCCTAAGGGCACCTCGTCCTCAGAGCAGCGCTTTTCGAAAGCTCGCATTGTCAATCTATGTCACCTGTGACGATTCCCAACAAATCATATTAATTAGACGCAATTGATTTTGTAACGTAATTCTGTATCATCGGAAATCAATTTAACGATTAAATAAATTTGCTGCAGAAAATCCTTCAAAGACTCACATTAATTTATATTGACATAACACCTAAGAGAAACAAGTATTCGTCTGCTTTGAAATGCGGTGTGGGCATTTACTATAGAAAGGATTACTTTCTAATTACCCCAGCTAGGGCATACAAAGATAAGGTTTTCTGTCGGAGCTAAGCATTTCTCTGGGTCGCCGCCTCCTCAGTTGTTGACACGCAGTAATTGCAGCATTTCTACGCATGCCTGTAGGTTTCAGAAAGGCCTTTTTAGCATCCTGAAGACCCTCAAGCGGCAAGGAGGAAGGGGACTTTTAATTGAACACAGTTTATGACTTTGAAAGGGAACTAATTGAGTCATATTAGGGAGGCTATTTTTCTAATCAACTGTGCTGCGATGTCAATTTATTGAGGGAGCACGGAAGAGAATTTGTGCTGTTTGTAATAAGTTTAAGCGAGTTTTGTGTATCAGTTTTGAATGGATTTTCCAGTTGCGTGTTTGCACAAATATTTCTAGGGATTGCTGAGCTTATTGTTACTTTGACTTAGCTACCGTCGGGGTAATTTAACTCAATAATATGCTTTAAACAGCTATTTGTTGTTCTTAGAATTTAGACTCAGTGGACAAATGATTTTGTGTTTCAGTTGATAGTTACTGATTGATAATATTTGAAGAAGATTTATTCGGGTAAAACTATTTGTTATTAGCATAAGTGATGCTTTGTGTTTCAGTTGATGGTTACTGATTGATAATATTTGAAGAGGATTTATTCGGGTAAAACTATTTGTTATTCGCATCAAAGATATTTGGTGCTTCAGTTGAAGTACCACTGTTATTAAAAGAGAATTTTTTCATTTAAAATTTTACACTATTAGCATAATTGATACTGTGATTCAATTGACAACTACTTAAGATAAAATGATTTATTTTGCTATAATTTTTTACTTTTCGTGTTTATGTGAAATGCTTCTTTCTCTCAAAACTCCAAGTATAGGAAAACCCTTTACATTCTTTGAGCGCAGCTCATAGTAGGAAAACTCAAATATCTAGGTAGTTTTTTATTCCATAAAAATTTCATATTTGCTAGTTTTAGTCTTT
Source organism: Metellina segmentata (assembly GCA_947359465.1). NCBI lineage: Eukaryota > Metazoa > Arthropoda > Arachnida > Araneae > Tetragnathidae > Metellina > Metellina segmentata. The sequence continues at coordinate 38,613,903 of OX375882.1, forward strand.
ATCAAAAAGTAATGCGATTGCATCAAAATACAAGGCTGCTATTAATAATTTTTTTTCAAACATTAATTTTATAATTTTAATTCATTTTAAAAAGAGTATGTATATATATTTCAGATTCCTTAAGAGTAACCAAGTAAAAATGTTTAGTGTGATAGGAAGATTTTGGAAGAGGGGTAAGAAAGTTAAGAGAAATTAATTTAACATTGAGTTCTTCAAATTTTGCATGTTCATAATCTAATTAAAGACCAGACTTAATTATTTGAAACTTTGCATTTAAGAGTGATTTTCTGTAAGCGAGGTACGCCTCCTATGGAGTGTAATAGTTGATATTTTTGATTTTTCTGAAATTTGCATGAAATATGATCTTATGTATTCTAATTACACGACAGAAGAAAAATTTTCAACAACATTGTTTTGTCAAGTTACGGTTGTTTTTATTGGAGGGTGAAGGTCGTTTATTACACTATAGCTTAAATATGGCAAAATATAATTTAAATTTCTGGAACACTTTATACAGATGTTAAGGATTTTATTTCATAATCTACTTATATAATACCAGTACTAAGTTTTCTGGCATCTTGCTAAAGTTTGCAGGAAGAGGACCCCTAAAATTTAGATTTCGTGAGCAAAAATGTTCATTTTACAGAAATTTAAAGCTAAAATACCGCAAACTTCAGACAAATGTCAATTTTTTTTAAGTGAATTATGTTTTAGCATCATGTCTAGGTTATTACTGCATGAAAATAATTTTGGCAACTATAAGGAGTTTTCCAGAAATTCATCTTAAAAACCGACCGATTTTTTCCAAATTCCACCATTTTTTTCTTGTTAACCGAGCCTAATTGTATACCCGGGTTCTTTATTAAGCTTTAAATAAAATTTCGAGTTCGAGTGTGTGCACTTTGTCCTTGACTGGTATGGTTTCGTAAGCAGAATGGTTCCTGTCATCATGTGAAAGGGATTCATTGTAAAATAATCACAGTAAATACAAAGTAATACTGAGACAAATCCGAATTTAGATAACTTTAAAACTTTGCTTTATGAATGTTAAAGTTGCAGCAGAAGCAACACGCAGAGCAGTAGATGATTCTGAATTTAGTACAGGCTGTTTTATATTACTACTTTTGTATTATTCGAGTTTCAGGTTTACCGAGCGGCCTCGGTCTACACTATCTCGGATAACCAAGGTGCTATCGTAATTGTAAATTCTAATGGATGCAAAACTGACTAGAGGATGCAAAATAACAGATTAAAATAATTTATACGTGTGAGAGAATAAATACCTCTTCTCGACTCAGATGAATGACTTCCTCGAAGTTTCCTTTTTCACATTTGCTGGAAAGAAAATGGCAATCATTAAATTTGCCTTTTTTATACTCGAGGAAAATTATTCTTTTTCGAGTACGGCCGTAAGAATTTCCAATTGCTCACGGTTGTGAAATAAATAGCATTTCTTTGAAAAATGAGATTAAATTGAAGCAATTTTTTAAAAAATAACGTTTTCTGTCTTCACGTTGTACAGTTAACTTCGGTCTAACTTAATTGCTTGATGTTATCCAGAGTCAAAAGTATTTGCACTTTTAATAAATTATAACTAGCGACGAACGTTAATTTATTACATCAAATATTTCCTTATTGCATCAACACACAAAATGAATGGGTCTTAGCTTGATGCGTTGCTTTGCAGATTAAATTCTAGCACTGCATGGAATAAAAGAAGCACAATTATGTATTTCTTTTTAACACACAATTTATCATTGAGATAGCGGTACAAGCCATGTTGATTTAAGGATTAAAATTCTTAGAGAAACTACCCTAGTGATAAAAGCCATATAAAATATTAATCGCAAATTAATTTAATATTGAATTAGACTTTTTTAACTCGAAACATGTACGTATTGCTCTTTGCTGGATAATAATCTACATAGGTTCGCTTTGGTAATAATCGATTTAACATTCCCGAGAAATAGAACTTCTTCCCAACACAGAAGGCTTTCTGAGCTTATTAATTTTCACTAAATTGTTTAGCAATTTCTATTGGCAGGAAAAGCACAATTCTATGCGTCTGTGTCGAAAGGAGAACGTATTCCAAGCACAAGTTCCCTTGAAATTTACACGCTCGCGGCGTTTTGGCTAAGAAACTAATTAGTAAAGTAAATTAAGCAGGGGATTATTGATGAGATAGAAACCTGCTGCGAATGCTGAAGGTAAAGGATTCAAGTTAAAGTTCCGAAAAATTATTCTCCTGGTGTAATTGAATATTTTAAGAGAGATACATGCGAATCAAAGGTTATAGCGTTTCCTCTTTACTGGGGTGTTAGGTTTTCATTTGTTTTTAACTGTTGAAGACGGTAGCACTCACTATAATCTAATAAAGAAAGAACTGGTTGCTGTTCAAAGAGGTGATTTATTCATAAAACGGACGTGTTTACGTACGAAATTACAGATGTGACATGCTACAACTCATATGTATTCATGATTTTATGCAGAAAGTTTTGCAATTTTCTCTCCCTTAATTAACCAGTTTTCAATTATTTCAGATAGAAAAACAGATTGCATACATCTGTGTGGTTACAAATAAACTCTTAAATTTACAAATGGTTGGTCGGATTTTATGGTACAAAGGCCACATTTGGCTTAGTTTCCCCAAACACCGTTAAGTAAATGTACACACACACGCACACGCAATTTTTATGCAACCCATATATTTGTTCGTCTTGAATTATCACTACTTCAATGCTTCGATGTAATGTAGAATTCATATTTAACGTCTTTTTGTGTAGAGCAAAATACATAATCTGTCATAATCTAATTTTTTTCACAACCTCACACATAATATATTTAAATCCGACACCTATATGAGAGACATTTTCTGTCAAAATGAATGTTGGTAGCAAGATAGCGGTACAGCTACAGTCTACGTTTATGAGCGGTGGCAACGGCCTTGGCGATTGTTTTTGGCGCTCTTCTAAAGTCGCCAAGGAAATAATTAATTCCTAACTCTTTTACTGTCAAAACTTTTTTTCTTTTTACAACACACTTTTTAAACATTTTCAGAACGTTTTGAAAAGAATATTTTAAAAAACTTTCACAAAAAGTAGTAAACTTAAGCACATATCAAAACACATTTGTGAACCAGCAGAGAAACTAAGCTACGAATGTTGAGTAAAGAATACCATGAAACTTATCAATTACACTAAATACAGTAGGCAAGTTGAAAAAGAAAAAGATTTTTAAAAGAAAAAAAGCAAGAAATAATACAACCTGATACATCAGAACGGTCCCGAGAAAAAAAATTACGAAACAAGAATATTCCACAAATGCGAAAAACAATACGTCAGAACTCTGCCGTGAAAAAAAATTATTATGAAATAAAAATTCCACAACTGTAGAAATACAAATAAATAAACCAATGGTATCAAAGAAAAAAAATTTAAACGGCCAATGCAATCAAAGGATATTTTAAAATCAAAATAACCAATGGGAGGAAAGAAAAAATTTCAAACGAATCAATGAAATCAAACGACTTGAACGGATTTTGGAAGAACTTTCTAGAATATTCAAAATGAAAATTGAAAGTTTCCGTTTGTCGAGGTTGCCATGAAAACCATAACAACCGAAACAAAAAACGGGTTGCCTTAATTTATCGTAACTCGCTACTAGAAGCGCGCCAAAAAAATCGCCAAGCCGTTGCCATCACTCATAAACGTAGAGTGTAGCTGTACCAAGATAGCTTTTATGTCGGAATGTATTTGATGTAAATATGTTTCCCGTACATGATGTCGCTTGGCTTGTATTACCTATAAGATTTCAGTATATCGCCAATAGAAATTTCAAAGAATGAATTTCTAATTGATATCGTCAAAGCCAATTAGATTGAACGCCAAACGTCGTCAATATTGTAATAAATTACATTTAAAGGCAATCTCTATGTATAGCATACGAGAGAATCTGGGTAGCGACAGTAAAACCTTTCATTCAGTCTGATTCGTTTACACTGAAAAATCCACCTAATACGAATCTACTTTGATGACAGATGGTAGTTTGCCGTGACTTTCATTAAAATTAATACATTTTATTTTGTAGCTTTGTAATGGCCGTATTTATTAAAGAAACATCATGTACCAAATCATAAATTATCAAAACATGCTTCAATTACCCTACATAACGTTGATTATTATTTATCTATCATTCTATCACACACGCATACACTATCACACGCACACACGCACACATTATCACACACACACGTACATGGAAAGTTTACTATCACCGACAGAGAAATATCCAGAGAGGAATCGAACATCAACCACTAACTAATAGTTAGTTCCTAGCGTAATTACCAAATCTACTGAGCCAAGTCTTTGAAATTGCAAATGAGTGAATATTAAAGTAGTGAACAAATGATGGAAATGCTCTAATGACAGCAATCCACCAGTCCTCTAATGCTTTTGAACGACGCTAGTAAAACCTCTAAGTGCAGTTCAGCCGTCATATGTATGTGTATACAGAAATTAATTAGCGTTCAGCCGTCATATGTATGTATATACAGTGAAACTTCGATTAACCGCCAGGGTTTGGACCTGGACCATGACGGTTATTCAAATAGATGTATAACAAAGAAACTTTAAACAACAACTCAACCCCATCCATTGCATATGAACGAATGATAAAAAAAATTCACGTTTACAAACTGGAAATACATAGGCGCCTCAGCGTACAGCGTAAGTGTCCGACAAGTTGACTCTGATTGGCTGGTATGATCATGTGACCTCTGAGACGTAAAGGTATTTCATTTGGTTATTTATCTACGTTTTGGCGCAGATCTCTTTGACTGATAGGATCGTTTTTAACATTTTGCTTTATTTTTACTGTGGAGAGCGGTCGCTTTTTATACCGCAAAAAAAAAAAACGTATTTAATATGGCATTTATTTATGCATATTTAAAATGGTAATTCTGGTATGGCAACCCAATTTTAGTGCCTGAATTTCTATTATGGTATTAAAAAAATGTGTTTTTCAACACCAAGCTTCATATTTCCTGGTTTTTACTTAGAACAATGGTATCAATTATGTATTTTAAGTGAAAACTACTTTATTAGTCATAATTTAAAACTTAAATAAAGGAATAATTTTTCTATTTTCTTCTTTTCTTTTCAGACCCATGGCTATGGGTGGGTAGAGGTGGGAGCCAAAAATTGTATCTTTTATTATATAAGTTAGTGTTTTATGTATGCTTTTTGTTACATCATAATGGTCCTAAACCAGGTGTGGATACGACACCATCATCCTAAAGCAAAGGGGACGGCAGAGGAGCGGAAAAATATCAGCTGGTAGTGAGTTCAGGAGTGGTTCTTAGATTATTTATGTAAAATCAACGGAAGCTTGGAAAAATATAAAAAGGGTATTACAAATTAGGAAAAGTAATTTAAAATCAAAAGGAATTAAATTGGAATTTTTTAAAAATAATTTGGAGGATCTAAAAATTTCTTCGCCAGCTTGGTTTGAACTCGGGAAGTCATCCTCAGCTGCCGACGCCAAACTGAAGGAAGGTGACTTTAGCCATTAGGCCATCGTTGCTTCACAAAAAAAAGCTCTTTAAAAGTATAAGTACCCTTAGTATAAGTTGACGAGAAATACTACTAACAACCAAACAACATATATATGAGGAGCCAATCAGAGTCAACTTGTCGGACACTTACGCTGTACGGGGAGGCGCTAGAGGAAATACACTGCACATGCATGTATTTTATTTTACAGAAACAAGCAATATGCAATTTACATTAAGTACTGTGCATATTGCTACATGAACTTACGAGAGCCGCGGTAGCTCAGTCAGTAGAGTGTCGGGCTCGCATCTGAAGGGTTGTGGGTTCTGTCCTCGGCGGAGCCTGCAATTCTGATGATTGCGAGATCGGCGATTCGACCTGGCTAAAGACCGTCGTGTTCACTAATGGTGACTGGGGCACGTTAAATAGGTTGTGGTCACAAAGTCCCCCATGTTCCCATACCAAATCAATACCTCTGGGGGTACCTGATCAGGGGGTTATAGACCTCTGATTGGGATCTAAATTACGATATGTGTGAGTGAATGGATGTATGAAAGAAACCTTCCTGTAAAACGGTAGTGTCATGTATGTCGAGCAAAGTCGGACTTCCTCCCAATGGGGCTCAATAACATGGAAGGCGCATCCCCCTCACCTCTTGCCTTCTTCGACGGGCCTGGCACTCCTCTGGTCTGCTAGTGTAGGCATAAGAAACAACAAACAACAACATGAACTTACTCCATAGACATACATACATATTCAAATTTAAATTTCATTATTTTTTGTTTCTTCGAGGATCTTTCTGAGTGGTAATGTTCCGAACGGATGGTTAACAGAAATTTACGGTTAAAACAGCGACACATAATCAAATTTTCTTTGCGTGGTATTAGATTGTTAAAAATTATTTGTGAAACAAAACTAAACCGTTGAAATAAAATATTTTTGCAATTTAAAACATTTCACCACTCATAAGGCACACCGGTTGAAAATCACTGTTCTAGACACAGGCCAAGCACCGCCTTAAGGTATTTTTATTTCATTGATGTTTTTCAATTTGATGAATGATAGGTTATTCTACTCATCTAGAGGTCTTTGGAGGACCAAAGCATCATCTTTCGCAAAAAAGTGGGATTTATTCCAGCCCTAGATGCCGCAATATGTGGGTTATTATATGCGTGTTACCCACTCAAAAGAAATCCTATGCTAAATTTAACCACAATTGAATATTCATTATGCCATTTTAGGTAAAGAAACTTAAAAGAGATGCAGTTATTTTCTTTGAAACATGAATAAAAAATGCGTTACGAATTCTCTAAGCATGTAGGAACTGATTATTGTCTCCAAATCAAGATATAAACTAAACTAGGTGGCCCGTCCCCTGCTCACTAACGCTCGCCAACCCCCGGAGGATTGCTTCGCAAACCTCATTGGTTCGCTGCGCGAACCTATGCTCGCTTTGCTCGCATCAATGAAGACATGTGTCCTAGCAGAAGGGATTGTTGAGGACAAAATATGATATTCCCCAAAAAAAAAATTTCAAATCTAAATTTGCTGTATTACAGAAAATAAATATATAGTACCTCTGCAATCAGAATTCAAATGAAAACTTTGAGCGAATTTTGACTCGAAATGATAGCGCTGATTGGAAATCGAATACACAGCATGTTGTTTGTGCGTACATTTACCCAAGCACTCGATCCACTAACACTTTTTCATTGAGTTTGTTGTCGAAAGTTGTAGTGCAAGCGTCTTGTTGATCTATAATTGTTGGCCCTGAAAAGGACCGTTTTTTAAATGGCCCTGAAAAGATCCTCCGCTGCCTTTGATTTCTATTAACTGCAACAGCTCGACTAAAATTCTTTTTTTTTTCAATAAAATTTCATTCGATAACGCTATAAATTCAATTGAGGCGCGAGGTTTTATGGTAAACAAACAATCGTACAATGTTGCCAAAACGCGATAACAAATAACGTCTTTTTTGCGTGCCACGTAAGAGAATTATATATATAGATACAATTACGTTTCAAAAATGATGCACATAAATAATTCTCAAAATTCTCATTTGAAAAAAATACTATTTTGTGGGAGGTCTGTTTTCATCTGTTAACAAAACCTTGCTTATGCATTGCCTAAAATGATGAAAAACATTGTAACTATCATCATCGTCATCAATTTAATAAATATAATTTACTCTTCCGAAACTATCTTGAGTCAAAGCATGTTATAAGTTTCGTTAGTCTTTTCCTTCTGCTGTTAATCTTCATCTCCAGACAGTGTGCTCGTATGATCCTCTGCCCTTTACTTTACCTTTAACTTCTTTGTCTCGCAGGGTTACATTTCTCTTAAGAAAATGATGGATAAGGCTTTCTGCAAGTTTTGTTTCCGCAGATAAGAAAGTTTTGCAACATCGAGCAGTGAGTATAACAACGCAATTACTCATAAAGTTCTCTGAGTGTCAAACGCATTTTCTTCATTCGTGTAACTATAACCAATCGACGTTAAGGTGAAAGGTTACTAAACACATATTAAATCTTGAAAAAGGAAATTTTGTTTTTCTAATTTTTTTTTATTCTTTAGAATTAACCCCATGAGTATCAGCAGATTTCCGTGTAGTATAGTATTGTTTTTCCTCAATTCAAACATGACAGAATAATATTAACTGACAAAATTTTTTTCTTTCATTCAAAAAGTCTTCTGGCTATCCTTCTAAAAGCTAGTTTGGGTTAATAAGCCCAAAACAGGTTACAAGTCAAGCAGTGAAGACTGCAGTATGCAAAATGAGTGTATTTGTTTGTATACCTCAGAAAATTGAAAATAAAGTAAAGTGAAATCTGATGTAAAGTGTTCATTGATATGAATAGTTTTAAAACATTAGAAATAAAATAATTGTTTCCTCATGTTTTCAATTTTAAAATACTGGTAAGGATCCTATCATATATTCACGAAACACAACGTTTTACTCACTGTCCTTTTAAATTCATTTCTTGGGTAACTTTAGACAGGTTTTAAGCTGCGAACGTAGACTGGATCATAATGGCGACGTTGGTTTTAAGGTTCAATAGATAGCTCGCTCTATTTTAATTGTTTTTGTTCTGTTATTTTTTCGCTCTTTCACTAAGAAAAATGTTGTTGGTTAGAAATTACTAAACAAGGGGCCTTGTACATCGGCTTTTTAGAATAGCTTAATATTGTTTTCATTGCATTGCTCCTTCAACTAATATTATACCGTTTCGACGGTTTGTTCTTGGAATATTTGTTATATATTGATTATGCTTGACTTTCAGACACAGAAGTAGACAGTTGGATTGAAACTTTTTATCAGTTCTATGAAGAGTATCTTTCAGTGTCAATAAGAAAAACAGACCCAGGGCTAACATTTTATCACTTGAACTGTAAGGTTCTACATGATACACATCGTGGTTACCTTAAAATGTAAATTGTCTCCATTTTGGAGACTTTTGGAGTTTAATCTAATATACGTTAACGAACCTATCAACTTTGTAACCAACAACATACTTTCCAGAGCAGATACATTACTGACACCCTACAATTAACTTTCAATGATAAAAAATAGTTTTGTCTGTATTGTATGCTGACAATTTAGAATATAATATTAATTAAATATTCTCCATTCATATCAAATTGCATGAAAATGTTGGGAAATGCTTGTCAAAATATTTCAAAAATATAGATTTATTTCTTAAAAGATTAAAGTATCGATTTTTTTTCTTGAAAAAACTGTTAAAATAATACTTTTAAATACTGATTTATTCCCTACATAATGCTTAACTGAATATATAATATAATACTAATTGTTTTTAAATACTTTTAAACTTTTATCTACAAAATACCATTTATTTTCGTACATATCTCTATAATACAGAGCTTTTTTCTTAAGAATAATCAAAATGACTAACTAAATCTCCATTTGTTAGATTGTTATATACGAGTACATATTGCTTAAAATAATTCTAAAAGTGTAAAGGTTTTACTAAAACAATTGTTTTGCGCAGCCTGAAGACAAATGCAATCTATAATTTTGTTTGTGTGATTTTTACGCGCTTAATTATTAATTAATCTTAATTTCGTTTTTCATAAAGCTAATCTTTCTTTCAAATCGACATATTATTTATATTTTCAGATAATTTTCCCGGCTCGCCATATTTATAATTAAGCTTTAATAATCTAATTACATTTTAATAAAGATCATTTTTGTGTTGAAGAATTAAAATTCCTTTAATCCCTGCTTTTTAATATTACATAATGAATAAAACCTGAGACAATTCTTTTCTACAACAATTAGGTAAATTTTATCTTCGCTGCAAAAAAACAAAAACAAAAAATCGGAGTGACCAAATTCTATGGAATTATCACTTTTCTTTTAGGAGTGGATAAACTATCCTCTAGTTTTAAATGATGAAAAACACCCTTTTCATTATCACGAAACAGCCTATGTGTTTTTATTGTCTTGCCATAGTTAGATGGATATCTTGTATGGTAGTGCATCATTCAACGCACACTTAACGAAACTAAGAAGCCTCTTCTAAAAATGCCGAGATAAGCGAGACAAAAGTCTTTTTTTTTACCAACCCTAAAAAATCGCTCTCCAAGCGAGTAGCTAATGTTGCATAATAGATTCGAAAGGGGAAAAAAAGAAAATAAATCCGTAATTTAAACCCCACAGAAAACAACGGTAAGCCATTGTCAGTGGTGGAACATAATTTCGAGCAAAAATCCCATTAACTGAGAAAATATCTGACTTTATTCATGCTCGGTAAAAAATCTCAATCCTTATTTTCAGCACGTATGCTCTGCAGAGTAAGCAGTAACTTCAGCTCGTGGTGCTTACCGAGAGTTATTAAAGCTTACCGAGTTAATTTTTTGTCGTGAAACTCACTGTACTTGCTCAGTTCATGGTTGATTGTGTTCCATAAATCGTCCGTGAATTTTAAAATGAAATTATTTACTCCCAACACAAAGGTAGAAGCAAGCGAGGTGAATGTGAATTGTAGGACAATGACTCGTGTTTCAAGCCCGCTTGTGACGTTTGAGTAAAATTCGATTTTGTTCCATGCAGCCTCGTGAAAATTAAATAAATCTTCTTGCCTGATGGGCATTATCAATTCCGAAAGGAAGAACATTCTAAATACCTTTCATGGAGTGTAGGATTTTTGAGTGCATTGGTGTTTAAAAATTGATGCACTGCGATTTGTCTCTAGAATTTTGTTAGCATCTCTTTTTAAAACATCTTTTCAAAAATCAAGTGAAAGAAAATCTATACAATATTTTATGCATCAAGAAACAAGAATTCTTCAAACGATTTTCTGCCAGCAAATATCAGACAAAGATTATTTGTCAACCTTTTTGACTGTTTAATAAAACATATTGAAGGTTTATTAAGCTATATGCTCTCTTTATATAACTAGGATTTGTGTATGCTCAATATACGTGAACTTTATTTTACTCCTACATCTATTATTAGCCTGACATAGCTGTATAATATTCATTCTAATTTTTAATTTATCAAAATTTAATTCTTTTTCCACTAGTGAATTTTTGAATCATATCGCGTAAACAGCACCAAACGGAAAAGACCTGATCAATGCTACCATTCATGGCTTACTGTTAAGTGCGCATTGCTGCAACTACTAGCTTAAAGGTGTGTAGAACCCTATGGGTATGGCAGGAGATAGTTTGACAGCATAGTAATACCTCACGCAGACCATACAGCATGTTGTTTTGCCTTTCCATGTCATATGTCCAAGGGTTTATTTACTAGCACTACACACGGTAAAGCACGACTCTCCCAAGAATGCCTAACTATGTTGAAACCTTTCCTAATCCAGTTAGATACCGAGATCTGTCTCCCAATGAGCATGTTTGGGATGCGTAAGGTCGTCTATATATGGATAACAGATGAGTTTTTTGACTCCATGTCACGGCATATATGAGTATGTATTGCCACATTTTTTAGAATTAAAATCTACAATTTTATGACCATTATGATGCAATTCTACAACAATTTTGTCCTCTAAATTTGATATTCCGCTAATTTTGTTGTGTTCTCATGTACGTCACACATGTTAAGTTTCATTCCGATCGAACATTGGCTTCGGGATGTTGTGATTTTTCCAACATAAGTTGTAATTTTATTTCTCAATCCATAATCTTGGAAATCGATAAAACGTTATTTATTTAAGTTTAAATTATTATAAGTATTGCTTTGGGAAAGAGATATCCAGAAATTATATAAGTTATTTTTTTGGAATTTTGTGTATAATACTATTATTGCAAAGGATTGGGTACATATAAATTTTGAGTGCTGTGATATGGGTAATATAACGAAGTATTAGAGAACTGTATTACAAGTGCTTTATTTATTGTATACTTAATAGATGATAGTCAAGGATTAAAATTATTTTATATCTTAATTTATTTTTATAGATGTATACTTTTGTGTTAATGAAAAGGAGGTGTATCGATTAATTGCTAACTATGACATCAAATTGTAACCTGTTTTCGATGCAGTAGAACTTTCGTATTTGGAATATATTACGTTTTCTTAAAATATTTCCAATTTCTGTAATTTCGTCACAAAGATTTTAATATTGCATTTTCAGAGATACTAAAATCTATTCATTGAGACATTCCATAAGAAGTTTTAGAGTTAAAAATACATTGCATACCCAAGTAGAATGCACAATTGAAAATGCCAATCTCCATGTATAACGTAAACAAATTTCATTATAACCAAAAACTGTTCATTGAGACATTCCATACGATGTTATTAACACCCAAAGGACATAATATACCCAAGTAGAACACACAACTAAACATGGCAATATCTGTGTATAAGCATAAACAAATTACTTCGATTCTAACAAAGAAATAACTTATTTAAATAACCCATCAATCCCCCTAACAAAGGGAAATACCACAAACAACACTTTACACGCTAAAAAAATAGGAATAAACTCCTAATGGAACTAAAGGCATCTCGACATTGCTCATTTCAAAATTTTTATTTTACGACTAGAGAAAAACGCTCACATTAATAATTCGAAGAGCGTCGAATTTTATTTTAACTGTCAAAGATAGTTTCCCGAAAATGGCAACATCACCATTAGATATCTGCCGACGTGATATCCGATGCAAATTCTTCTCTGAAAGAAAAATGGAATAAAAAACTGACTCAAAATTCCGCCATTTCCAGTTCTGGGAAGGAATACGGGGAGGCATAATGGGTTGAGGTGTCTAGCAGGAACGGCTGTTCAAAATTTATCGCAAGAGATTATAATCCCAAAGGTACTGCTGTGAATGAGAGGAGCGTTTTTATTTATTTAGCTGGAAGTTGTTCGAGAGCCTTTTTTTAATTTTATAAGGCTGATGATAGTTTGATGATTTTGTTTGCCTTGCTAAACTTTTTATTTACTTAGTTCCCTCCTATTCTGCTTCTGCACGGAGCATGAAATCGTTATTTCTACCCTGAGTTCGATCTCACCAGCTTTTGGGGAGGTTCTGTGTACTCAGTGTAGCAAGCAGTGAAGCGAGCCTCGGTTAAATTAAACGAAGGCCAAAAGAGAAATTGCGGAAGAAAAAATCTTTTCGATTAAAAAAAGCGGAGGAGGTGAAATATAACTGGTAAAATTATCTAGTTTTAGCACACACACGTTTAATATAAATTAGTGTAACATACTTTTACTATCACCTTAATATTTTTTCGTCCTTATCTTATGGTTTCTTGAATCGATTTTAACGTTCCCAGGTGTATCAGAAACTGTAAATTATGTTTTGTTAAACCTTTAAAAAATGTAAATATTCTGCTACAAATATGTGTTTTACACTGCATAATTCTTTCTCGGATGTAGATATATTTTGTGACATCAATTTTACGCGTAATCTGTCTGCTTCAATGAATCGTTTTGTTCTTATTTCTTACCTAACTGTACTTATGTATGCCTTTTCTATTGCATATATTCGATCATTTATATTTTTCTATGTAATTGGATATTTTTTGTAAAGAAATTACATTTAAATAAATAAAAGGTTAGTGACAATATTGTTCTGCCCGTAATTACAAAGTAAAATTGCGTAAGCTTTATAGATCACACTTTCTACATAAAGTCTTAAACTGGTCCGTTCCAAAGTTCTTATGTAATATTTATTTCTCTTGGGTTATTAAGAATTGACTTCTGCTTTATATGCTACTTCATTAGTTTTGTTAGAAATGTAAAAGTGAAACAAGAATTATACTTATACAACTATAGGTATTTTTCTTGTTGTATAATTCGCCTTCCTGCTATTTTCTTTCGTATGTGCTCGGATGAGGACAGTAATTTTTCCTATTCAATGACAGGATACTTGATTTACACTAGTATTATTTTGCTTTCAGTATAATTCACCTTCCTACTATCTTCCTTCGTATGTGATCACATGAACACGCCGCGGCTATTTTCTTTATAACTCAATTTAAGTGTTCCAATTGGACACTGATTCGCATCATTCTTACTAAGTTCCAGTCAAAGAATCATGTGACTTTAATTTCTGTTTACGTTTAATACAATTAAAACAGTTCTAGAACTCCACAACTTTCTATAGTCCCGGAATCAACCTTCTCAACACTTAACTTGCCGATTCCATTGATCTTCTAATGAAATAGGTGGAGTATGTGTATGTAGCTTCATGCTATTTCTCACGTCATTCGGTTTGAAAATATTTTACGTGGTTGTGATAAAAAGCATGAATACTAATGTTGAACAAATTATTGATTAATAAAAGTGACTATCCAGCATGATTAAAATCACTATGTGCTTCGAGTAGTCAATTGGCTTGTCGATTCGTAAGCACGCGTGAACCTTTTGAGATCTTAAGACATCTTCACCCATATGCGCTGTCCATTTCATTAGAAGATCAATTAATAATACACATTTACACTAATGAACATGCTTAAAGCCATTTTACTGCAGTCAAGGATTGTCTGCAAGATCATCTTTGATCTAAGATGAGTGTGTATCTCTGGGGCACTCAGTCACTGCCTCAATGCAAAATTTACAAACTGCTGAAATATAATTACAAACAAATGCACGTAGAATAATTGGTTTCTTATATTTCATTAATCTTCTGAGCCCCATGATAATTCCCAGTAGCGTAATATTGTCTTTACCCCACAACACACAATATCTAAATACCACACCTATTGGTCGAAGGAATCCTGGAACGGAATATTTTGCTCAAGAAGATCAAAACTAATACAGGGGTAGACGAAAATATAGGACTTTTTTTGTGTTTGGATCCCTCAAAGGATTAGTTAACCTTTAACTGCTGTCATGTACACAGACCCCGAGTCATTTTTGACAAGTCGTTTTCGCACCTTAAAGTGAATATTGGTCCCTGTCCTATTCAGTACCTTCCTACTATGTCTAACAGAAGCCACATTCCAAGGTTGGTTTGGCTGCCCCAACTATTTCGTGTTTTATACACTATTTGCATTTCCGGCGTGGTCTCTTAGACCCCTTCACAGCATTTGCGTAACAGGTTCTTGTAGAATGAAATCGTTTAAGTTTGAGTAGGGTATTTCGGCAGAGAGCCTAAAATGCCAACAAACTTTACTAAGAAACGACATTTGTATCTTACACAAAAATAAATTCAGAATATTGTTGATAATTGGTCGGAAATAGAGTACTGGGATATTGAAAAAAAAAATTTGAAAGCGAACACGAAACGGATTCGGAAATTTCTGCAGATGAAAATGAAGACATTTCAAGTGCGTCTTCACAAGAAAAATATTTCTACGGAAAAAATAACTTCAAATGCTATGCAGGAGGGGGGGGGACCTAATAGTGATGTTAGAACACCAAAACACAACATAGTTTTACAGTTTTCAGGGTTGAAAATTCCTGCAAAATTAGGTCCGAAAGCTGAGCTTGAAGAGACATGGAATCTACTTAACTTATATAATAATATAAATTGTATTTCATGTTAAGAATTGAATTATCTAAATTTAAAATGTATAAATAATAATTATCTAATGAATCTTTCATTAATATATTATATTAATCAACTTTAAACGCACTTTTGTGAGCGAGGTCTGAGAGACCCCTCCACACTAGTTACGAGACGGTTTGTGACACAGCAGTTAAGGATTAAATCACCCTTACTTAGTCACTAAAAATTT
Source organism: Metellina segmentata (assembly GCA_947359465.1). NCBI lineage: Eukaryota > Metazoa > Arthropoda > Arachnida > Araneae > Tetragnathidae > Metellina > Metellina segmentata. Next base: position 38,629,623 of record OX375882.1, read on the forward strand.
CTGATATCTTGAGATAGCGATAATAACGTGAGTAGTGTACCTGAGATAAAAAAGGAAAACGGAATAAAAAGAGTTGATTTGGATGTAAAAAAATCAAAAAACCTCTTACGCTAAAATGGTACTTAAAAAAAAAAACTTCCCTGACTTTAAAAATAGTTATAAGATTTGATCTTTTAAGTGCCTCATATCTGTCCGATAGAAGTTCAAATATTTAGAACTAATATTCTTGTAGTCAACTACCTAATATTTATCCTGAGTTAAGCTCCTATGTTAAGTGTTGATGGAGTTTCAAACGTATATCGACAGTACATTTATTATACACAGTAAGAAACATGGGAAAAGTTGCATTGAAAGCAGAGTTAAGAAGTATTTAGGAAAATAAATTACCTATAGTAGAAATTATAACACTTATTCCCTGTCCGATAGCAGTTCTAAAATTAAAAACTCGTCTTGCAGTCACCTATTATTTCTTCTGAGTTAAACTCCTGTAGGTAAACTCGTAGATGGAGTTTCAGATTATAACACAGAAACTTTATTATATACATTAGAGATCAGAAGAAAAGTTGCTTTTAAAACGAAAAAAATGTATAATTTGGATTTAAAAAAACTTAACAACTACCTTGTTGGGCTAAAAAATATTTTGAATGATAATTACCAAACTGACTATACCTGGAAATTATAAAACTTGATCTATATGAGTAAAAAGTTTACATGAGTGTCATTGTATATGCGAGGCATATTTGTCGGATTTCTTTTACAAAATTAAAAACTCGTCATGTAGTCAATAGCTCTTATTTCTTCTGGATTAAGCTCGTAGATGGAGTTTCATCCCGTAAATCAAAAGAAGTTTTCTTAATTACAGGGGGAAAGGAGAAAAATTACACGAAAAACGAAAAAATTACTCGTATCAAAGAAATTGGTTTGGATTTGCAAGAACTTTCACGGAAACAAATTATTTTTTAAACTATTTTCCTCAAGTTTAAATGAAATTGTAAGACAACACTAGTAAGCGACCCGAGGGCAAGTCTGGCAGTAAACTAGCCTATCTTATGCTTCTGAAGTTATTATTGTGAATGGAATTCTCGCCACATACAGCCAGATATATTATTGTACATACTAGCAAAAGTACACGCACAAACTCGGTTGAATTGATTAACTCTACATAGAACAATTTTATGTTAATATCTAATTACTTATTCCTTCGAGGAATAAAATAATATTTAAACACATTTTTGACATCTCTCTTTATAGTTTATACACCGTACTTTGAACATAAATCCTACAAATGCATTTCCATCTATGAATGGAATTTTCTAGCCACATTCACACACATTTTACATGCACTACCCTACAACAATGAACCGGGCGCCAGCGGATTTACATAAAATCCGACTACTTGTTTTGGTATGTTTTTCGTGGTATGGCCTGGAATCTTTGCATTTTATTCCTGGTCAATTGAACGCAGACGCCTACGTGAACATTTTGAACAATCGGGTTCTTCCTATACTCTGGCAATTTTATGGAATGGACGAATGCTATTTGCAGGACAACAACACTCCATACCATGTTGCAGTCTCTGTCAAGCAGTGGTATCAAGATATGGATGTAAAACCTCTTCCCTGGGCTGCTCAGAGTCCCGATCTCAACCCCATAGAACATTTGTGGGACGAATTAGAGCGACGCTTATTAAGGGAACCACGTCCGAAATCTACAGCTGAGCTGGCGATATTCTTGCAGCATAAATGGACACAAATACACATAGCTGTGAATCAAAACCTTGTTGAAGCCAGTAAACCTTGTATACCCAGAAGGGTTGCTAGTGTAATTGCAGCACGTGGGGTACCATCTCCCTATTAAGGCCCGGTGCGCACATCCGATTTTTCAACGTGCGGTGCCGCTGCGGCAACGCAAATGCGGTCTGATATGCATTATATCCAATAGAGTAGTGCACACATGCGTCCGGCGACGTTGCGGCGACGCACGTCCAATTTGTACCGCAGTTCCCCACGGCGTCGAAGCTCGCCGCACACGCTTCTTCGGTCTGAAGTACCTTGTTCTCATAAATAAATGGAATATAAATAATAATTAGTTAATGGTTGTATCCAGTAAGGTCTATTTTGGTTTCAAAATATACTTTTTGTACTCCAAGTAAGCTTAATAAACACGTGTTCTCACACGTGTTTATTAAGCTTATAAGCTGTGATAGAAATGAGTACTTGCGTCATTTCACGGTTATATGTGCATAGTTGGGCTTCGGTGCCGCAGCGATGCCGACGTTGATAAACCGGATGTGTGCAACGGGCCTAAGTAATCACTCAGATGTGTTAACATGAAACTTTCCTAAGTGTATGAGCAAAGAAATTTTAAATAATGTATTCACTAAACTATATTGCGGTGCATCATATTTAGAATATTGCATTAGTATATGCTGAGTATATTTTATCTGATACTTTTACGAATACACAGACACAAAATCGAACTTAGATCGGAAAGACGGACAGACAGACATACCCATTCACGTTCTTAGTCATTAAATGAATGCAAGAACTCCCAGTATACAATGTTTCATGAAAATATATGCAACCGTTTGCACGTAGCACGGGCACACACATACATATGGACAAACAGACAGTTGGACAGACAGACGGACAGACAGACGCCAAGCGCACAATAGACGGTTTTGGCGTCAGAAGTTTCCAAAACGGATAGAAAATTTGAAATGGGTCAAAAATATTCAATGTATACAAACAAACACTCCATTCATATTTATATAGATTAGAGAAATATAGGAAAATAACATAAAATTTCCCAATAAGAAGCTATATAAGAAACTTTTCCTCCATCCTGAAATACATTACTCGTATCCGTTTACTGGAAAATAGTATAGAAAAGAGATAATGCGTTAGATCTATAGTTCATATATTCCATTTCAGTCATGTTTCAATGCATAAATGTTTGCATAAATATTAAAAAGTTCCGTTATATGAAACTTGTATCTAAAACAGCATATATGAAAAAATATATTCTTCCATCTTACACTATCGAACTGTGACGCTTCATTTATTCAAAACTAAAATCGAAATTAGAAGCATGAATTATTTATCAACCAAAGATCGAAATGGAGTTTCGCATCGTCTTGAACATTTAAATATCTGTCTGAAAGTTCTGGATATATCTTCGAAACTATCGCAGTTAAAAAAAAGTAAGGAACGAAATCCTTAAAAGAACGAAGCATCTTAAAAAAAAAGTAGTTAATCCATTTTCGTGTAAGGGTCTTCCTTGCGATTCAATTTTTAATTAGGTATTATATCTTATCGTACACAGTTTACAAAACTTTTTTAACTCCAGACTTCGTAAGCCAAGAAATAAAATAACTTTAATTTGTTTGAATTTTATGGTACAAGGATCCGGCCAAACTGCGCTAAGGTGATGATTGAAAGAATGAGTATAGCCATGCTCCATTAAGATAATAAAACTTTTATATTGTATAAATTGAAAGCATAAATTATCATTATAATTGTGTATAGTAGTAGTTATATATAAGTTCAATTTTTTAGCCAATTTTATTAAGAATGAATACAACGAAGTACAAATAGATATATTGCATTTATAGATGAGTGAGAGCTTCAAAGAAAATCGTCTCGTGTGAATTGTATTAGTGTGAATTGTATTATTTTTGACTCAAGTGCCATATGTGGCCACGCAACCCCAATTACTAGCTATACATAGTCAAGTAATGACAATACTCACGTTATGAACATTTTACTGATACAGAAGAGAGAAATACACTCATTCCAAGTTGCAAGAATTGAACTTGTACCGCCTGAAACTCGCATGTTACTAGCGCTGTGGGCAAACCCACTGAACTCCCGTGGTAATTCCGAAGCAAGATATTTGGACATGTTTTTCAGTTTAAAAGTACATTAATTTGGTTATCTATATAACTCAGGCTTCGAAATAGAATTTTTAATACAAGTACACCTTGTGCACCTAAGTTTTTAAATTAGGTGCACAGGTTATATTTTAGGTACACATTTAGAAAAAAAAAGTAATATAAGAGTATTAATGTAATGTAAACTTCTTGATTAGTTAGGTATGTTTTTTGGGTTTTCGTAGTAGATAGTAAATAAAAATATTTAAAAATCGAAATTCTCCCTTCTCCGGCTGTCGCGACAGTTACTTCAACAGATCAATCTGGAAAATGTTTCGATCATCGGAAAGTTCTGGTGGCTGTGATGCAAATAAACCTTCCTTCCGTAAAAAAACCCGTTAAGGCCCAACTATTTTGTTTTCGCATAGTGTGTATTTAGGAATTTTAATTACCTTCCAAGAGCGAGAGAGGTTGATACTAATATTTTGTTCAAACATCAAAATAACATAAAACACGTCCCCCCCCCTTCCCTTTTTTTTAAACTTTAGGTGCAATGCGTGCTCCTAGCGAGAAAAAATTAGGTGCACAATTTTATTTTCATGTGCACAGTGCACCTGTGCACCCGGGTATTTCGAGCCCTGATATAACTGGTGTTCATTAACAATTAGAACAACAACGAAAAAAGAAAACACTTTTAAAAAAAGATATTTTTATTGCATTACCTCTATCTTGTAGTTGGGGGTAGGAAGACTTAATTTTGGAAAGTTATACTATTGACAAATAACAACGTTTTGAATTAAACAATGAATCAATATTAAAGTTTTAATCTTGATTGCTATATTTTCTTATACTTTTTTAATTCAAAACTATAACATTGACCTTCATCTACAGCAACTGCCAATGAGTCATAATTTACAATTAACACATTCAATCCAATCACAACTTTTTCTAGTCAAACTAATCTCCTCCCCAACATTATATCCTTTTTTAAAGTTAACTGCATATTATTTTTTTGGTTTCTTGGTTCATCTGCATTATTATAGTTGTCATTTTCTTTAAATATGGGTCTTGGGTAATGGGTGTTTCATAGGAAAGATTTTTACAAATAGTAACGTGAGCTTCCTAACTATCTGCTTATCTGGTATACATTCTACTTCTACATATTTCTTTTTATAGGATATACTAGTATATTTCTTTGTTCTCAACCAAGACACCTCGATTATAAAAAAAAAGAAACAGTTGAGTTTGATTACATTTAAAGTTTTTTCGGAGCATGTAGTCTTAGATAACCTAGTGTACACTAGAGAATAAGTTCATGGCATGATCAAATAGATTTAACAAAGAAAGAAATACAATTATTTAGCGAATTCAAGTATGTTAATAAAATTCTAGCAAAATAATCAAATGGAGACCAGAAATGACAAAATTGAAAAATAAATGACCAGAACAGCTTGAATGAATAAGGAAGGCTGGAACGAAATAATTTTTTGAGTTCTAGAGCTATGATGGAATGACATGATGCGTTGATTATGGAGTACTTGACCCCAAAGTCCTTAATCTCCAGTATTGAACTTGAGACTTGACATTTTGATTTTGAACTGATAATTTAATAATTAGAAATTTTAGTGAATATTTGGTCATCTGAATTTTATTCTTAAAGTTTTTAGCAAATTTACAGAATAATAATAAAAGTTAATCAAAACATATTATTTAAATATTCAATATTTATAATTTAAAATTTTAAAACCAATAGTAGGTTTTTATTTGCCCAGAAGGATTCTTCGTGGCCTGTTCTTATTTGGTGGGAGTATCAGATTATATACTTCAATTTTTTCAACAGCGGCATTATTATGGTTTTCAATTTGTTGGAAGAAATTTTGTGATAATTTTTTATGTAGTGTTGGATGGACGGTATTTTAAGGGAATCTAAAATATCCCTATTGCGGTAGAACTATCTAGATTTTGTGATTTCCCGATGAAGAGATTTTGTAGCCGTTCAAAATTTTTAATATTTGTTTCATTATATATCCTCCTTTCCCCCGAAAAAAATCCGACAGGCATAAATGCGTTTTTTGTTGTCGATTGATAGTGTTGAGCTCCGAGATGATGATGACTTGACCCAAAGCTCGGAACCTCTAATTTCAAACCTAACCTTGCATCAACGGTCGTTTTAACTACCCGAAGAGAAATGGCAATAAAATCGTTAGGAAACAAATTAAGTTTTTGTATTTTACTTCCATTACTGAAAGACTCAATCCAAAACTCACGGAACCTTTTTTTCTAACCTACATTTACATAAACGCACATCCAAATAACCCAACAGAAAATACAATACAATCGCCAAGATCTAAACACATTCTGAACAAGTAGGAAAAGGTGGAACAAAAGATGAAAATGCAATATTTGTTGCAATAACTCAACCCCCCGTCCAATACAAGACCCAATCTCCGTCATAGCGTTAGCTGCTCCGTACATATTTTTTTTCCTGCTGTGACATTATCAAAGTTAACCTTCACTGCAGGCAACAGTTTTCTGACATATGCCCCCTCCACATAAGGATACTTTACTTACATTGCGTCAGTGTAAGGAGACAAAACTTATCCCTTGTGGGAGCTGGTCTCACGGGGATGGAAGTCTTAGGGATTTTCCTTCACTTTACTTTTTACGTCTGGCTATAGCAATTCAGAGCTCTCGTTATTGGATAGGTATATGTCATGTGATCGCAGTAAAAGCGTGCGGTTGGATAAGCTTCTTTATATATGTACCGAGACAACCTTTATTTAGTCTACTCAAAGATTTTTTTGTTGATCGTGTGGGTGGAAAGGCCGTTATCAGTATTACCGGTGAAGAGAACAGCAAATATGGGAAAGTTTCATCAAGTAATCCAAGTAAATAACAAAAGCAGATATAAAACACGTTATTGTATAGTTCAGTTTTAAACTCTCAACCTTTTCTCTTATGAAAGGCTCAACTCTCTCGATGTTTTTAGATCATTATTTTTCGTACTTTTGAACATTTTATTTTGTTCTCGCGTTGTTTTCGTCATATATTGATTTTGATGTCTTCTGATGTTTTTTAGTATATTTTTATTGCTTTTAATATTATTCTGGGGTTCTGCACAGCTTATACACCAGAGATTAAATAAAGTTGGCATTATCCATGTTAGGTTTGATATTAATTTCAAGGAATTCATACGTAACTTAAAATACAAAATTGGAAGTAATACATTACCTTTCTTTAAAATCTCATATGTGTTACTGGAATTCGTTTCCAAAAGTACCGTAAAAACAATTATTATGGTTTCTTAATAAGAAAAACAAGTTTATTACCAAAGAATGGTGTTAATCTCGTAAGCATGCAATATTGAAGTGTTATTGAACCTTTTGAATGTTACCTCATTTATTTCCTACTTTATTTAACCTTATTTAACCTTTTGATTTCAGAGTGGTGTAACGTTGATTTTGCCCTACTCATCATAATCAATGACTAAATAACCACATCTATACTGATTGGAATGATCCTAGCAAATGTTTTTGGTCAAGAAATTTAAAAATGGTTAGAAGAACGGATATATACGTTTGAACTTCCAGTGTGTTAAAATAGTTGAATGAAGTTATTTCAATGTGTTCATCAGGATGACTGAAAAATTCTCAGTTTCCTCACAGTCCTGAATACTCAGTTTCACTCAAATGGAAAATGATAATTTCTCATGTGCAAAATTTCATATGCAAAAATAACTCAAACATACGTGTTTGTAAGCGCAATGCACACATTGGTGGATTGTGTTGAATTTATTTACTTTAACGGTATTATTTTAAAAAGTAAGATAATAATACTCCAAACTGCATTATTTTAGATTTCACATCAATGTATTTTAAATTTCATTTTACTAATGATGCATTTGTTCATACTTTTCATGATGAGATACTTTAATTAACTTACTTTTTCATCCTTTTTAGTGCTTATTTTGTTCTCATGTTGTTTTATTTTATATTTTATCATGTTTTTGATGTTCAGTTGTTAATCGGATATTTTTTAATAGATTTTTATATAATACTAGCTGGACTGCGCCGGCTAGCGCTCGGCGATGTGTAATAGTATTTTTTTTAAACTTTTTTATACGTAATTAAACATGTTTTGATTTGTATATTTTATTTATTATTTTTATGAAACAATTCGTCAAATCATTGCGTATTCAAACAAATATTTAAGGAAAGTTGGTCGAAATATACATATAATGCTACAAAATTACCCATGTCTTGTGATATTTTGCAGGAAATAGACATGTCATTAAAATCTAACTCCTAAATAATATTTCTGCAATAGGTAGCATACCGGAACACATAATGCAAACAAAAATAAAATTCGAATCCTTGAAAAAATGTAATATTCTGAAAAAAAAAAAAAAAAAACACATACGTATCTATTTAAACGTGTTGAATTTCGACTTCCTGAATATATTGTGAAATAGAATAATGCGACAAAAGACTTTTTTACGATATTGACAAAGACAATAATGATTTATTAACAAAAAGAACACGTATTTATAATACTTGAGAATCTTCAAATATGTCCGCAACATCTCGCAGTCAACTCAACTACCCAAACACAGAATTCTAAATCAAATTTAAAAAAGTAAACATTAATTCTGACATGGCCAGATACCGGGTAGCCAAATTACGTTTAAATTACTTTTACATCAAAGGAAGAAATAAAAAGTCAGTTCAAACATAAATATTACAATTTAATTCCTTATTTTGCATAGAAATTGACCTCGGCTGTATGAAAACAGCAAGAATTCAAAATATCTGGGTTATTTTATTTACGTTGATTGTTGCCATTCGACGATACACAAATAACGTCGATTTCGGGTCCACGTATGTTAGTGTTTTATATATAGAGACTAGCAGAAGGATCCGGCGTTAATCGGGTTAAATTAGTTAACCGAATTCCGACTTAGTTCATTTTTAATTCCTAGTAATCACATGGAACAATTACCACACTCTAATAAAAGTGCATGATTGTTAAATACAAATTTTAACAATGTAAATACATGTCATAATTACCATTTTACACTTTTGTTGAATTTAAATACTTTAGTAAAGACGACAAGTCTCTAGGAGTGTGCTAATGTTAATCAGTATACATATAATACTTCAGAGCATGCATATGAATGTTTTGTATGTAGTAAAACTAAAAACAAAAGCAGTTCCCAAAAAAATTATCATACAATGATTACAAATATTCTTAAAACTAATTAAACCATTACTTTACCTTGACAACAGTTATTGAACAAAAAATGTCAAATTTAAAATCCAGAAATACATCTTAAAACAGATTTTAAAAAAAACTTCGAAATAAAAGTGGTGAATGTATCTGTTTTTCAATAAGGAATTAGATTCATGGTAATCCCCTTGGTAACGCGGTCACATTTAACAACGCATTTAAGAAAGCGTGCGATAAAAAAATAACTAGATTTCCATATTATTTACCAGTTTTATTTTAAAAGGTTTATTTTCTGATTCTATATTTTATTTACAGTGTTTTATTCTCCTTTTATCGTCTACCCCAAATATTCAGAAAATTTTAAATTTCATAAATAAACAATACGGCACAAAATAAATTAAGTATTCAAAAATTAAAATTCTGTAAAAATTGTTTTTAAAAATATTTATTTATCAGACTGGTAAAGTGTTCCAAGCAATTGCAATGCTCAATATACCGTTCTGCTACTCCAAAGCTATCAATTTATGGTTGATTTAAGTATAGTTACTCAGATTTTTAGCATGAAACTTGCCTAAATATATAAGTAAGGGAATTGTAAATAATGCATTCACTGAACTAGAACATGATGTATTAAATATAGAACTATGCATTGAAATAAGTTGAATAAATATTATATGATCAAACACACATACACAAAAAAGAACGAATGGATTTAAGACGGACAGACTTATGAAATGAAGTTCAGTCACTGAATGAATCTAAGTACTTAAAGTTTCATGAAAATATATTCAACCGTTTGGACGTAGCATGAGCAAACACAGACCGAAAAATGGATAGACATACACCAAACGCTGAAGAGAAGGATTTTGCATAAGAAGAGTCTAATACGGATAAAAAAAACTTGAAATGTGAGAAAATATTCAATGCACAAACAAGCACACCATTCTTATTAATACATATTATTGTCCTGCTCTGTGTTGCTTATACATTTTTGGATCTTACGCCATAAACCAAGCCAACCCAACCCAATAAAACCAACCAACCCACTAAACTAGACCACTCAAGAACAAAATGCGGACCCTCGCAATTATTTGAAGATTTAAATTGTATCAAATACGGACATTCTGGTAATCGGAGCTTATACAGTCAAGGTTATACTGTACTTGATTTTCTGTCATGTTATCACTTGCATCGCACAATACAGTGATACTGTGATATACTGGAAAATATACACTGATCAATGTCAAAGGTATTTGGCTCTTTCAAAATTTCTGATTACCATTATGACCCTTTCTCTGATCTCATCCTGAAAATTTAAACATTAGCATCGTTAAGAAAATCCTACTTGAAACTATAATATATGCAGTACGACCAAGAACTCTAGCCCAGTTATTTTTCATGTCTGGACATCCTAATATTCCATTGAGATCACACGCATAGCGTTGAGTAATGAGGCGAAGAATAGTCAGAGAATGTTTCCTCCAACAATCGCAGTTCTTGTCAAAAGGATTTATTAACTTGTAAACTAACGTTAACTGAAGTTGCATGATTTTCTGTCCTGTTACAGCGCACAATTTGACTCGAATATTATGACACACTGTCGAAGTACACAAGCTAATACGACGAGGTCTTTGTCTGAACAATTATGGATGGTTCATTTAGATTCAGAATAGATCCATTCTCTTTACGATGCATTAAACTTACCGTGTATGAGAGGGATTTTCACGTTAAACAAACAAACCAGATGTTCTGCAAATATTTAATTCATGCTGTTCAAATGCTCGGCCGTGATGAATATGGAAGAGCTACTTAAAATGTTGGTTACCATCGTTTCAACGACGATTGGTGAGCTTTGGTGAGTAAGCTACTTTCCACAAGAAAGAAGACACCACACTCGGTTAGGAATACTTTCTCCATATTTGATAAGCCCTGATTTCCTATGGGGATAATACTCAAACATAAAGGTTGTGTAAACAAACCGCTCGGCAACAAATGGCTGAAGTTTAGAGCATAGGAAACTGAAACACTGAGAAGTGTCATCAAAAATGCACCTGAGAGGCCACAATGGCGCAAAATAGAAAAGGAACACCATTTGAAATATTTGACTCCTTACATCTAGTGTAAATTTATTTTCCATAGCTATTGGAAGCTGTTGTCTATTTTAAACAAGAAATAGACATTCAATGATGATAAACGTCTCTATAAAGTGATTTCCACTTTTATGGATAGTTCCCACATTCAATGGCGGGAAACATACCTTTCAAGTGAAAACATCAAACTTCTTAAAACACTTTTTGTTTAACTACAGACATCATGTACCATTTTATAATTGCTTGGAAGTCCGAATATACTCCATACTCCTCATTTGGTTAATTAAATTAGAGATATTAATGTCAGTTCGGTGCGAGCTCAGGTGTTGTTCTCATGTGATTCAAAATTTCGAGGTATTGTCCTTGGAAATTTCCCTTCGGAATTGATCCCGGACTGGATATCCCGTTGTGTTGCTCCAGTGTGACTACCTACCTCATTATGTCGAGATTTGAATACATCCGGTGCGGATGTGTGAAAAAATTAGAATCTCACCCTTCAAATATTTCACCTGACACAAAGATATATTAATTAAGGTTTATAAAATTATATGGAAGAAACTAGAATTTATCTATATTTTGTTACTCCTCCGCTAACTTTAATGTTCATACTCTGTATTGCGGCCATGTAGTATGGGCGAGGGGAATGTTTCTCCGAGTAGGGAAAAGGGAAGAGGTGATTTGATTGGTTAGTAGGTCGTGGCACGGGGAAACTTTCTTTGAGCAGGAAAAAATTAATCCTTTGATTGGTTGGCAGATTGAGGTATGGGAAAAAAGTAGGGAAAAAAGCGACGTGATCTGATTGAGTATGGAAGACAACGCTGGAGACGATAGTTAATAGCAAGAGGTTTAGTTTATGCATTGCATATGCACTACCATACAACAATGGACCGGACGCCAGATGATTTGCATACAATCCTACTACTTGTTTGCGGGTGTTTTTCGTGGTATGGCCTGGGACCTCTGCATGTTGTTCCTGGTCAATTGAACGCAGACGCCTACGTGAACATTTTGAACAATCGGGTTCTTCCTACACTCTGGCAATTTTATGGAATGGACGAATGCTATTTTTAGGACTACAACACTCCATATCATGTTGCAGTCTCTGTCAAACAGTGGTATCAAGATATGGATGTAAAACCTCTTCCCTGGGCTGCTCAGAGTCCCGATCTCAACCCCATAGAACATTTGTGGGACGAATTAGAGCGACGCTTATTAAGGGAACCACGTCCGAAATCTACAGCTGAGCTGGCGATATTCTTGCAGCATAAATGGACACAAATACACATAGCTGTGAATCAAAACCTTGTTGAAGGTATACCCAGAAAGGTTGCTAGTGTAATTGCAGCACGTGGGGTACCATCTCCCTATTAAGGCCCGGTGCGCACATCCGATTTTTCAACGTGCGGTGCCGCTGCGGCAACGCAAATGCGGTCTGAGATGCATTAGATCCAATAGAGTAGTGCACACATGCGTCCGGCGACGTTGCGGCGAAGCACGTCCAATTTGTACCGCAGTTCCCCACGGCGTCGCAGCTCGCCGCACACGCTTCTCCAGTCTGAACGCCGACGCCTACATGAATATTTTGGACAATCAGGTTCTTCCTACGCTCTGGTAATTTTATGGAATGGGCCAATGTTACTTCCAGGACGACAACGCTTCATGTCATGTTGCAGTCTCTATCAAGCAGTGGTATCAAGATGTGGATGTAAAACGTCTTTCCTGGCCTGCTCATACTCCCGACCTAAGCCCCATAGAACATTTGTGGGACGAGTTAGAGCGACGCTTACGGACCAGGGAACCACGTCCGAAATCTACAGCTGAGCTGACGACATTCGTGCAGTAGGAATGGACACAAATACCCATAGCTGTGTATCAAAACCGTGTTGAAAGTATGCCTAGAAGGGTTGCTAGTTTAATTTCATTACGTGGGGACCATCCACCTTTTATTCTTTCCCGTATATCATCACATCTTGCTGTCCTGTCCATTATTGTAGGGCAGTGTATCTTGCACTAATATACTTGGCACATAAATCAACATTATTTATAATTCGGCAGCAAACATCGACATTATGTATCTTGTTAACAAACTGTGTTTTGAAAGGTAACAAACGATTACAAACGTCTACACGATTCGTACACTATTACTTGTATCTTAGTTTAAATGTGCTTGGATTTGATATAAAGTTGCTGTTACTATATGGAAGTCTCTCTAATGTCTTCTTTAGCTGTTTAATTACAAATAGAAATGAAAAATGTGGAAGATAGAAATGAGAAATTAGGAAATTGTGAGCGAATATGAAAATAGGTTTTGACGTCAAAAGTATAAATCTCCTTTAAACAAGTGAATGGAATGGAATTAAAGTGGCTGCTCAAAAGTTTGCAGAAATTTCGCAAGCAAATGAAAAGTAATTGAACACAGATGCTATGCGTGGGTTTAGTGGAAAACACTAAATTTTATTAAATAAATTTGCAATCCTAGACGATTCACTCTTTCAAGTTAGAACGTATTTTGATGTCACGCAGCAAATTACCGTGGATCAAAAACTCAAGCAGTTACCACATTTTTACCTAAAATTTACAGTTCATAAATTTTAAGGCATAAATTGTCCACTATGAATCTTAATATATGTGAGTTATAGTAAAATTTATTTAATGCTTTTATTTCTATTACAGAATAAATATTTACTCAGACTGTGTTATGACTATATGCAATATGACTTCATGAACGAATATAGAGTGAAATATATTTTTCGAATAATATATTTACATCTTCAAATCATGGATTTTATGTTTAAGACTTGTAGATTGAACAAAATGTTAAGTTAGATAAATATATATAAATATATATATATATATATATATATATATAATAAAATTATTTTATATATTATACATACTTTGGTGATACGAAAATAATTTGGTGATGAAGACTTCAAAATTGAACAAAATTGAATTAAGAATTGATCATTGGAAATTAATTTATCAATGCTAATCAATTTCAACGCCATCGCCAAAATGGCAATAAACTCAATTTTATCATACGAAACGGTTTGTGTCATACGAAAGCATTTGGGTAACAGGAAATAAAATTTCCTTTTTCTGCCTTTTTTATTTGCTCCCTCTGAAAATTATTTCCTATTTTACAACAATAGTTCTTTTGTACTATCGTTAATAACGTCTCACGAAAGATTTTTTAAAAAATAACACAAGTAAAACGTCTAAATAAATTGTAGTAACAGTAATACAATTGTCACAAAAGAAATAGAATCAATAGATCATAGAGATCGTGTAGCAAATAACCCAAAGCAATTTTCTTTATGAAAAATAAACTCTCGACCCAAAACCAGACAAGTCTAACTATTCGAACTAAGCGTTATGTGTTTATGCTGGATGTAACCATATCTCTCTTTCACTATTTTCTTGGGATCGTAACGATGGTTTGTGTTGCCATACAATACATTTTGATATAATGATGTTAGAAAAACGTATTTGAAGACGTCGAAAGCTTGAGTGTGGAGATATACGAAACTATCACGTAAGCTTCAAAAGACGGCTATATATCCTTTTCGAATTACTGAAGGATTTTCCATTTGATAGTATAGTAAAGTATCATTCGTCTTCAGTTCAAAAGATAGACATGCTATTGTGTATCGATCGTTTCGAGTCGCTATGTTTTCAACAGTAGAATAAATATTTCTTTGTCTGGATAATAGCTATTTTTCTTTTTTAAATTATCCAAGACATAAGAAAATTGTTCGTTACGTTATTTGAAACCATTGTGCAATTCTTATGTAACCGATATATTTGTTTGTAATGAATTATAACTACCTCAATGCTTCTGGGTAATTTAGAATTCTTATTTAACGTCTTTTTATGTAGAGCAAAATACTTCAAGTGTCATAATATAATTTTGTTCACAACCCACACAGAATATATATAAATTCAACATCTATATGAGAGGCATTTTCTGTCAAACTAAATGTTGATAGCAGAAGTGTTTTTATAATGTATTTACTATATGTATTCTATCAATGACGTCGCTTGGCTAGTTTTACCAATACGATTTCAACATGTCGCCACTAGAAATTCCAAAGAATGAATTACAAATTGATATCATACTTGATTAGTCAACGCAAATTATATTAAACTCCAAACGTCGTAAATATAGTAATAAATTACATTTAAAGGTAATTTCGATGCATAGCATACAAGTATTCCTGGGTAGCGAAAGTAAAACTTTACATACAGTCTGATTTGTTTACATTGAAAATCCATCCAATAAGAATCTACATTGATGGCAGACGATAGTTTGCCGTGACCTTCATTGAAATTTATACATTCTATTTTGTAGCTTTGTAATGGCAGTATTTATTGAAGAAAAATTATGTACCAAATCTAAAAATGTCAAAGGATGTTTCAATTACTCTACATAACGTTGGTTATTATTTATGTATCATTATATCACACACACATTTCTGTCATGCTTTGCTATGTATCTCTTTTTTTCTTTCAAGTAAGCCTTTACATTTTCTTCCTTCGAATTTTTAATTATTTCTACGCAACACATTTGAAGAATGCGATTCCATTAGTAATTACAATTATATTTATCTAGTAAATATTAAAAAAAATTAATTGTTGGTAGTATCTAATTTATGCTTCAAAAGTTTATTTGGGATGTTTTTTTAGCTTAATATACTTCCTTTAGAATATATTTCTTTATAGATCAAGTGTTAGAAAACTATATGTTTGTTAAATGTCATCGATTTTTAATCTTTTTATTTCGATACAAATTACTCAACTTTTATACAAAGGCAAAAATTTTAACTGTGGTACAACTCATTTCTTGTGAATTTGCTGTTAATTAATTTTTTAGAATGACATTTTACTTTCATGAATTAAAAGTTAATATCTGCCAACTGAATAAGTTTAGCCCTCTGCCCTGGAAACCAACGAGTTGTAGGCGACGCATATTAGATTCCTCTTTTGGTGTAATCTTCTCTTATAGTTAACTTAATACCAACTTTCGTTGTGTTGAATCTGTAACTTAACCTTCTTCTGTATTGTTCTATCCTAGCTTGACCTTTACGCCATAAAATCCAACTGAATAAGGCTCATTATTCTTACAAATATTTCAATTCCTGAATTTTCTTTTCATCCCGTTGTCTCGAAATGAAGTTTTACCACTGTTATAAAATAACGGCTTCATAAAAATGTCACGATGTTTATTGCTGTTATTTTTTAATGCAGCTCCTTCAAGTTGTTGGTGCCTTACAGAAGCAAAGTTCAATAGTAGAAGTAAGCCATTTCATACATGATTCAGCCCCAAGAGTAATCACCAGAGTAAACAGAGTCGTGTCGTTAACCAAACAAAATAGTCCCTCTCGATTTAATAACGCTCAGGAACAAGGGGAAATTTTCGTCCTCTAACTCAGCTAACTTTACCAAACTTCTCGTACTACTTTCCAAAAGTTAAGGAAAGCTTTATTCCGGCCTCTTTGCTCAAGAAGAGGGCTCCCCTTGAATTCTTTACAGGATTATTCCTCGGGTAACAAGTGTTCTTATGACGCTCTTATGCAATAGGAAAGTCCAATAATCGTTGGTTACGCAATTTGGAACACCAGGTACCATATCAATGCTTAAGGGTCGTTGAGAAAAGATGCAGATCGTGACGAACAAAAAGTGGGTATCTTCAGAGTCCTAACGTAATCAACAGGCGAAGAACTAACTGTCATTATTCTCAGTCAATAAGTGGGGAGGGAACCGATAGAATATTTAGAACCGAATTTCGTATTCTGATCACCATTCTAATAAAAGGCGAAGCGAAAGGAATAATATATCTCCCGAACTGTCCATTAACGGCGTGCCAAATCATTCAGAAGAGAAATGTTTTATGCTGCTTGGATGAAGAGTAAGTCCACATAAAAGTTTATCATAATTTAATGAAAAAATCACAAAGAATTTTTGCAACGTTTTACTGAAGTCAAAGGTAAAACGAATTTGCATCTTAATTGTTCATTTGTCTAATAATTAGATGCCGACTTAACACGGATTATTGACGCTATTGTAGTCGATGTTATCTACAAGCTGTAGAAGCATACATGCATAAAAATTATATTTCCAAAATTATATTGAATTTATTTAACTTATATTTTCCAAAAACTCGTATGAGAATTTGTTTCAAGTAAAATTGTTGCCGAAAGTGTTTCTATTCATATTCCAAAAATGTCGTCACTCTTTTGTTTCTAATATGACTTCAGCACTTAGCACTGTGTGCCCCTTTTCACAATATAGGCGCTTAAAATTCAATTTTCTTAGTGTCACATATTATCAAAATGACATTAGATCTTAAAAGCAGTATCCCCTTAGGAACATCACGTGGATATATTTATAAGCAATCTCTCCCAATGCAAAGTACAGGGATCCAAGATCTTACCATCTATGTTTTTTGTAAAACCATCCTGATGTATTTGTATCAGTACTTTGAAATTTGTTCAAAAGTATAGGTCCGATATTTGCTTTAGAGCTATTTGAGGGATACTACCACTATATTCGGTTGATCTAGAGTTTAATTTACGTTTATTTTCTTAAATACTATTTCATTAATTTGATAGATACATATAAATTTA
Organism: Metellina segmentata; assembly: GCA_947359465.1. Taxonomy (NCBI): domain Eukaryota; kingdom Metazoa; phylum Arthropoda; class Arachnida; order Araneae; family Tetragnathidae; genus Metellina; species Metellina segmentata. The sequence goes on from OX375882.1 coordinate 38,647,436, forward strand.
TAGCTAATTAGCATCTAACGCTTTCAAAATTTTAAACAGACTTTTAAGATATTATATTATTCACCGTATATCACTGACATAGTATTAGATGTGTCACATACCATGACTCATTTGGCGTGCTCACTGCTAAAAGCTTGCTGAGGTTTGTGCAATTGATAGATTTTCCTTAAATTAAGAATGACTATGGAAAATTCTAGTCATCCATTTTCGGTATTTGGGTAGTAAATTCGAAGCAAACAATATGAACGCTTTTGAACCATACATGTTTCAAGAACTGGACAAGTCTTTGTTACAAGTTTTAAATTGGATTAAAGTGAAAATTTGAAGCTCTTGCCAAAGAAATGAGCAAAAGTAGAATATAGTGAAGAGGATTAGAGAATAATTCTCGTGAAACAATTCTTATTGTCCTCAAGGTAATAATACCTTTTCTTGTATAATGTGATTTCTGATATATTCGGATAATCCACAAAGTGCTTTACCAAGTAGCCCTGAAAGGCCCGAAAAAGATTTTCAAGTTCGCAATTATATGACCGGACAACTAAAAGTCACAAACCTAGTAAAATGGCCTGGTCAAGAAGAATTGGCGATCGCTCCAGATGTAAAACCACGAAAGACGGGATAAAAAAGATTCCGCTTCGATCGTCCTTCTTCTCTTGTTTCCCTCAAAACAGGTACCATAATTGAAATGGCACTTGGATCTTACATTAAAAACAGTACCTCACCAAGTAAAGAACAGTAATTTTAAAATATATCACCCTTATAGTAAAGTTACGCTGCCATTACGGGAACATTATCACGTAAGTTTCAGATAGAACACAACTACAGCTATGTATAAGAGAGAGGTAAGGTAAGGTAATTTTAATTACAGTCGTGCTGGAGCAACATAACGGGCTATTGACGACTGTCCGGGATCAATCCCTTAAGAGATAGATCCGACAACGCGTAATTTTGAACCACGGTCAGATAACGAAGCAACACTTGAGCTGGCACCCCACTCTCCAAACTTCTATACCAACCCAACGTGAGGACATTCGGCAATGACAGATTTAAGGAGCACAGACGCCTCTACAAATATCCATGCACTGACTCGGATTCGAGCCAGGAACCTTCCGATCTAGAGGCTAGCACCTAAACCATCAGACCATAACAGAGAAAACAGACCCATGAAATAATGCTCCTGATAGGAACCAAAGCTCTTCCGCCAACCACTCGAACATTGCTAGTGCAGTGGGCAGACCAACAACTACGACGCCCCCTGGTATCGACTGAATTCTTTTGTTCTGCATCTGAGTCTTGTTTTGAAAGAACCGAGCCGAGAGCTGGTGAATTATTGCAAGTTGTGACTTTTATTGAAATAAAGCTTAAGCACTGCGGATAATTAGCGACACACCTTTCTAATCGACTTTTAATTCCATTTCCATGTCCATGATGACACATTAAACGAAAATTGTCTGCACTCTCAGCGTCTCGCATTTGCTCTGTCTGGTTTAGGAATTAAAGCTTTACAAGAACTCTCCTGGCTGTGTTTTCCCTCACTTCTCCCCTCCCGTTCACGACCTGTCTGCGATCCTATTGACGGACACAGTTTCATTAAAATCCCCTTTGCCGGGGGAACACGTGACCAAACAGAATAAGCAAACGAACGAACATAACAAAAAAAGGGGAACGTTTCAACAGAGCAGAGGGGGTCGAAGCCAGGACCTCGCAATTCTAATCTCGAAGTAATGCGACAAGGCAGCGGCGGATATATCCGCAAGGGGGAAAACCCGAAGTTTTCTTTTCCATTTCCTTCTCCCGTTTTTTCTCCTGTTTTTCTCTTTGTTCTCCCTTATCCTGTTACCCTGATGATAGTGAGAAAGGATGTGGGGAAGCGGCGCCCCCCTCTTTTCCCTTTATCTCCCAAGGGCATGTTGAAACACGAAAATAGCGGCTTTGCTTTTAAAGCTTGAGAGACATTTACTTGTTGAGGATAGATCTCTTTTTTTTCCCTGTAGGGAAAAATCTGTTGCTTATTTAGGGAAGCGGGAAAGGCAGAGTTGTTTGGGTTAGTGAAGACGCCTGGAAGTGTCTTCCGAAAACTGGGTGCTTTGTTACTTGTGTTGGAGGGTGGTGTTAATGTTATTTCGCATAAGTAGGGCTAATGTTGTTTTCCACAAATGGTGTCCATGGTATTTGCATTTGAACTATTTTTTTTCACTGTCACGTCCCTTGTGTTTATTTTGAAGCTTTGCTGTGATGTCTGCCAAAACGATGGGGATTTTGGTGTGGTATCGATTTGCTCACGTGGAGAAAATGCTCAAATTGTGATGCGGTCTTTTGTATCGGTTTATAAATTATAGATCTGCTATTTTATTTACCTCATAAACTTCTGGAGGAAAACATTAGAGTTATGTTGTGAATGATTGGTGAGATATTACCATGAGTTATGTTGTGAATGATCGGTGAGAGATTACCATGAGTTATGTTGTGAATCTTTAGTGTTTAGTATTTTTGAACTGAATGACTTAATGAGTTAATAATTAACCAGTAACGACGATTTAATAAAACAAATTTAAACTTTTTGCTAGACCATAAAAATATTCACGGAATTTCAATAAGTACTTCTTAAATTAGCAGTAGTGTAGGGAAGATTAGTTATTTTAAAACCTAGCAGTATTAAAATGATAGAGCACTAAAATTACCAGATAAGAACAAAAGAATTGTTTATGAAACATCAAATGGAATAAAAAGTTTGATATTACAAACAATAAGAAAGTAAATAATTTGATAGAAGAAATATTTTAATGAAGGAATGGAAAATCTTAGCATTTGAAAATTCAAGATTATGCCTTCAAAATAATTTTAGAAGATTGTGTAAAACATGGTCAAAAACTCAATGTTATTGTTCAATCTAATCTGCTTTTCTACTTATTTGTCAAGATCATGAAATCTTGTAATTTTACTTTACAATTTTCCCCTGCTGTTTCTTTGTTTAATCAACTTACTTCTGAAAGCCCCGTGTTGTACTTCTGTTGTTCACGAATACTTTGCTTTTGTTGAATAAAAAAAAAATGTGTTCTTCAGAAATTAGCGATATTTTAGGGAAGAAATGATAGTTTAAAATTTGATAGTATAAACTATACTTGTTAAAGACTATTTTTTCCCTTTAGGAAAATTATGTTGCTTATTTAGGGAAGCATGGAATATAGCGTTGCTTAGGTTGTGAAGGCTCCTCGGGTCTTCCGAATACTGTCTATATAGTTGGTGGCAGAGTGTTAATTTTATTTTAAATAAATAGTGTTAATATTTCCCCCACAAAATATATTTATGCAATGTGTCATTTATTTCCTTTTACATTTTAACGACACGACTATTCTGTCTCTTTCGTTTCTGCTGAGATTTTAGCTTTGTTAGGATGCCTAAGGATTTTGGTGCGATGACGATCTGAAAATTTGAAATGCATCTCAAGGGGGGGGGGTGGAGAATGTAAGAAATTTCATATGATCTTTCGCCTGTTAGTGTACATTTTGGGACTGCTTTTTTGCTTATCAGTACTGGTGAGCAACTTGTATTATGTTGTGAATTATTGGGTTAAGGTATTATTAGGGAAGAGGCTGAGACACGGGACTGAGGCGTTTCTTTTACCTTACACATTTTGAAAATAAGAATTAACACCAGTAAGAATATATTTGATGATGAAAACAAAAGCCATTTCACATTTTTTTCCGACCCATTTTCTTTAACTCGGACCTATGAAATGTTCATATAGATGCTTCTATTCATTATAAAAGGGCTTGAATAAGATACGATAAATGAGTAGACGATACTGCCATCAATAGCTATTAACAATTAATAAGCTTTAGTAGCGTAGATGGTATATGCTCGGGTTTTTAGTCTAATAAATACTTGTAGAAATTGTTATTCTTTGTAGAATAAATTTCACTGATTTGCTTAACCCTTTTGGCGGTTTGTCTCTGAGTAGCAAACTGCTCTGCAGTGGCCAGCCTTTGGGACAAAAACTTGTTTCAAAGTGTCATCGGTTCTGAGCAAGGGACAATTTGCTTTTCGAACTTGGATATTTGTTTACCTTGGAGAAATAGGGTAATTTTGTCTCGACGAGGTATCTCGACTTTAGCAAAATCGATCAGATCTTGGACTATAAATCTCGTCGAAGCACTTGGAGGGTGTAAGGTAGTAGTTCATCTATTGCCTTTCTGTAGTTTCGCGAGTTACCACCCGATTTATCTGAAGATATATTTATTTCTACCGAAAAGGTACCAGATATATTTATCTCTACATAAAACAGAATAGATCGAGAGAAAAATGAAGATAAAGAAACTATCCCGATTCACTACTATCTGTCTCCCAGCTTATTCTTTCCGGTTTTCCGGATCACCGCGAGTAAAGCGAGATTTTATGGGAAGCCAAAAAAAGGCCGTTTTATATTGAGTTCCAATCGAGCAGTTCCCATTCCCTTTGTGTTCAGGAAACATTTAATATCAACAGGAGAAAGCACTTCCGCCACCGTCCGACTGAGCATTCCGCGTTCTCCACTTCCGATTCTGGACGATTCGCGTGGATTTTCTGCTTCCGCGATCAAATAAATGTTGGAGCCAGAATGGTCTAAACTGGTTTTTAGGGCATTGTTTCCGCTTTGTTGTTTCCTTTAGTGACTGGTGGGGAAATAGAAATTGAATCGGTCTCTATAAGGTACTTTAACCTCTTCACACACGATCTTCAAATCCGGACTATTTCCTCTGGTGGTCTAAGGTTTTCTTTATTTCAATATGTTTATCGAAAATGATATGACGAACATTTTCAACTTTGGAAATGTTATACAGGGTGATTATGCGGTTATGGGACAAACTTGTAGGGCTAGTACAGCTTACTGAAACGTACATTTTTCGTATAGGAATATATGGTTCGAAGTAACGCGTGGAGGCACGAACACAAAAAATGAGCCATGAAAGTAAAACATTGTTTATTTAAAACATCACGGAAAATTGCTTCTTTGCAGTAGAGATGTATATAACCGTCCGGTTAAACCTATGAGTCGTTTTTTTCGTTTCGGTTAACCGGTTCTTTTCGTTGTTTTCTTGGCACGGTTATAAACGCGGTTGTTATTTTAAAAACAAATAACAAAAAAAAAAAAAAAAAAAAACGGCCCCGACAATTTAAGAAATGTGGGGAGAGTGTAAATTCTAAATTGTTGATTGATTAGTTATTATCCGCACCATGTCGAAAACTCTAGTCTGAGCTTCGATAGCCAATCAGCTAAGTCAATTTGTAAACCCACGTGATTTGCTCTTCAGTCATCTTACGACTGCGACTCCGTCCACATGCTCTGCCTACGGAAACAATTAATATAACTCGATGATTTTTAATCACGCTTTTTAATTAATCTAAAGTTACGAAAAGCGATATTTTCCAATAACACGCGACTTTAACACAGAGGTCTTCAAATCGAGTGATCGGGAAAATAGCATGAAGCAGAGCGCACATTTTGTGTATGTTTCATTAGAAAGTCGATGTGAAAAACACTAGTTTGGGTTCTTAGTCGATGAGACTTAACCAATCAGACTTAAATTCCAAAGCTGACGTGACTTGGAGTTTTGAGATCTTGTGATAACAATTCAGCCCCACCTAATGAAACACATAAGTATGTGGGCGGAGTTGTGCTCGTAAGATCTCATAAGTGTAGGTCCCGTGAAGAGCTGATTGGCTAACTAGTGTTTTAATCACCCTCTAGAATCACATTAACCAGTCAATAAGTACTCCATTACGACTATGCATATTACGACGCAACAGATCTTCAAACCGAGCGATCGAGAAAATCAACATAATGCTTTCTCAATATCTGTCTATTTCATTCGAAAGTTGAGGATTCCCCTCACCTACTCCATCTGTTTCTTTAAAATTAATTTTAAATAACAGACATACACGACTAGAATATTTTTGACCGTGAATACTTTTTTAAAATATAAACAGTACTGTGGGAATCTATGAAAAAAATTAAAGTTTTACAACTCTTTTGTATTATGATTAGGTTTGTTGATAGGATGACGTTTTTTGTTGCAGTAAAAATGGTAAAAGTTGCTTTTATCATTCCCTAAAGTTGCATTTATGGAAATAAATGCAACTTTAGGGTAATCTTTAATCATAAATAGGGCAACTTTTTTTGTTACAGTAAAAATTGTAAAAGTTGCATTAATCATTTCCAAAAGTTGTATTTATGGAAATAAAGTTGCTTTTATTTTTTATACGCTAAATTCTAAAATAAATAATTCGTAAAAAGTGAAAAAATTCTAAATATATTGACAATTTTAGTTGTGTACAATAGTATTATAATACATTCTTAAATACAGAAGAACGTTGAATGATCGATCCTTGGCCATTTATTTCACTTTCGTCTGTTAGGACGAACACCTTCTTTCCATTAACTTCTTGTTTGATCCGCAATACATCAACCTTCGCAAGATCAGCCACACGCGATCGAAGGGTTGGTTCAGAGGGCAAAAAATGAAATAGTAATTTCATATTAATTATTTTAAGCTACATTTTTAAAAGTTGCAGGTGGTTGCATTATTGCAAAAAGTTGCATTTATGTTGCGGTTATAACTCACTTACAATACACCCCATGTTGGAGGAATTTTGGTTTTAGTACTTTACATGCAGCGTATAACGTGTGAAAAAAAGTTGCATTTGTTGCAAAAAGTTGCCCTAATTATGATTTCAGAACTAGAAGGAACATTCCTCAGATAATTAAAACGTCGTGTAGACAAAGGATGCGTGGGTAAGAAAGCTGAAATTCAAAGATGCCGGATGATCTTTTGGGCAGTACAACTTAGATTGTTACAGTAAGAACTGTTTAAGAGGTATCATTCAAAAGTTACCGAACCATCCTAAAATCACACACATGCCTTCAACCAATAAAAGTATCCTTCATAATCAACATTAAACTAAGCTTTAATCATTCCAATCGTATATTAATTGTTGAATATTCGCAGTTAACAATCGCCAAATTCCTATATCTTCTTCATTCATTTCACCATTCACTATCAGGTCCCAGTGTACAAGTCAATACTATTGTTTCCACCCTGGAAAAACCTACCAATTTTTTGCACTCTATTTTTAAGTTGTTTTCGAGACATAGAACATGAAATACTGCATTGCTTTCTGGAGAAAAGACTGATAATTTCATCGATCTTATAGGCGTGAAATATGGAGGACTTTATCCTAGTTTCCTTTTCCTGCTCCAAAACCGACACGACATAAAGTTCAAATCGGATTATTTTTTTTTATTCAAAGCGCCTCTTCCGAAAGTGCTGTTCCCACAATGTCAGTATGCGAAATGTCCTAGCTTTGTCTAGAGAAGAACTGCTGGGATTTAGCGAAGAAGACATAACAGATGGAATGTCTTTGTACAGCAATTTATGTCAACTGAAACTCCTGACTTATTCTACATTCGCCATAAATCCAAGACTTCTCCCCTCTCGCTATATTTGGGCAGATATTTCTTTCTTTCCTGAAAAGTGCGATCATTTAGGTAAGTTCTTAAACGGAAGTTGAAAAATCTATTTCCTCTCTTGACAGCTTTAGCCAATAAGTTTTAGCTTTTATAGCCAGCCAGGAATAGAAATTTCCGACGAAAGATGACGTTATATGGAAGAGGTTTTTTTTCTCCCCCGTTTGAAGGATAAGAGAAAATAAAAGAATCGACTCCTAAGATTTTTGATATACGATTTATTAAACGATTTTTTTTCTGAGGTAGAAAACAATGTACTATCGATTTCCAATCCCTCAAGTTCTGTAATTCTAGTACTTTGGTAAAAAGGTACTTGTATGGGTTACTTCCTGTGTTTATCGAGTGCTTTTGGAATATAAATGTTCTGAAATTTTCGCGATTTTTATGAAACTAAATTGTGCTGTATATGATCAGATAAAATAAGAAATATCGTTTGCTTTTGATTTTTGAGATTAAGTCACGTTCGACAACTTTAGAAAATATGTAATTTTGAAGCCTACTTGATTTTATTTTTAAATATAAAAACTCCAATCTTATTCATGTGTTTCACGTTTCATACGAAACAAACTACGTATTATCTATTTCCGATTTCTCAAGTTCTAAATTCTAGTGTGTTCGATAAAAGAGTATTTGAATGAGTTTGTTCCTATGTTTATCGATAAGTTGTTTTTAAACATAATTTTCTCTCTGAAGACTGAAATATTTTGTGATTTCAGCAAAACTTTACAAAATTGTAAATTGTGCTGTAGTTTATATATGTTCAGATAAGACTATAAACATCGTCTTGCCTTTACTTTTAAACTCAAATCTAAACCACCTTTTCCATGTTTTATACGAAACAAATTATTATCTATAACCGATCTCTCAAATTCTACAATTCTAGTACGTTCCATAAAAAAGCATTTGTATGCTTTGTTCCCATGTTTATTGATACGTGGCCTTATAAATAAACTTATATTTCTGAGGACTGAAATAATTTGTGATTTCAGCAAATCTATACAAAACTGCAAACTGTGCTCCAGTTTATACATGTCCAGATAAAATAAGAAATATCGTCCAGCTTTTACTTTTTGTAGATTTATATTACATTCGATTTATTATTTCCGTCATACAGTGGGAAACTTTCTAACAATCCACTTAATTTTATTAAATATGAAAAGCCGACCAACCAATCTGGTGGTTAAGGTGTTAGCCTCTAGATCGAAATGTTCCTGGATCGAATCCAGGTCAACGCATGGATGTTTGTAAGCGTATGGTGTAGAGGCGGCTTGTGCTTCTTAAATCTGTCATAACCAAAAGTCCTCACGTTGGTTTGGTGTAGAAGTGTGGAGTGCCAGCTCAAGTGTTACCTCGTCATCTGACCGTTGTTCAAAATTACGTGGTGTTGTCCTTGATCTTTCCCTTAGGGGATTGATCCTGGGCCGTCGTCAATAGCCAGCTGTGTTGCTCTAGTATGATGTCAGTTACAAATTTCCAATTACCAATTAAATATGAAAAACTAAGAACTTAACTGCGGTTTAAATATCTCGTACGGAACGAATTAGTACTGCTGAAAATTGAAAAAATACAGTTCAGTTCATGTTACAGTTTAGAAAATATGGATTTTCTTTCCGTCGTCATTGCGAGCTTTTTTGTGTAATTTCTTCTTTCAAAAAGCAGATTTCCAATAGTTGAACATGTGCCTTCTTTCTGTTTTCTTAGCATCATGACACATCCTATCAACAAACAAACCTGTCCAAACTTGGAGATACTATCTTCTTGACCAGTACGGCAGGCTAGCGACGAAGAAAAATTGGATTTTACTCCTTTTCGAATTTTCCCTATGGATTTCTGTTCATATTGATCGAGATGCTATATAAGGCATTTCATCACTCAGATCGATCGTTTCGTAGATCAGGCTTAGCGGTCTCGCGTAATCGGAGTAATAACTCATGGCTTAAGAGCTTCTACCCTAGGTCCCTCAGTACACGATTCAGTCATAAACTGTAGTATTTATGACGAAAAGATATCTAAAAGATTTTGAAAGAATTGCAAAATATGAATGCAAGGATTTACCACGTTGATATCTCGTTTTACTTATTTATTATTCTATTTCTCGAAGATTATAACTTTGCATTCTGTCTACGTGTAGTAGGATCTGATGGTTTCATACGTCATTGGAAAATATCCGAGTTGTATAAGAGGATTAGCACTGGAATTCATAAATAACTAGCCACCGCGTGGCTAGTCGGCGTTGCACGTGCCATTTTCTTTTGTGGAGTTATTGGTTTGCTACCCAAATCAATTTGGAATTCGTAGCCTATTGGATAACAGCCATCATGGATTCCCATTTGGTTTGCGAATTTGTAGCCTATTGAATAATAGCCATAACGGAGTTTCCAGTGGTGTTAAGTGGTGTCCAGGGTGGTTACGTTTCAGTTCTTTTCGTGGGGGGGGGGGCTCACATTGCCCGTGGTGTTGGTTTGCATCGCAAACCAAAATATATAAATATTTAAATGATAAGTTATTTATTAGAAGAATATCAAACGTATCAGGTGTCTTACCAGGTGTAAAATTTCAAATCCGTTAAAATTTTCATTCTATTTTTAACGATTGCTGAGATAGAAAAAAAGCACTGAAGAAAGCCAGTGATAACTTTAATAATTTCTTTTGTTTCACTCGAATCCGTTTCTCAGGAAGTCAAAATGAATGAATTTCGAAACAAACGAAGGTTCGCTCCCATTCGAGAAGGTGAAAAATTTGGCATTGTTCCAAAGGCTGATGTCGATAGTGAAATGAGGTAGAAAAGTACGAGGGCTGTTCAATAAAGAATGATCTTAAATGAATAAATCTTTTTTCTAATATACTCCAAATTTTTATGGTTTTTCTCAAATATCCCCCATTACATACAATGCACTTATCCCACATATTTTCCAGTCTTCAAACCAATTTTTTGACAGGCTCTTCAAAATCGCCTACGCAACATTTACTTCTGCTTGTGATGATGAATACCTCTTTTGCCGGAGGAGTTTCTTCAAATTCGGGAGAAAAAAAAATTCTCATGGTGCTAAATCAGGACTATATGGAGGATGGGGAACACGCATGATTCTTCCCATAATCTTCCTGTAGCATCACATAGACTTCAACTGAAAATTTTTTAAGGCGAAAACAAAATTTCAGTGCAGTGTATTGCACTTCGCGTGTCACATGCATTTTTGCCGTAGGCGAAACTAAAACTAGGCGTACTTGGCTGGCTGCTAAGGCCTCAGCAATAAAATTATGACCGTTCTATCTATTATCTACTTATTCTACTACTAATTCGATATGAATTTTATTTTTCATGATTTTTTAATCACCTTTAAAAAAATTATGATAATTTTTTATAGAACACCCTTGTATAAATTTTGATGCTTCTTCATTTCCTAACGAAGGAAGAACGGTGAAAAAACTATTAAATTGTTCTAGATTAAATTTTTAATATCGCTGCAACCCAAAAATTGTAAAAAATTCGAATTCTTGTGTGCCAAATCCCATCACTGTAAGTAAGTGCCATAGATTCGTCAGGACTTTGCGTGCAGGAACCAAAAAAACAAACACTTCCTTTTATAATAGTAGAGATGAAACATTTACATTGTACCATATGGTACTAGCCGACCTTTTTCACTAACACGTGGACGTTGGAATGTTTCGAAATGCAAAAACAACTTCAGACTTTGCACGTGCGGCTCGTCGTCGGCCCGGCGTTCCATTTGATCCATACACAGCTGGAGTTTCCGTCGGTTCCCTAATCCCATGTCTGTGATCAAGTTTTGCTGTGGGGAACTCAAGTCGGCATGACAGACGGTTTTAGCATCTGTGTGGGGGTGTTTCTGTTCTGGAGAGGACATAAACATCTCTAGAGGGCTCGGAATTCACCCCCCTCTCGTTGGCAGCTTCGGTTCTGTTGTGCGAAGCGAACATGGATTTTAGGGAATTCGGACTCGAGATTCGACGAGAGACAGACGTCTCTGTTTTGCCATTTGTTACTTTGGCTTCAGGCAGGATTCGGTTGTCGATGGCTGTGCCCTTAATTATCTTTTTAAATTTTCTTGTAAATATTTAATTTATGTAAATAAATAGTTTAATTTTGAACCAGCTGTCCGTCTATTTCTTACATGACGGTGCAACAGATACAGTAGAACTCCAATTATCCAGACAAAAGTATTACCAACTATCCGGATCACTATGAGAATAAAAAAAAAGAAATAAGCAAAATCCGCATTTTAAAAGTTTCTTATCGGTGAATAATAAAGACGAGGAGAACGAAGTGCCAGTTGAGGCCTAAGAAACAACATGGCGCAAATTCCTGGATGTTTCGAGTGCAGTGCAGAGGACGTAGGCGAGTGGCTGGTGTGTGACTCTTCAGACCCTGGAGTCCCTCTCAACATCCTCAGTGACGATAAACTCATTCAAAGTGTGAGATAGCAATTCTTTTATGAGCCGGAAGATGGCAACTACATTTGTCTCAACCAGACGTGTGACCGTCAGCTAGTAAAGCGCTTGATTGCCTCGACACAGTGCTAAAATGGACAGAATTGCTGTCTGAGTGCGACCATCTACAGCTGCTCACCGTCAGGCATAAGCTAAACTTGGTTGCAAGGAAACGAGTAAAGGCAGCATAAAAACTTACTTTGACCCATTACTTCAGAAATTATATACACTACCTTACAATAATGGACCCGACAGCAAGATGTGATGGTATAAGGGAAATAATACATGCTTTAATAGGGGTATGGTCCCCCACGTGCTGCAATTACACTAGCAAACCCTTCTGGGCATACTTTCAACAAGGGTTTAATACACAGCTATGGGTATTTGTGTCCATTCCTGCTGCAAAAATGTCGCCAGCTCAGCTGTAGATATCGGAGGTGGTTCCCTGGTCAGTAAACGTAGCTCTAACTCGTCCCACAAATGTGCTATGGGGTATAGGTCGGGACTCTGACCAGGCCAGGAAAGACGCTTTACATCCATATCTTGATACCACTGCTTGGCAAAGGCTGCGACTTGACATGGAGCGTTGTAGTCCTGGAGGTAACATTCGTCCATTGCATAAAATTTCCAGAGCCTAGGAAGAACCTGATGATCCAAAATGTTCATGTAGACGTCGGCGTTCAATTGACCAGGAACAACATGTAAAGGTCCCAGGCGATACCACGAAAAACACCCCCAAACAAGTAGTCGGGTTTTATGCAAATCCACTGGCTTCCGGTCCATTATTGTAGGGTAGTTAAGGCAGTATGTAAGAACAAAATGTGTTAACAAAATTATCTTACATACTTAAGCAAAATTACGTTTTTTTTTTCTAAGAAATAACCTTTTTTATGAGAATTATGCGATTATATCCGGATGGGATTTGGTCCCAATTCATCCGGATAGTTGGAGCTCAACTGTATTTGAGAATGTATATATACGAATGTCTTTGGTTCTGGCATAACGATATTAGCTATGGAGCTCTTTGAAGCAGTGAATACATGACTTACGTTACACGAAGTTTACAAGAGTATATAAAGAATCTTGCTGGTTCGAGAAAGAAAATACCAACCACTGAATAATTATATAGAATACAAAGTTCTCGAAGTTTTCAAATTCAACATTTGCTTTCACCAAAACGTGAAAATATTCTTCTGAACTCTGACGTGAAAATTATTCAAACTTAAATTATTTTACTAATTTGTTTGTTTCAAATTCAAGTTTCTGTCGTATTAGTAACTGTAAAATTCAAAAATAAAAAGCTTAAGATTCTTAAAAAAACATTTCGTCGTTAACTTAATGTGTGAAGAATTTACATCAATTGAAAATTATTTTTCCTACAATATTTTTAAAAAGATGTTAATTTACAGGAATCTTAAATACAAGAGTTTCTGAATGATCAGTTGACAAGAGTAAACAGTCTACCCTCTACAAAATAAAATTATTCACTGGAAAATCTTTTCTTTAAAAGGTTTATCTCATATTGAAATCGGCTGTCTCAATGGTAACAATAAAGTAAAAGTACTAGTATATTTATTAACAGATAGCATTTTATGCGTGTAATTTAGTGTGTAAACAACTGACACAAATAAATAATTTATTTATTCCTGCTGTACTTTTTAAAAAGAAAAATATGACGCTCTTATGGAAATGTAGTTTCGTAACATTCGCAGTTGACACGAGTACATAAATTGTCACTCAGATCTTAGAGAAAGATACTAACCACTTAATACTTATATAAATTCTATAGCACTCAAATCTCCAAAATACGAAAACGTTCAAAAATTCTACACTTCACAACGCAAAATAACTCACTGGAAGAAACCTTCTCTCTGTTTATTAAAAACTACTATTTCAGTTGTAACAATACAATTACAAAAATCCCTGTAAATATCTTAAATAAAATGTAATGGATGTAGCAATGGGTAAACAATTGTATGAACTGAAAAATGCGTTTTTTATTTGTTTTATTGTTTAAAAGATAAGTGTATTATTTTTTTCTTAAAAACAAGTTTGGCAATACAGGGACATATAAGAGAATATAAATTATTTACTCTGGTCTGAGAAAGATATGAAATAATTATTATTTATATAAAACCCAAAGCGATTCAACCTTCGAAACACAATACATTCTTTGCACCCAAACGTGAAAAAAATTCTTCCATTCCCAGAAGTACACAGAACGAAAGAATTCTCGCCTCATAAAACTTTTTTGCCTCTCCCTTGCTTTTTATCGAACGTACTGAGCACAAATGTTTTTGCCGAGTTCCAAAGCCTGTATAAAAGTTTCATCTGCGGTAAGGTTCTTTTGCTCGCGGGTTGTTCTAATGGAACAAATGCACGAACGTAGGATTCTGCCGAGAAAACGCTGAAGCATGAAAATCTGAGAAAAACATTTTCTGCAAAAGCAGGAATTTTCCCCTATTCCTTGATATACTTTAGGATTTTTGGTAAGGAAAACACGTTTTTTACCCTTAAAGTTCTCCCGTGACCAAACGACAAATGATTTAAGAACTGCTGGCACATTCAGTAAGTCTCTCGGCTGTATAACTCGGCTGTATAAAACATTTTCTGTGAGCAATTGACTAACTGTGCGTTACTACAAAAAATATCGATGCACCATTTGTTCCTATTTATAAATACAGTGTAATATTTCAATCTGTATTTCCTAGGTGACACGTTTATTGACTATGGAAATGCTGGCTAATGTTTTCAATAACGGTGGATAATCACTTTAGCCAATAAAATTGTTTAGGATTCAGGTTTTTTTCCACAACCACGTGACAGATTTTCAAACAGAGCGACAGGAAGAAATAATATAAAGTTGTGTCGTATATCGTCGCTCAAAGTGCAAAAGGTCGTATGTCGAAAATTCCATTTTTTTAACATTGTTATTTGTGGCATTTTGTAATTTCCATCTGGTGGCAAAATCTCTTATATCATCAAATGATCCAATGAAAGTTACAACCAAATGTAAATACCAATATAAGTTTAAAATATAAGGAAAACTATTAGTTTTTTGCTCTCCTAAAAAATGCAGTTTTTAGACATTAGGTGGCTCTCCCCCCTCCTGCTCTCCTATGTTCGTCAACCCCTAGAATCAATCTCCTACGACGGTGAAACTATCTTAATAATTCGTATTATCCTGATTTGACTTTCTGATCCATGACGTCACAGCGAGGACTTCCCCCCTGTTCGCTAACACTCTCCAACCCCCGGTGAATGCTACACAAACCAAGACGCCTTTCACAAGTGATTTTCCTTTTGCTTTATTTTAACTAATTAACTATTAAACTAATAGCCACATCAGTAAAAAAACCTTCTCAGTCTTGTTCCCTGTACAATTTTAAATAAACCATGTCAGTCGCGTAATTTTCTTATCTGTATTTTCTCGGGAAGTCGTCTGAGAATAGAGTGAAAAGAGCGAGTCTTTTTCCTCGACAGATAAAAAAAATCGTTGCTATGGTTTTTGTTGCTACGACAAATTCGATAGCTGGCAAACCATCGTCTTTTACAAGAACCTATTTCACACTTCAACATTTTTTATTGAAATGCGTTATGTGATATTATATTTCTAGTATCGATCCTCAGTTGTTTGCTGGATGTGAACTGGCAAGAATTCAGAAATTAAATTAACGCTGTCAATTTAAAATAAGAACACTTAGAAAATAAAAATAGATGCTGCCATTTGTTAAAGTCAACCTCTTCGAAAGAAGGTTGTAAATTGATCAAATTATTTGCTCACACATCATTGCATATGTTTTGATAAACGATAAGTATGGATGATCTTAAATTTTATTTAAATTATCCAAAGTGTGGATTTATTTGGAACATTAATGCCTTTGTTGAAGTTACCACGCTAGGCCCCGGTGCACACATCCGGTTTTTCAACGTGCGGCGCCACTGCGGCACCAAAGCCCAGCTATGCTCACCGTAAAATGACGCACGAACTCATTTCGCGCCATTTGCGATAAATATTCTATCGAAGAAAGCGTGTTTATTTCGCTTACTTGGTGTAAAAAAAGTATACTTTGTAACGAAATAGACGTTTCTGGATAAAACCATTTATTAATTATTATTTATATTCCATTTGTTTATGAAAACAAGGTACTTCAGAACGGAGACTCATGTGCGGCGCCGTGGGGAAATGCGGTACAAATTGCCCGCAAGTTGGATGTGCGTCACCCCAGCGGCGCTGGAGGCATGTGTGTACTGCTTTGTATCTAATGTATCTCTGTTGTTGCGTTTATTGGATCTAATGTATCTCAGACCGCACTGGCGTTGCGGCAGCGCACGTTGAAAAACCGGATGTGGACACCGGGCCTAAGACTTGCTTGTGAGCAGCAGTTGGAAACCTTTTTTTGATGAACTAAATATAGATGGCGCTAGCGTCTTAGTGGCAGAACCGTGTTTCTCGTGAGTATTCTGGGAGCTTGGCTTCCCTTTGCTACTACTACCTAAGATAACTTCCACGATCTACCAAGACAATGGATAACCGGAAATAGAATAATCGTTTTCGGTGGTTTGTCTGATGTTTGTTAATCTCTTAATCCCTCCCAGTGTGGTACCGAAGAGAGGACAGTTGACCTTGTGTCTGTCGATGTTTTTCAAAAGGTGGGAAAGATCGTTAGGAGAACGCAAAGCAACAGCATGGATGTTGATAGTGGTGGAAGGTTTTCGCCTATCTACTCAGTATCACTGTTATTGTTTCTTTCCCACCGAATGATAAACTTATAACTTTTAGCTGTGAAAAAGATTCCGTGAAAGAGCTTTGTTTACGATCCAACATATCACCTAGTTTTAAGAAATAGACTCGTTGAAAACCTCGTGACTCAGCTGCTAATTACTTAGAGTCGGACTATACCTTAGAAACGATACTGTGTATTTTACTAGAATTAATTTCTTCCCACAATACATCTCACTACGAAATAGTTGTCAATAGTTGTTTCAAAACTGTATTTGATACTGAGTTATGGTTGCTAGTTTATTGAGTGCAACTGTTGCAATTTAGAAACGAAAACCACGTCTTTATCCTAACTAAACTCGTCTATATATTTCCATACAATACTGCAACTACACTAAACAGCCATAAAAAACACACACACACAAAAGTGAGCAAATATTATGCAGAAAAAACACCCATGGTACTTCGATAAGAAATACTTATCATTCTTACGGGATTCTTTGATAACTACTGTTGTCAATTCACGGAATTTCTCAAAAGTACATGTTCTTCACTCTAGTCAAAGAAAGATTTCAAATGCTCTTATTGTTTAGATAAAACCCTAAGCGATCCAACCTTCAAAATGCACACAGAACATTTTTTGGAACAAAACGGGAAAAGCATTCTTTCATTCTCAGAAGAACACAGAACGAAAGAACTCTCATCTTAGATACAGTGCTGTGTATTTGACTATCATTAATTTCTTCCCACAATAAATATATCTCACTATAAAAACATTTCCAATACCAGTTTCAAAACTATATTTGATACTGAGTTATTTCAACTAGCTTACTAACTATATTAAACCGTTTCTACCGATATTCTGCCGTTATTAATCTTTAACTCTCTTTTGTCTCAAAACAAAATAAATCGGAAAGAACAACTGTTGCAATTTTAAAAACGAAAACTAAATCTTCACCCTAACTAACGCCACCTTTTTCCAGGCAACACTACAAGAAAAAAGTCCATCCCAAAACAAAAAACTCACAAAAGTGAAGCCAATATCACGTAGAAAACACCCATGGTTCTTCGAAAAGAAATACCTATCATTCTTCCGAGATTCTTCGATAACTACTGTTGGCCATATGGCGCTCATCACAGACCTAACTACTCCAGTTCCTAAGAGATAAAGGAGGAACCTTGAACTAGGAATCGATACCGACGTCATTTTTTACTCTTTTGGAAATCTAGGTTAGTGTGCACACGGCCAACGGAGATTATCTATCACCTTCAACACAAAAACAGAAGATTTCCAAGCGGAATAAATGCTTACTTAGTTTTCTTCCGCATTCAATGATGGTAAGAATGTTCAAGTGTTTGACAGGTGCAATATTTCTCGTAAGCGTTCATCTACGGTGGTGACACAAATAAATGGAGGCTTAGGGGGAGAACTGTTTGGGGTTTGGTAGATGAATGAGCGAGTCTTTAATGGATTAGATATTGGGAGATGTGAATGTATTGCGCCAATTCGTTATGCGCGGAGCAGTTCGAATCGCAATTCGTCACGTGCACGACTAGAAAAAAAAAAGCAAACTTGCTACTTTTTTTCTGTAATTACACTGTTGTAGAGATGATGGTGCATGTATTGTGTGATGTGTACTTGTTTTACTAACTTAATTTTACCCTCCAATGGTTGCTTCTTACGTCATAGTAAATAACGTCATCACAAATTAAAGATGGGACTCCTCATCACTAGCAAACTTTGTCAGATCTCAATGAATAATGGCTCTCGTCATTAGCAAAATGAGTCAGATATTGATGGACAATATATATAATTGAAACAATTTGGAGGTCTAAAAATTTAATCTTTTAATTCAGATTCAAGACAGTGTTATTGCGTTTCTGATATACAAGGGGATTCATAAGTAAGTAACAATTTCAACGCACTATATAACAGTGGTAATGTAAGATATTTTATGTTACCTGTAACAGAAGTATAGGTGAATCTTTCAAGTTTTTTTAGAGACAGTCACAGATGTTCTACGTGTGCACCCTTCGTCACACTACACAGGATTGTACCGGTAACTCATTTCTGCCCAGACGCGTGTTAGGGTATCTGAAACAAGTGCAGTGATAGTGGTTGCGATACGCTGTTTGAACTCCGCTAGATCAACAGGAAGAGGAGGGTTAAATACGTTATTCTTTATGTGGCCCCAAAGAAAAAAGTAACATGGTGCTAAATCAGGGCATCTGGGTGATCATTGGGTTTGTGGCATGCTGTAGTCGGCGCTTCATCCAATCTATCAGAGAAGAAGATGTTAATAGAAATAATTTTGTATGTCACCTGACCAAAGTTGTGGTGCAACATCCAATTGGAGAAAGAAGTTTTTCGACTTTATTATCCAATTGGATGAATAAAGTTTTTGACGACATCTGCCGATACAATCGGTCGTCCTGGCTTTAAAACTTTGCACAAACAGCCTGTAGTTTCAAATTTTTTAAACCAATTGTAAATGAATTTTCTGGTTGGAGGTTCTTTTTTCAAATCGTGATCGAAAATGCCGTCTCACAACAGTGACAGATTCTATTTTTCACAATTCAAGAACACAAAACGCCTTCTACACTGCAGACGCAGCCATTTTCACTGACTAGTCACATAACACGCTCGCTATCGCCTACGTCACTGCGCTCTGGAGGAGGACACAAACTTTATGGGTATATCTAACTAACAGTTCGCATTTGGGGACCGTGTCTCAAACTGTTCCTGTTTTACAGCATCTGGAAACTGTATAAGTACTTATGAATCACCCTGTATACTTGCAAAGTTAATTCATTATAACCTTGAATATTTAAAATTCAGGGTAATGAACTTCATTCATACGTTTTTCCGTTGACACCACGGTGCAGCTACCACACAAAATGATTGTTTAAATAAATTGTCTATGCTCGTCGCGACGAGTTCCGTAGGTTGTGTAGGCCAACAACTCCATACTCTAAAATCTAATTTTAGCCTTCTTTGGGGTGAAATCCAAAATATGGAAGACAGGTCCAGTAGAATCAAACAAAAAGACAAATACTGTTTATCAAATTAAAAAATAATTATTTAATTCAGCAAGGAGATATTATAACAGGAACAACCGACATAAGCGTACAGCGACGCTGAGAGCCGGAAAACAAGCGGGTGACAAGGTAGTGGGGTAGCTGAGAGTACACTTCTACCCCAAGGATCATTCTAACAAGCATTACGTTGCGTTTGACCCAATTTTCCACTGCCACCTTGTCTTCCTATCATTACCAAAGTCAGAAGCCAGCCACGGAAGTCGAATTCTCAGACAGACTCCGTAAGTTTCTGGGCGGCTACAAAATGTATGTAGCAGTAACAGGTGAAAATGCTGTAAACTTAGTTAGTAATCGATAAAGTTGTGCATTACATCTTGGTGCTTACGAGTCCAGTTCATCGTCACTGACACCTCGATGTCTTCCACAATCACGAAGCTTAATATACATAAAAAGAGATTAAAGAAACTATCAAAATACAGTTATCTGCAAAACGCAAGAACACAGTACAGCGTCCAGGTGGTCCCTCTGTTCTTCAGGCAAACAAGACGACATAATATGGTACGAAAAACGAACTTCCTTTAATTACCCTCAAATAATCTTATTTACAAATAATTAAGATCTTACAACAAAATTAGTTTTCCAGTAAGGTAATCTAAATTTTAGCGTCCCTCTCCAAGTGCTTTAGACTAATACACAGTCCAGTCACATTAATATGACCACCACCTACTTTCGACGTCAACGTGAAATAACCAATCACAAAAGGCAGGTGGCAGCACATTGCAGTGGAGTGTATATAAAGGATGTCCTAGGGCATCGGAAAGCATTTCAATCGTTGGCGTAATGCTGAAACGTAGCGATTTGTCCGACGTCCAAAGGGGCATGATTATTGACTTTCGGGCCAAGGGTGGAAGCATTTCGGAAACAGCTAATTTTGTGAACTGTTCGCGTGACGCCGCCGTGGTAAAAGTATACCGTGCATGGCAAAATGGCACTATCCAAAATCAGCGGCGTGGCACATGTGGTGCACCACGGGCTATAGATGACAGAGGCGAAAGAAGGCTACGGAGATGCGTTCGGGCGAATAGACGTGCAACTGTTGAGCAACTGACCACCCAGATGAACCAAGGGGCTACCAAGAGTGTATCCTCAACAACGGTTCAGCGAACGTTGCTGCGCATGGGCCTCCGCAGCAGACACCTGGTTAATGCACCTATGCTGACTGCTGTTCATCGGCGACGAAGGCTGGAATTTGCACGCCAGTACCGCAACTGGACGTCCACAGTGTGGCGACAGGTGCCGTTTTCCGATGAATCACGTTTTATGCTCCATCGGACAGATGGACGTTGGCGTATACGGCGTGAAACGTCTGAAAGCAAACACTCTGCAACAATTGCTCGGAAGGATCCAGGCTGGAGGAGGGAGCATTATGGTTTGGGGAATGTTTTCCTGTCATTCACTGGGTGCACTCATCATCAGAAACCTAATTGACTCTCTTCCTGCACGTCTCGCAGCGGTTCGCTCTGCCAAAGGTGGTTATTCTGGCTTTTGACAGGTGGTCACATTAATGTGACTGGAATGTGTATTTCGAGCATCAAGATATGACCAATTTTTCTAAAGACAAGATACTTCGCCATCGACTCATTGCCGATCTTCCGATGATGACACGATTAAGATTTGGTCAGTTTTCTTGTAGCGACGAGATATCTCGTCCATCAAGAACTGACCACTTTTGCTAAGGACGTGGTACCTCTTCGAGACAACCACCAGGAGGGTTAAAGACATAAGTTGCTTATGAATTTTTTTGTTACCACATTACATTATCACATATTACTATTATTATCACAAACTAACTATGAATCATTAATTCATATTTCATAGGTAACTGTGGAGTAGTATATAAAAATATCATTCGCTTCCGATGGATTGACACAGCATCATCTGCACCCAACGCCAACACCCTTTCAATCTACTTTCGACATGAAACGGTAACACCATCACCGTTCCTGTTCTTATCGGGAAAGTGTATCGATGCAAGTCGTTAGGGCAGAGCAGACAGGAGAGGGAATCGGAGGTTATCTGAGCACAGATGCGGAGATCTGTCCGAGTTATCATTAGTTGATTTGGGGCGCCATCGATTGGATCATCAATTCCTCCCGGGTCAGCGGGATGTGTCAGGTCATATCACGTTTCGGGTGTTGAGGAATACCGGCTCTTGAGGTTGAAGGACAATGACACTCCTATTGGGAGCACTGGCTTCAGGGTACTTCTGTTTTAGTCTGCTTTATGAGTTGGTTTCAATTAGGCACACCGTGTTAAGGATGTTGGAAGGAAAGTACGGTAATGATGTCTTCATTTCGTTTTTAACGTATCTCTTTGGGATCGGTTTCTGCTAATTTTTTTTCTGAAGCATCAGTAATGAATATATGGGGGGGGGGGTGCTGTTTTAAAAAGTATGCTGTAAAATAAGTTAGTGAAAAATAATTAATCTCAAGTATAGATTGATTTTGTCGACACTATTCAGTAGATATTAGTTTTGCTAAAAAATACAGAATATAAATTAGTTTTGTTAAACCATCCAGCTCGAATTAAATCTGATGAAACTACCCAGTAGATATTAGCTTTGTTAAAAATAACCAGTTAGAAATTAGTTTTCTTGAAAATATTTACTAGAAATTAGCTTTGTTATAAATACCCAGTTAGAAATTAGCTTTCTTGAAAATATTTACTAAAAATTGGCTTTTTTGAAAATATTTACTAGAAATTAGCTTTTTTGAAAATATTTACTAGAAATTAGCCTTGTTAAAAATATCCAGTTAGAAATTAGCTTTCTTGAAAATATTTACTAGAAATTAGCTTTCTTGAAAATATTTACTAGAAATTAGCTTTGTTGAAAATATGTACAAGAAATTAGCTTTGTTGAAAATATTTACTAGAAATTAGCCTTGTTAAAAATACACAGTTAGAAATTAGTTTTCTTGAAAATATTTCCTAGAAATTAACTTTGTTGAAAATATTTACTAGAAATTAGCTTTGTTAAAAATACACAGTTAGAAATTATTTTTCTTGAAAATATTTACTAGAAATTAACTTTGTTGAAAATATTTACTAGAAATTAGCTTTGTTAAAAATACCCAGTTAAAAATTAGTTTTCTTGAAAATATTTACTAGAAATTGGCTTTGTTGAAAATATTTACTAGAAATTAGTTTTGTTAAAACTACCCAGTTAGAAATTAGCTTTCTTGAAAATATTTACTAGAAATTAGCTTTGTTGAAAATAATTACTAGAAATTAGCTTTGTTAAAATTAATTTCTAACTGGGTAATTAACCCAGTTAGAAATTAGTTTTTTTGAAAATATTTACTAGAAATTAGTTTTGTTGAAAATATTTACTAGAAATTAGCTTTGTTAAAACTACCCAGTTAGAAATTAGTTTTCTTGAAAATATTTACTAGAAATTAGCTTTGTTGAAAATATTTACTAGAAATTAGCCTTGTTAAAAATACACAGTTAGAAATTAGTTTTCTTGAAAATATTTCCTAGAAATTAACTTTGTTGAAAATATTTACTAGAAATTAGCTTTGTTAAAAATACACAGTTAGAAATTATTTTTCTTGAAAATATTTACTAGAAATTAACTTTGTTGAAAATATTTACTAGAAATTAGCTTTGTTAAAAATACCCAGTTAAAAATTAGTTTTCTTGAAAATATTTACTAGAAATTGGCTTTGTTGAAAATATTTACTAGAAATTAGTTTTGTTAAAACTACCCAGTTAGAAATTAGCTTTCTTGAAAATATTTACTAGAAATTAGCTTTGTTGAAAATAATTACTAGAAATTAGCTTTGTTAAAATTAATTTCTAACTGGGTAATTAACCCAGTTAGAAATTAGTTTTTTTGAAAATATTTACTAGAAATTAGTTTTGTTGAAAATATTTACTAGAAATTAGCTTTGTTAAAACTACCCAGTTAGAAATTAGTTTTCTTGAAAATATTTACTAGAAATTAGCTTTGTTGAAAATATTTACTAGAAATTAGCTTTGTTAAAAATACCCAGTTAGAAATTAGTTTTCTTGGAAATATTTACTAGAAATTAGCTTTGTTGAAAATATTTACTAGAAATTAGCTTTGTTAAAAATACCCAGATAGAAATTAGTTTTCTTGAAAATATTTACTAGAAATTAGCTTTGTTGTTAGTATGCTTTGTTAAAAATACTCAGTGAAAATTAGTTTTATAAAAAATACCTAGTAGAAATTAGCTTTGTTACAAATATTCAACAGAAATGAATTTTGTTCAAACTACTCAGTAAAAATTAGTTTTGTGAAAAAAACCTAGGTAGGGATTAGTTCTGTTAAATATACCTAGGTAGGGATTAGTTTTGTTAAAAATACAGTAGTTAAAATTATTGTTAAATACATCTAGTAGAAATTAGTTTTGTTAAAAATACCTAGTAGACACGAGTTTTGCTAAAAATAATACTCAGTAGAAATGAGTTGTGGAAAAATATCTAGTAGGGGAAAAAGTTTTAGTTATGTTAAAAACACATTTTGTTAAAAATACCCAGAAGAGAAATACTTCTATGCACAATACCGCATTACTTGCCAATGAAGTTGTATCTCCAAGATTTATTTATTTATAGGGTTAAAAATTAATAAAATACTGAATACAAAATCACTCGTGCTAGAAAACAAACAAAACGCACACTTCGTCAGCAGTTGTTAAACTGATAAAACTTAAATAGTGCTGTAAACATTAGATATTTAAAACCTCCGCCTGCCAACTCGATAAGTATAAAATTGGGCGATACTGTCTTTTTTGACTATTAAAACTTCAGTACTACACACCTTCTTGTTTTTCGAAAAAAAACTTATTTGTTACTTGCTTGCATATTTCAATAAGTTTCCGCGTAACATACTTTAATAGAAGATAAACAGATTTTGCCAGATTTGGTGTTGAAATAACATAATCTGTTTTCAATCAAAAAGTATTTTACTTTATGGTACTCCTTATGTTGGATTTGATACCTTCACAAAAATTGCAATCGCAAAGCTTTGAAAGCTTTTTAATGTCTTTGTTTCGCGGAAAGGCTTTCAATATTCAACAAAAAAAAGCGAGTACACTTTTTGTGGAAGATTTATTCTTTAAATTTAGTATATCTGTACTCGACTCATTAAATTCAATAACATTTTTTCACCCACGTAATTCATTCGTTGCATTCTCTAGGTTTAGAAAAAGCATGCGTTTTACAAATTATTGCGTTGTGTAAAAAATGTATGTAGAAAGTAAACTCCCAAAATTTGTTTCAAAAGTAAGTCACTGAAAACGTGTGTGAAAATGTGAAATATAAACAAAAATATTAATAATTTGAATAACAAGAAGCTGCGTGCTCATTCTCCGTCTGTTTCATTACAAGGGCAATTAATAAATAGATAGATGGTTGAATTAACGTTGCACTGGAACAACACAACGGGCTATTGGTAACGGTTCGGGATCAATTCCGTCTGGAAAAATCTAAGGACAACACCTCAAAATTTTGCTTGGATGACGAGGTCAACAACCGATCTGGCAATCCACTCTCCAAACTTCCCCACTACGCTAATGTGAAGAATTGTAACAGTACCACGCTTGGATGAGGAGGTCAACACCTGAGCTGGCAATCCACTCTCCAGACTTCCCCACTACGCCAATGTGAAGAAAGTTAAGGCCACGACACATTTAATGTGTACCAGCTCACATGTACATGACGCTCTTTGGTTATATCGAATTTCGAACTTGCAACCATCCGGTTGCAAAACTGCTATCCTTGCAAACAGGTGATCTGGAGCATGATACACTTTGAAAGCTTACTGAATCTGTATTTAATCGCCTATTATAAAAGTTTTTAACCATTAAACCTAGATCAGAAGGTCTTTTAAATGCTCAATCACATTTATACAATTCTAATGTCCTCCATCGGAGAAGAATGAGCGATGGGGACAATGCATTACCTACACTTAGCATCGGCGGTGGAAAACCAAAACGAAAATTTCATCGATTATCATCGGAAGGGGTACAAATTTAGCTTCTAATTAAAATGCATTTGGGTAGAATGGACGATTTTGAATGTCGTGCTTAATGGCAGGAGAGGATAAATTAATAATTTTGAAGTGAAACGGGAATGTTCATAAATGAGAGAGAAGTGTGCATTCTCCTGAACCATCTGCATCGCTGATTGACTGCGCGAGGCATCTGGTAGTTTTGAAGGTAATTGGATAATTACGTTACGAATTCAAAGATTTATTTGGCTTGTGACGCAGAGGCCTTCATTTACATAATGTTCGGCTACTTCATTTAATAATGGAATCAGGTGCAGTTTAATTTCCTTTTTAAGGAGCACCCTGTCTTCTGAATGTTACTTTTGAAAATAGCGTGTTATATTTCTTAATTACGTTCCATTTCTTTCATTGCAGCTTCGTTCGTTTCGTTACCACGATTTCGACGAGATATCTCGTCTACTAATATCTAGTCAATTATGTCAAAGACGTGATATCCCGTCATCAAGATATTTCCGATGCTTTTGATATCAAGATCTGGTCAGTTTTTCTAATGACGAGATATCTCGTCCATCAGGATCTAGTCAGTTTTGCCAGACATACTTCGAGATGTATCAAAGACATTTCGAGATACGTCGTCAAGATAAACACTAGGAGGGCTAACCCTCCTGTTAGTCTCATTAGTAAATTGACCAGATCTTGATGGACGAGGTATCTCATTAGTAAATTCACCAGACCTTGATGGACCAGTTCTCATTAGTAAATTGACCAGGTATTGATGGACGAAATATCTCATTAGTAAATTGACCAGATCTTGATGGACGAGATATCTCATTAGTAAATTGACCAGATCTTGATGGACCAGATCTCATTAGTAAATTTACGAGGCCTTGATGGACGAAATATATCATTAGTAAATTGACGAGATCTTGATGGATGAGATATCTCACATTAGTAAGTTGACCATACCTTGATGGACGAGATATCTGATTAGTAAAGTGACCAGATCTTGATGGATGAGATATCTTATTAGTAAATTGACGGGATTTTGATGGACGAGATATCTAATTAGTAAAGTGACCAAATTTTGATGGACGATATGTCATTTGTAAATTGACCAGATTTTGATGGACGCAATATCTCATTAGTAAATTGTCCAGATCTTGATGGACGAGGTATTTCATTAGTAAATTCACCAGATCTTGATGGACCAGATCTAATTAGTAAATTTACCAGGTCTTCATGGACGAAATATCTCATTAGTAAATTGAAGAGATCTTGATGGATGAGATATCTCATTAGTAAGTTGACCAGATCTTGATGAACGATATATCTCATTCGTAAAGTGACCAGATCTTGATGGACGATATCTCATTTGTAAATTGACCAGATTTTGATGGACGTAATACCTCATTAGTAAATTGACCAGATCTTGATAGACCAGATCTCATTAGTAAATTTATGAGGTCTTGATGGACGAAATATATCATTAGTAAATTGACGAGATATTGATGGATGAGATATCTCATTAGTAAATTGACGAGATCTTGATGGATGAGATATCTCATTAGTAACTTGACCAGATCTTGATGGACGAGATATCTCATTAGTAAAGTGACCAGATCTTGATGGACGATATGTCATTTGTAAATTGACCAGATCTTGATGGACGAGGTATTTCATTAGTAAATTGACCAGATCTCGATGGACCAGATCTCATTAGTAAATTTACCAGGTCTTGATGGACGAAATATCTCATTAGTAAATTGACGAGGCCTTGATGGATGAGATATCTCATTAGTAAGTTGACCATACCTTGATGGACAAGGTATGGTAACATTGATTTTGATACAGCTCTAACAATTTCATGCAATTAATAATCACCAAACTAGTGATAGCATCCATTGAATCAACCATTGCTAAATTCAAGTGGGTTAGTGTTATGGAGAATTCAGTCAGTTCATTATTCAGAACAACGAATATCAACAACGTAGTACTGTTTCGTAAGACTTTAGCATGCTCTGCGTGTCTGGAGTTAGAATGCGAAATATTGAAACGTGATAGTAGTCATGCTGTTCTATATGTGTTTGAATGCGTTCTGTACATACTAAACCATTTGATGTAAAGTTGTTTCGTTACTTAGTGCAAGTTAAAGATACGAAAGTGTTGCATTGAAAAAACTAATAATTACATATATGTTGGGTTCTTATATCTTAAAGAATTCACACATACGTTCGATGTAGGTAACAAAACGCAACTGCATATTTTGATTTGTAATTATGTCTCTTTCTACTATCTACGTCGCTGTCGGAATGTAGCTGAGCGTTATGAAAAAAAGCAATCCACTCTTGTCACTACGTCTCGCATATGAAAAGACACGCATTTATAGCGAGTGTTTAGTTCAATAGTGGATAAAACAACTCATCAAAATAAGTAATCGGGGCAGCAGGACCCTGAGTTCATCAGATGAGCCGAGTACAAGTCTTACTACAAGTGAGCTGGCTACGCAATCTGCTAGACTCACCACTAGATAAAATCACCGCTACAGTAGATCTGTATTTACAAGATAATCGGGCAAGTAATCAACGTGCCCGTCGATGTCAACTCCATGGTTAGGCAGCTTCCTTGTCAAAATGACGACAACAGCGCCTTCAACGGGAGCATACAGAAGCATAGTGCTTCTCATATCATAGACTTGTGCTTAACATGAATGAATCCATTCAATCTATAGAGTGCAATGATTTGTACCCAATAAGGAATGATTGAATTCCTCGTTCAAAATCTTACAAGTAGTTCCATTCAGAGATGTGCAGTATAGTAAAGCGACGCACTTGTCCATGCTTTTCGAAACTTCAAAAAACTGTTTCTAAATACGTACGAGAAAAGCTAAATATCTGGTCGGCACAACAAGATATCGATAGGTGGAGAGATTCCAGAAACAAAGCAGTTCTCTTACAAACTCTGAGCACTATGAAGCCATAATAGGGGAAACGATCGCGAACCTGCTATGAATGCAAAACGTGCTTTCTTGCAATCTTAGTATTCACAAACGAGTCGTTGTTAACATTTTCCAGGTATCCCGCACGAAATGGAAGACTTAGGGGCTTTGCCAGATCGATTCGTTTTATTCACTTTAAAGTTCTACGAAAATTTGAATATTTCAATACCCCCGATCGTTATGAGAAAGGCTGATCCTCCAACTTGGGCACGCACGTGCTTTGAAGACATTTTTTGACAGAATCGTGAGATGGAAAAAGAATTTATTTTCAATGTTGTCCACCGCAGGGGACATTTGAAAATTCATATATGCCAATACAAACTTTTATACTTGGAATATCGTGTGATCTTGTGTGTGTAAAAGTGATAGGACACATTCTTTGGATAAAAATTCTCTATGGAAGAAATAAAAGACGCTATTATCTATTCGAAGATGTTTGATATTTCTTTACCTGGGGATATATGATGCTATGGACATCTCTTTTGAAAATATACACTTTTGGAAAATAAACTTTTTTGCTCATTCTGTGTCCACTTTCAAAGTATGAAGAAGTACCATCTCTTTAAAAATTTGATCGAAGAAGCTTCAAGAAATATAGAACTTACACTTTAAGAACTGTTTTGAAAATAACTTTAAATTTCTCTCACGAAAAGTGTTATGTTTGTGGTAGGTGTCTTATGATCAGAGGTACATATTTATATAGTATTGTGACTTGTGATTGTGCCTTCGACGAGATATTTCGTCCCCCAATATCTAACTAATTTTGGTAATGACGAGATATCTCGTTATCAAGAACGCTGATTCAACTCTGAATGATGACTATAGTATTACAATTTTTGACGATAATGAGATCAAAAATCAGGTCAGGCTTTTTTTAATGACGTGATCTTTCCATCAAAATCTGGTCTTGATAATGACGAGATATTTCGTCTAGACAACCACCAGTGGAGCTAAAGATTTTGTAATCTGCACGCTATTATTTATGATTGGTTGGACTCTATGATTCAAGGGTCATATTTGGCCAAGCTGGGCCAGACACAAGATATTCGTCAAGTGATGGCCATAGGCACAGCGAAAGTTTTTACTGATACAAAAGAGATAAATTTCAGGCAGGGAGGAATCGGATCTGCGCCTTTTACAACTCACGGATTGTTAATGCAATGAGCAAACCCACTCAGTCAAAGTGACCCTCCAATTATATATAGTTATAATTATCCAATTATATACTTCGATGAGATAATTATTTTAACGGTACAGCTACACTCTACGTTTATGAGTGATGGCAACGGCTTGGCGATTTTTTTGGCGCACTTCTGGTAGCGAGTTACGATAAATTAAGGCAGCACATCTTTCGTTACGGCTGTTGTGGTTTTCATGGCAACCTCGGCAAACGGAAACTTTCAATTTTCATTTTAAATATTCTAGAAAGTTCTTCCAAAATCCGTTAAAATCGTTTGATTTCATTGATTCGTTTGAAATTTTTTCTTTGCTCCCATTGGTTATTTTGTTTTTAAAATATCCTTTGATTACATTGGTCCTTTTAAATCGTTTTCTGTGATACCATTGGTCCATTTATTTGTATTTTGACAGTTGTGGAATTTTTATTTTACTAAAATAGTTTTCAGAGTATTATAACTTTGACCATTTTCGTTTTCATTATTTTTTTACGAAAGAATTCTGACGCTATCAGGTTGTATTAGTTCTTGCTCTTTTTCTTTTGTAAATCTTTTTTTTTTCAACATGCCCACTGTATTTAGTGTAATTAATTGATAAGTTTCAGGGTATTCTTACCTTCCTTCCTTCCTTCGAATGGAAGCAGACCCCTCCGTACCGAGTTACTGAAAACCCACAGCGGATTAGCCGAAGCTAGGGAAAGCCTCTAATGAGATAATGGAGAAGTGGGCCTGGTGACACGCCGTCCGAAAAACCCTTATCTGCCCTCGTAGCTTAGTTTCTCTGCTGGTTCACAAATGTGTTTTGATATGTGCTTAAGCTTACTACTTTTTGTGAAAGTTTTTAAAAAATATACTTTTTAAAACGTTCTGAAATGTGTTTAAAAAGTGTGTTGCAAAAAGAAAAAAAATTTGTGACGGAAAAAGAGTTAAGAAATAATTCTTTCCTTGGCGACTTTAGAAGTGCGCCAAAAAAAATCGCCAAGCCGTTGCCATCACTCATAAACGTAGATGTAGCTGTACCATTTTAACATCAATAGATTTAACTTAACCCTCCTGGGTGTTTTGTATCGACATAATGTCTTGTGATTAGCAAGTGTGACCAGATCTCTGTGGACGAGATATCTCGTCATTGGACAAACACTGACCAGATCTTGAATAAGTTTACGATAAACAATCAACACTATCTTGATGACGAGGTACCTCGTTATTAGCAAAATTTACCAGGTCTCGATAAACGAAGATAAATTTATCTGGTCGAAATAACTGGGAAATTTAAATCCGAAGTTCCTGGTGACGCGAAATACGACGATGAAAACATACAGCATCAAAGTAACATTTCGTATAAATACTTAAAAATAAGCTATTTGCTTGGTAATTTTATTTGGTTTCAGTTAATAGGAGTAGCACTGGTCAACATAGATAATTCCAACCGATTGATATAGATAAATCAACTTGTATTTCTATACGAAATCTAATTTTATAGGATGAGTCTCGCTTTTAGCCCATTTGTGGTTTGATTTAAACCTGAACCGTGGAATTAGAACAAAGAGCTATTCTTATTAGATTTCGCCTGCAGTTTTCTTCAGTTTTTTTTTATCATTAGGGATAAAGAAGCAATCTTTTACTCCGATAGTCTATTTCTCCGACCTACAAAAGCCAAATGAGAATCTTTCTTCTGTTTGTAAGTCTATTTCTTTTTGGAATATCGCTTACCTCGTAACGACGACATAAGAAAGAGTCCGGTAAATGTTCATTTCAGATTGAATCTAAAAGCGCATTCAAGCACTTCACTCAAAGTTTCTAGTTCGTGGATATGCGAAGGATTTATCTTTGTTTTTATTCATTTTCAATGCAAGTCTTGCAGGAAAGCATCACACTTTCTGCTTTAAAAATATTTCTTTTTCTCCAGAAAGGCCTTAAGAAGGACATCTATATATATAATTCTCTTACGTGGCACGCAAAAAAGACGTTATTTGTTTTCGCGTTTTGGCAACATTGTACGATTCTTTGTTTATACCAAAGCCTCGCGCTTCAATTGAATTTATAGCGTTATCGGATGAAATTTTATTGAAAAAAAAATGAATTTTAGTCGAGCTGTTGCAGTAAATAATAGAAATCAAAGAAAACGGAGGATCTTTTCATGGTCATTTAAAAAAAGGTCCGTTTCGGGGCAAACTATTATAGTTCAACAAGACGCTTGCATTACAACTTTCGACAACAAACTCAATGAAAAAGCGTGGGTGGCTCGAGTGCTGGGTAAATGTACACACAACCAACATGCTGGGTTTTCAATTTCCAAATCAACGCTCACATTTCGAGTCAAAATTTGCTCAAAGTTTCCATTTGAATTCTGATTCCAGAGGTACTATAAATATCTTTTCTGAAAAACAGCATAAAATTTTGATTTGAAAAATATTTTTTTGGAATATCATATTTTGTAAACAATTCCTTCTGCTAGGACACATGTCTTCATTGATGCGAGCGAAGCGAGGATAAGTTCGCGCAGCGAACCAATGAGGATTGCGAAGCAATCCTCTGGGGGTTGGCGAGCGTTAGCGAGCAGGGGGCGGGCCCCCTAGTATATTTTATTTTACATGCAGAGTGGATACGTTGGAGTAATGCACCAAGATTTGATGTATGTTAGGATTTTTAGATTCTGCCTCATCACCAACAATAACTGCATATGCGGGAAGCCATGAACTCCGAACCACTACATATTCAACTGCCCTCTAACGAAAACCAAACATCGACTTAAGCATAGCGTGGAAACATAATACTGCCACCAACAACAAAGCCCAAGTCAAAATAATGAAAACAATGCACTTCCTTTTCAACAATATAGACATATTAACAGGACCACACTTCCAACTTAACACCACCATTTAACAATGGCATTCTTCAACAGTATTCTCAGAACAGGACAACCGATTTAACTCTACCATCTGCCATAGACTCTACAAAGTACAACTTTAAAATTCCACAATACATTGCATGGCATGAATTTTGAATTCTGAGAAAACTTGGAACAGCTACACTCTACGTTTATGAGCGATGGCAACGGCATTGGTGATTTTTTTGGCGAACTTCTAATGTTGCCAAGGAAATAAATATTTTCTAACTCTTTTTCTGTCACAAATTTTTTCCTCTTTACAAAACACTTTTTAAACACATTTCAGAACGTTTTAAAAAGTATATTTTTTAAAAACTTTCACAAAAAGTAGTAAGCTTAAGCATATATCAAAACACTTGAAGTTATCAATTACACTAAATGCAGTGGGCATGTTAAAAAAGAAAAAGATTTACAAAAGAAAAAAAAGCAAGAAATAATACAACCTGATAACGTTAGAATTCTTTCGTAAAAAATAATGAAAACTAAAATAGTTAAAAAAGCAGAACTCTTAATCCTTTCGTGAAAACTGTTATAGTAAAATAAAAATTCCACAACTGTCAAAATACAAATAAATGGTCAAATGGTATCACAGAAAACGATTTAAAAGGACCAATGCAATCAAAGGATATTTTTAAAACAAAATAACCAATGGGAGGAAAGAAAAAAATTTCAAACGAATCAATGAAATCAAACGACTTTAACGGATTTTGGAAGAACTTTCTGGAATATTCAAAATGAAAATTGAAAGTTTCCGTTTGCCGAGGTTGCCATGAAAACCACAACAACCGTAACGACAGATGATTTGCCTTAATTTATCGTAACTCGCTACTGGAAGTGCGCCAAAAAAAATCGCCAAGCCGTTGCCATCACTCATAAACGTAGAGTGTAGCTGTACCGAATTTTGAATTCTGAGAAAACTTAAATGCCAAGCTGAGAAAATACCTATGCAAATAGCACCCCAATGTCCGGGAGGCGGTTTAAGGCGCCCCCTGTCCAGTCACCGCCCCGTTTCTGTAGAATACTCTCTTTCCGTGGATGGCCACAAAAAACCGCTCATAACCTGCTATCACAGCGAGGACGAGGAGGCCACCTGCGGTGCCCAAACCAAAACACTAATAATTGATTTAACACTCAGGTAGGGTTCACATTCACATCCCCTTCTGGATCCACCTGACATCCAACCAGTTGTGACCTACATGGGTTACATAAACGTTCCTTGGACTCTCTTATTAATAGATAGAGTTATTTAGTGTTGTATGCACCATTATTTCAAGCTTAAGAAATTGTTATGTGTTTACTTTATTTTAATTTAGTTAATGCTGACTGTGCTAGTTATTTAGAGAAGCTATAAGTTATTCAATAGAGTGTTACTTTGACCATAGCTGCTCAATCAACCGCCTCCGCTACCATGTCAATCAGAAATTTAAGATTCAACACCGTCATTGGTATTCTGTTTTTATATTCTGTCCCACTTCAATAACCTTTGACTTAGAACACTCCGTCATCGTCAAACTCATAGCTGGCTCCAATAAGGCTGCAGAAATAAATTTTTCAACACATGCGGCGAAGTCAGACTGCCGCTGTATATGCAGGTGCTGTCTTTTCACAACCAACATTTTGTATTTTGAAGCAAGTGATTCAGTTCAGAGTCAAATGTGTAGTAGTTTTATTTTGTTTAACAAACCTTTTTAAGTATTGAAACATTTTAAAGTAGTTTACAAATTCTAATTTTGTTATTTACTGCCAAATATACCGATTTCAGATTTATGTATACATGGTGTAACTCTTAGAACTGCTATTTCAAATGCAAGGAATTTCAGAATTTAGAGTCGGTTGATTATTAAGGAGCTATATTTAACCAAGCTGAACCAAACAAAGTCAACAATGGGTATACCCTATAGTAAAGATTTTACTACCATAAGAGAGAGGAACACACTCAGGGAATAAGCGAACATGGGCAGAATTCAACTCGCAGGTTGCTAAGGCAGTGGTAAACCACTCTACCTCACCAGCCCTTTAAATTTTAGGAGACTTAAATATTTTTGGACTCTTAAGTTCTTAAGACTTCTTTTTCATCAAATAATATTTCTAATTCGAGAAAATTATAATTTTGGCTCACAAATTTAACAACTATAAAAATAGTCTAAGTATTGCAAGAGATAGTTTCCGTCACAATGGAATAATACAGCGGGCTATTGGTGACTGTCTGGGAACAATCCGGAACGAAAAGATCCAAGGACAGCGCCTTATAATTTTGAACCACTGTCAAATGACGAGGTCGACACCTAAGCTAGCACCCCACTCAGATATAAATTGTAACAAATACAGTTTTTAGCATTACAGGGTCATATTAAAAAATATTTATTTGGTACAGCTACACTCTACGTTTATGAGTGATGGCAACGGCTTGGAGATTTTTTTTGGCGCACTTCTAGTAACGAGTTACGATAAATTAAGGCAACCCATCTTTCGTTGCTGTTGTTGTGGTTTTCATGGCAACCTCGGCAAACGGAAACTTTTAATTTTCATTTTGAATATTCTAGAAAGTTCTTCCAAAATCCGTTAAAATCGTTTGATTTCATTGATTCGTTTGAAATTTTTTCTTTCCTCCCATTGGTTAATTTGTTTTTAAAATATCATTTGATTCCATTGGTCCTTTTAAATCGTTTTCTGTGATACCATTGGTCCTTTTATTTGTATTTTGACAGTTGTGGAATTTTTATTTTGTTATAATAGTTTTCATGACAGGATTAAGAGTTTTGTTTTTTTGACCATTTTTGTTTTCATTATTTTTTTACGAGATAATTCTGACTTTATCAGGTATTATTTCTTGCTTTTTTTCTTTTGTAAATCTTTTTCCTTTTTCAACATGTTCACTGCATTTAGTGTAATTGATAAGTTTCAGGTTATTCTTACCATTCGTAGCTTAGTTCCTCTGCTGGTTCACAAATGTGTTTTGATATGTGCTTAAGCTTATTACTTTTTGTGAAAGTTTTTTAAAAATATACTTTTTAAAACGTTCTGAAATATGTTAAAAAAGTGTGTTGTAAAAAGTAAAACAAATTGTGACATTAGAGTTAGGAAATAATTCTTTACTTGGCAACTTTAGAAGTGCGCCAAAAAAATCACCAAACCCGTTGCCATCACTCATAAACGTAGAGTGTAGCTGTACCATTGATTTATTTTTCACCACGTCGTCTTATTTTAACAATAACCTACTATTTTAATGCCGCAATGTAAAAAAAAACATAATTCAAAGCTCTTATACAAATCTAATTAGATAAACAAAACATGAAAAACACAAAAGCAGTGCAGAAACTTTCAATTACCAGAAGTTTCTGGACAGCTTTAATTTAATTTCAAGACTCTCCAACAGCAAACTTTTGGCTGTAAAAATAATATTTCCTACTTCAAGGTCTCCATTTCCTGCCTTAGAAAACTTAATGATTTCATACTGTCATCTAAATAAATTAAAAGTATAAGCATCCTCTCATCTTAATTCGCATGTCCTCAATTTTTCTGTTTTCTGAATTCCACGAGCCCTGACTGCATCATTAATGGATATTTAATGGACAGGGCGAAGAAAAGAAAGACGGGCCCTTATGTCACGAATGCATTTACCTCTTGAAAGGAACTTTTGATTAAAATGTTAAGTGAGCTTATAACTCACGCTGGAAATTTCAAACAAAGGGACGGGAAGTTTTCTGGAGGGTCTGCGTAAACGAATTGATAAGAACAAACGCGTATATCATTGCGCTTTGAATACATATTCGAGACCTTTATTTTCTAAGTATTATTGTTCAGGCATATTCATCAGAGAAATATAAAGTAATACACATACTTCATACTGAATAATCCCGATGCACTGAAGAAATAAAATAAGAGACAAAGAGAACAGTAATGCTAATAAATTGAATTCATAACACATATAATTCAGAAGGATATAGATGATGAACCAAAAGTCACGAAGGGGTCTGAAGTTTCAATAACTTTTAAATTATTTTTTTAGTATTTTTCTTCAGGTATGTTGGTAGCTATTAAATTAACGTCGCACTGGAGCAACACAATGCTCTATTGGCAAAGGTCCAGGAACAATCCCCGAAGGGAAAAGATCCGAATATTTTTCGTTAGATATTTTATAAAGACGACCTAGTGTGTTAATCATGGAAACATTCCCAACCAAATAGGGAATATTATAAAGTTTTACTATCAAACCCAAAGATCAATATAATTCTGCGATTCATTTAATAGAAATTACACATTAGAGATCTTTTTAATCTAAGAATAATTTCTCTTGTTTGTAGCATATTCATCAGAAATATTAAGTAACGCATATATTTCATACTGAAGAATCTCGATGGTCATATGTAAGAAGAAATAAAAGATAAATAAAGCATTATGCTGCTAAATTAGAAATTATAACACGGATAATTTAGAAGGATATAGAGGATGGACCAAAAGTCACGAAGGAGTCTGAAGTTTTAGTAACTTTTAAATTAATTTTTGATCTTTTTCTTCAGTAATGTTGGTAGCTATTAAATTAACGTCACACTGAAGCAATACAATGGGATACTGGCACGGCACAAGATCAATGACCATGGAAGAATTCCCGACCAAACAGGGAATATTATGAAGCTTTACTATCAAACCTAAGGATCAATAATAGAAATTACACCTTCGATATCTCTTATCTGAGCATTATTATTAAAGAATATTTATCAGAAATATTAAGTAATGCATATACTTCAAACTGAATAATGCCAATGCCCTTATCTAGGACAAAATAAAATAAAAGAGCTAAAGAAAACGTTTTTAGTTTGCTAGGAACGTATAACACAGATAATTGAGAAAATATACAGGTTGTGCTAAAAATCATAGAGGGATCTGAAGTTTTAATAACTGTGTGAGATCACCAACCTTAACTCCAACCGAATGTGAGACCCCCACCTTCTTCCTTCGAATGGAAGCAGACCCCTCCGTACCGAGTTACTGAAAACCCACAGCGGATTAGCCGAAGCTAGGGAAAGCCTCTAATGAGAAATATTAGAAGTGGGCCTAGTGACACGCCGTCCGAAAAACCCTTATCTGCCCAGGATGAACACGATAGGGCGTGGACGTGGTGGACCCCGGAATGTGTGCGCTGAAGATATGTGGTCCGGCTCAATGATATCAGTCAACCTTAGGTCCGTTTTGAGCCGGAAAAGTTTTCTTCATAGATTCGTGCCGAGGAGTGATCAGAGACGCACACCCAGGCATCTCCTAGGAACCTATCGGCGTTCCTGAGTAGCCCAACGGAACAGCAGGCTGCCCCAACATCCTGTTTATCCGGTACCGTGGGCAACCGATACCATCATCTATGGAGTCTTGCAGACCCTTGCCGTCCGCCAGATAGCTTTCTTTCGTTAGCGTACAGGTATTGGCCTAAGGCAGCCGGGGAGTGGTCCCGACACCGCTAGTTTCCGTGTGGCACCTAAGGAGGTTCCTGTCGCTACTTGATCGCAGGAACAGCGGCATCGCCCTGTGCCAGTTCCTACGACCCAAACCGATAGCCTGCTGGCTAGAGCGGCTTCGCCACTTTAGAGACTGACATATTCCTCCTACACGAATAGACCCATGATCTGCGGAGTTATGGAGTCCCCTTGCAACTCCAGAAAGAGCCGCGGTCCGAGTGGTGGGGGCCATCACTCTTCATTCCTTGGAACCAACACGCGTCCACTTAGGGACCCCAAGCATTGTCTACGTAAACTGATAACAAGTTACTAACTGTTTATCATTTACTTGGTTCAGGATGCACACCTCCCCAAGTGTGCAGAGCCCTCCCCCGATCCTTTTGCCCGGATCTCGGGTCCTCAGCCTAATCATCTTGCTATCATCCCTACGGACAGTCTTCCCGGACATTAAAAGCCACCACCAGCTTTTGAGACCACCACCCGTAACTGTAACCGAAAGGCTACAGGCGAGGTGGGGAAAAGTGCGCGGGGAAAGAGTCTTCCTGTTGTGTCTGGTGTAGGGTGGATGTGTTGTCCCCTGCTCAGGCTATGTCAATCCTAATGTCAAGAATAAACGTCTTCTTTTAAAAGCTCAGTGTTTCTTAACCAAATGCCAATTCATCAAAAGAACCAAATCCTAACAAACTGTTTTAATAATTTTTTATATTTTTCTTCAAATATTTTATAAAAGAGACATAACTATGGACAAATTGACGACAAAACAGTAAACATTGTGTTTTACTATCAAACTAGAGGATAAATGATTCCGAACCAGCGAGCATTTTTGTCAACATTTTGGCATTCTCCAAGCGAATCAATATTTATACATTTTGAAGACGAGGGTTCAGTAAGAGATTTTCCACAAGAAAGA
Organism: Metellina segmentata; assembly: GCA_947359465.1. Taxonomy (NCBI): domain Eukaryota; kingdom Metazoa; phylum Arthropoda; class Arachnida; order Araneae; family Tetragnathidae; genus Metellina; species Metellina segmentata. Next base: position 38,686,605 of record OX375882.1, read on the forward strand.
AGAACACACTCAGTTAGAAATACGTTCCCCATATCTGATAAATCCTGATTTCCTATGGGGCTAATATTCAAACATATGTTGTGTAAACATGCCGTTCGGCAACAGATGGCTGCAATTTAGAGCATAGAAAACTGAAATACCAAGAAGTGTCATCGAAAATACATTTGAAAAGGCACAAGTGTGCAAATTAGAAAAGAAACACCATTTGAAATATTTGACCACTTTGCAAGTAGTGTAAATTTATTTTTCATAGCTATTGTATGCGATTCTACGCTATTGTCAATTTTAAACAATAAAAAGACATTCAATGATGGGAAAGATCCCCATAAAGTGATTCCCACATTTATGGATGATTTCCACATACAATTGTGGGAAGCATTCCTTTCAGGTGAAAACATCACACTCCTTAAACTTCACTTTTTGTTAAATTACCGTTACCACGGACCATTTTCTAAATGCCTCGAAGTCCAAATTCCCCCAAAGTCCTCATTTAGTTAATAAAGTTAGATATATATTAATAGATTTATCAATAAAGGTACGCGCGCGCGAGGAAAAGTGCTTCTCTGTTACATTTATGGATAATTCCCACATTCAATGGTGGAGAAGAGTACGGGACTCATTTCCGAACACCCATTAAAAGTATATTAAGCCGTCTGACAGCGTACTCCGGGCTATTAAGAGTGCAGCATTGAGCAGGGGGATTAAGTAGTCTTAAGGTGACTCTGATTAATGTCAAAATTAATCCCTCCATCCTAATCCCTTTTTCGATTTTCTCTTTCCCCATTACCTTTAATTAGCCAGCACTTGGATCCGGTTTCACACTCAGGGAAAACAGGATTCGGAGAGTTTCCCTTTGGATCATTATATGGAGAACTGGATGAACCCTCTATTTTAGATTCTACCTTTACAGGTGGCTTTCTGCACCTATTAACGATGCATTGTTTTCGTTTGAATCCAACAGTGAACGAATGCGTTTGTCCAGAATAAAGGAAGATATTTTTGTGTTTGATGAGTGATGCATAAGTTGATGTAACATAAGGTAGTAACAGATGCAAAAGCGGTTGGTAAATTAGAAGAGTGTTTGTACGTGCAATCCATATAATTGTCTTTTTCAGTTTAGTTGTTTTATTTTGTTCTGTAGACACTAGGCGATGAAAACTTTTAAGATGTATTCAGACTGCTAAAAAGATATATTCAGACGGTGCAGAGTTGAATTAATGTCACACTGAAACAACACAACGGGATATTGGAAGCGGTCTGCGATCAATCCTGGAGGGGAAATTATGTTTGTAACTGTATGTTTTTGTCACTAGAACTTCTATTCAGTTAAGGATTCTACTACAAACTTGATGCCAATCTATTCTTTAGCGTATATTGTTTGTATGGTCGCATGGAAGTGCTTAGTATTGCAACATTATTTAAAGATATGGTATCTGTTAGTATACTTGGATTTGTTGCAAATCATGTTATGATAAAATTCGCCTGTTATAAAGTTAAATAAAGTAAAATCTACTTACGTGTACCAACTATCTCGCACATATATATAGAAACATAGATTGCGCCTAATACACCAATCAACAGTACAAAGAAAATAATCACTTATCTTATTATTTTTTGTTGAATTATTTAATTTAGACACATATCAAAAAAATATTTAGGCTAATACAATCAAAGATGAATACCGATCCAAGTATCTGCACAAAATGATCTCAAATTATTAATGAATATTCCACAAACCGCGTGAATTAAAATGAGAACACTCACGTGAGGGAGCTAAAGAAATGAAAAAAAGTTTTGAGGAGAACACATTGTGAGTTTTAGTAATTACGAACAAAATGTTTTTTGCTCTTTTAAAAGTAACCTACTAGGAAACGACCTGGTATTTTACCCTAATACAGGCCTCACAGCTTGCAGACATACTTTTAGCAAGGCTGTTCAAAAGTTCCTGTGGCAAGAAGTCCCATGTAGAACGTCATTGGCTGTTGTGCGGTCCTTGGTGGTGCCGTGCACGTTGCTGTGCAACTTCAGCGAGATTCCAAGTATGCTACATTGGATTGAAATCTTGTGACCCTCCAGGAGACAAAATCAGCATAATCTTTAATGTCTAAACATGCTTGTTTGTGTATCTATATTAAGCCCAGTGCACACATCCGGTTTTTCAACGTGCGGCGCCGCTGGCGCAACACAAGTGTGGTCTGAGACCTATTTGATCCAATGGAGTAGTGCACACATGCCTCCAGAGCCGCAGAGGCGACTCATGTCCAACTTGCTTGCAGTTTGTACCTCAGTTCCCTACGGCGCTGCAGCTCGCCGCACACGCTTCTCACGTCAGAAGTACCTTGTTTTCATATATAAATGGAATATAAATAATAATCAATAAATGGTTGTATCCAGTAATGTCTATTTTGTTTCAAAATATACTTCTTTTGAACACCAAGTAAGCGAAATAAACACGTTTCCTTCGATAGAGTATTTATCGCAAATGGCGCGAAACGAGTACTTGTGTCATTTCACGGTTATGTGTGCATAGTTGGGCTTCGGTGCCGCACGTTGAAAAACCATATGTGTGCACCGGGTATTATAAAACTCTTCTAGAAAATATTGACGCAATGCTAGAAATTATGTAGAGTTTAAATACATGGAAACGGAAGGAGAGGTGTATTGACACGTTCCATTACATAAACACGACGACTGGACCCTACATTTAGCTTAATAAAATAAACCACATATACCATACCAATCCATTTTAATATTAGAGCATCTATCAGAATTCATACAAAGTACAAACTTCAGTGGCATAGATGTAACGATATATATGTTACCGCTTAAGTGCAATAATCAGTTATTCTACAGATGATCTAGGTAATGTGCAGATTAACTAGAGTGATCCGTTAAAGTGCCGAAAATTGTTGCATTTCACAAATTACCTAGTTAATATGCAAATTACCTATATAATATGCAAATTACCAACTAGGCACTCGATAAAGTGAAAATAAGATCTTCGTTGGAACAACAGCAACGATTCTATGCGCTTAAATTAACATAATGTTATTTATTTATTTTTCGAAATCAAAAGAATAAAGTTACTACATCAAACAATCAACAAATTAGTAGATAGAACCAGTCATCAATCAATTAAAAAACTAAACTAAAAAAAAATTAAAACTAAAAATGGAGGGAGAGGGGTAAGTGTAGGGAAAGGAAATGAGAGAAACATGAGAAACCAAACCCAAAGTGGAGGGAGAGAAAGAAGGTGTAGGGAAAGGAAATGAGAGAAACAAACTTTTGAACTTTAACGAAACGGAAGCCGTTAATGTGCACATTACCTAGGTTAAATGCTGAAACTCTTGATTCCGCACGTTAACGGAGTAAATCAGTTAATCAGCAGATTAGCTATGTAATGTGCACATTAACTGCTTTCGAGCTTTAGCGGTAACATATATATTTATTCAAATTACTCTACTCAAAGATCTGTATTATCCTAGTACACAATGAGTAGTACAATCCTAAGTACACAAAGAATGATTTCTAGAACGAAAATATGACAATATTCATTTGCCGCGTCAAGAGATCAGGCACAAACTGAGCTGTTGACAACGTTCTTGGCTCTTGCCAAGTACATGAATAATTACGTCAATTAAGGTGTATGTGAACAGCTGCTATAACCGTCGGCTATAGTAATGCTTATGCGGGATGTCACATCAATGCTTTATTTCTGGGCTCTAATAACGAATCAGATGCTTTTTCTGTAAATCTAAAAATGAGGTAGAACGTGCTTCCTGTGTGTATTCGGAACACAACGTCACTTTTGTGGAATACGATTTCAGCAAAACGTCAATAGAAATCCAAAAGAATGAATTCCAAATTCATGTACATTATTTTATTAGTCAACTTCGATTCTACCAAACGCATGCAAAAAGCAACCAAACGAGATTTTAAAGTAACCGCAATAGGTATAATGTGAAAGGATATGTGTAAGGGAAGTAAAATCTTCGCAAGCAGTCTGGTTTGTTTGTTTACATTGAAAATCCTTCACAAACTACGAATCTAATTTCTCCGGTCATATATTCACTAATTTTCATGCTAGATTGCGTTCCCTGACTGATGGATATTATTTGCTCAGTACTGGATTCGATGTATGTAAGCCTCTAGCAAACATGTCAGTTTAATTAAGTTCAAGAGGATGTCTCAAATAGACATTTTGACGATACTTAGAGTAAATATTTAATATGAGTTACTGTTTGAACCTGAATTCAAGTAATATTCTATGTTACATTCTAAGTTTCAGAAAAGGCTACATAATCAGTGGATCTCTCTGTATTGAGCTTTACAAAATATATCCTCTCATAAGCAGTTACACAAAATTTCCTTTTGGAATGTTATTCACATTGTAGCTGTTACTTTAATCTAATTTTACAGTGAAGTATGACAGTCTTTTTCTGTCAAGCTAAATGTGGGCAGAACTAGTTACACGTTCTTCGAACGTGATATCACTTTTTTCGAATAAGACTTCAGCACGGACCCAATAAAAATTATAAATTAAAAAATGATAATAAATCATCAACCAAGCGATAAACTATAATTTTAGGCAACTCCGATGAATATTGCATTTGGTGTAGCCGATGTAAATTCTTCACTTCCCTTCTTGTTTGTTTGACACGAAAAAAATTTTCTCTCATTCAAAAATATATTCCTGTGAAATAAAATAAAATATCTTTGATTTATTGTATTAGCTTAAACTATTAATATAGCTATACTTCATCTCTGAGAATTTTCTTCCAATACGAATTCGTTCGAAAAAAATTTTGATAAACTACTTTTATACTGATTCAACCAGATAGATTTCCAAACGCCTATTCACATGTCTTTTCCCTTCAAACAATTGATTGGACTGTCAGTTATTTTATCTATGTACCTTTATTTTTCACTTTTATACCAGCGGATATAAAAATGATCGAATAACGTTCGTTAACTCTGCATGTAATATTTCATTGAATGATTGCATCGCTGTTACGTATGGCGGCCACAGGAACTTTTTGGAACATGGCCAAGAACATTTCTATTTATGTATTGGTTTCGGAGAGTGTAGTTTAATTGAATCTTTTAACTCTAAAACAAAAATACTTTTTTAATTCAGCAATTATAATATATTAATCTAATTTGATAAAAATGAACGTTTGAAAGTGCCACCTCGACTGTAAAAATATAAACTTTTAAAATATTTTCGGAAACTATTTCTGTATCAAGTTCTGTTCGCATCAAATGTAACTGCTTGGTTTTTTTACGATAAATCGGAATTTTAAATATGTATTCTTTATTTGAATATTACATTTAAACGCATTCGTCAAGAAAAATTAACAACCCAAATTGCTGCCGAAATTTGTTTGCCCACTAATGAACAGTTGTTGCTAAAAATCAATTTCAATAGACAATTTATTTTTTCCAAGACAGCCGATGGCTTTTATTTTCGCTTGGAGATTTATTCGAACTATTATTTTATGGTTTAAATTTTTACTGCTATAATTGTAAAACTTTCTTTCCATGTGAATTTAAATGAAATATTATCTTTTCTAATCAATAAAATGAACTGAGTGAAATTTTTTTTAATTTAATATTCTTTTCGAATATGGTACTGTTAATATGGTATTGGTGATAGTAAATATGCCACAACCAACTGTTTTACTATTGAGCATGTTCAAAACCTTGACTCGCGAAACCTCGGATTCGATTTATTATTCAAAGACTAGAATCAGTTAATGTTTTCGTCGAATTATTCAGTTTTAAGAAGTATTCATTTTTGAGAATAATTCACAAAAATTAATCATTTTTAAAAGAATTATTCATTTTTAAGAAGTATTCATTTTTGATAATAATTCACAAAAATTAATCATTTTTATAAGAATTATTCATTTTTAAGAAATATTCATTTTTGAGAATAATTCATATAGAATTAATTATTTTATTATAACTATTTATTTTTATAAAAATTATTCATTTTTCAGAATGATTCATTTTAAGAAAGTTTCATTTTTAAGAAGGATTCATTTTTCAGAATGATTCATTTTTCAGAATGATTCATTTTTCAGAATGATTTATTTTTGAAAATGATTCATTTTTTACAATGATTTATTTTTTAGAATGATTCATATTTCAAAATGATTCTTTTTTCATAATGATTAATTTTTAAGAACTATTCATTTTTAAGAATTATTCATTTTTTCGAATGATTTATATCTAAGAATTATTCGATTTGAAGAATACGAATAAAGGCAAGTATGTCCTATAGTTGTAATGTATTTTTTTTTACGTAAATTTTATTTTGAATGTTATTTTAGATGCTGAATGTGAAATTTTTTTTTGAAGCTCATTCTTGATGATGCTCGGCATTTCAATGTTTCGACACACATAATCAATATTTTATTATCACACCGAAAGAAAGATATAACTGTTATCGTATTTAAAATACTGTTACAAGTTTCAAGGAATTTTTATTACATACACCCCAAAACAAAAGACGATTTCAGCCAGTTAACATTGTTAAATTATGACTCCTCCAAAAGCATTTCTCTTAACTTCTTTCCTAGAAGTTTCCCCATAAATACTACGTTTTTAAAGCATCCCTCTTGAGATGCCTGAAATAATTCCACAAGTCTGAGCATGGAAGAAACCTGATCCTGACCGTCTATTAATCTCGCGAAACCTCGGATTCGATTTATTATTCGAAGACTAGCATCGGTTCCATTGGGAACACACTGGTTGCAAAGCAATTTTCTCCACAGTCTGCGGGAGGTCTTGCGTTCGAAACTGGCATTAAATCCCGACACCTTCCTAGCAGTCAATTATCTGAAAGACTTTATTCCTGAGGGGCCGTTCGCTAGTGATTCTTGTTTGTTGAAACATGTCTTGGCTTAGAACTTTTCGGCTCAATAAATTTCCTTTCTTTCCTCCATGAAAATTCAGAAAGAGATAGTTGAGTTCGTAATAAAAAGGAATAAAGAACTGGTAGTTTAAATTAGATTAGTTTTAATGTCATATCTTCTCTCTTAGAAAGTTCAGTGTGTTGATCAACAACTCTTGATTCAACCCTGCGTGTTGATTAAAATATCTACTTTGTCTCCAAGTGAAGGCTCATTTAATTTGGAAAACGTATTTCATTTTCCAAACTTTTGACTTATTTCTTTGTTTCAGATAGGTTGATAAAATATGCGTGTTGATTTTAAACATCTATTCTGACTTTATTAAATCTTAATTTTAATTTGAATAGCTTAATTTACACACACATTTTCTAAACTTTTGACTTATTTCATTTTAAAACAAGTGATTCAACTTGCGTGTCAATTAAATAAATTCTATTTGGTATCCTAATGACGTAATTTAATTTTAGGTATAGAAAACTAATTTGTTAAAAAATAAATGAGATTCATTTTGTAATGTAGAACAGTAGAACCTCGATTATCCGATCTCAAATCAACTGAGTGTCTGTGTTAACCGAAACAAAATGGATACCAAGTTTTCGCTTTTAAGCTTTAATGTCTTAATGTAAGGTAATGAACACAAGTGTACGTAATTTTCGCAAAGAAATGTAAAAATGTCTACTTCTTAAATAAATAAATGAATGAATAAAAAAATTATTTTCAGTTTTCGCAAATTTATTGTGAAATACAAGAAATACTTTCTTCTGTGTGCTTTATTCCTGAGTATTGAAATCTTACACATAGTAAATTTTATATGAGCCTTCTTTAAAACATAAACTTATTATTTATTAGCAATCCCAGAATTCAAAGTAATCAAGATTTCATGTATGTTTCTGTATTAACTAATTTGCCTAAAAACTAGATCCGAGACAAATAAGTTTTTATAAATAAACTATTAATGGAAATATAATTCTATAATTCTACATACACGTTTTACAGGTAACTATAATTTATGAAGAAACATAGACAAAAACTTGTTTTGCTTGAAATTTCAATCTTTGATCGGATGTAGGGAAATGCTTGTTAGTGTAAGCAGGTAGCCGCATACGTAATCTAGACCTTATAAAGTGTACAAAAATTTTATTCCTTACAAAACGCCTCCAAACATGTCTACTTAGCACAGCAAAAAACAAGAATTTCTATTTTCGAAGCTTTCCTAAAATCCATTTTTGGGGAATCAGATTGTTCTCCTAAGAGTTAATTATATACTGTGGCTCCCTTAATTATATACAAAATTTCCTCAGATTCCAATTTTTTCGAAACACGAAATGTAATTTGTTTTTATCAGCGCGTCGGTATTTTTCTATCAGAAACATTCCACAACAGCAAATTAGCTTACACGAGCTTCAAGCTGTCAAAAAATAGCCTCATCAGATGTATGAGGTCCTTTAATTAGCTGGCTTTCAAGAACCGTGACAAAAAACTACACTAAATTGGAAAACCGTGTTATTTGAGGTGTAGTCTATTTTTTCTTTCCTTGGTAGACTGAAAGACGTTGCGAAAGTCATTAGAATTTACGAATATTGCGCCTGGTGAAAATTTATTAGATGATGTACTACTTGCATCTAAAAAGCTTGTGGGTTGCGCGTTACTCGGAATTTGGTGCTTAATAACTTTTGCGAAAGAATAAAAGAGTTACTGTCTGGGAAACTTTGTATTTTTCCGTTTCTTCCTGTGTTAATTCTGCGTTCCTTCCTTGTGTTAATATCATTAGTTGGAAATTAATTATCTTTGAATGATTAACCACTGGAACTGATTTCTTAATTTAGTCTTCAACTCTAAGGGGTATATACAGATAATTAGTCTCAGAAAAATATTTGATCTACTGCCATCTATCATGTGTTGAACTTGTAGGTATAGTTTAATTTAGTGTATATAACAGCGTAATCTATCTTCACCATGCTGTACTTTCGGTTGAAAAAGTTGTACTTACTGTATTTCACACTTCCTACTAAATTGGTGACGGGCGGACGTGATTATGAACACGTGCACTTTCAATAACAATACTTGACGCTAGAAACAATCGAAAGAACTTCGGTGGATGGTTTAGTGTGAACAGTTGAATTGCCAATACTATGCCAATCAGTTCCGAGAATTATCAAGGATTCTTTGATGACAGAAACTGCTTACATTATACACTCGCTATTGGCTGTTAAAGGAAACACAGGACAGTCTACAGTCGTAATCACCCATTACATGATCAAGCATAGAACTGTTTCTCACGCTATTGGCAATCTGACAACTTGTGGTAACATCTATTAAAATTAGATACTGATGAATCGTAGTGAGTGTACTGAGGAAACAGCCACCACTGCAAAGATTTACCTGCAATAACAGTAGTATATATACCAATGTAACCTACATCTACCACGAAGTACTTTTTTGTAGACAAAATTATACTTTCACACTTACTTCTAAATTGGTGACGGGCGGACATGATAATGGACACTGCATTTTCAAAAACAAGCCTTATGCCACTTCTGACAAAATCCAGATGGCGCTTGCAACAATTGTCTTCGATAGATGGTCTACCGTACGCCGTATAGTTGCCAATCAGATGCCAATCACTTCCACACAACTATATTTTTATTTTAATGCGAAAAATTCCCAGGTATCTTGTACAACGATTCGTAATAACACTGAATGTGAAAAAAGCCGAAGAGGGTTTAATATTCTATACTATTTGCAGTAGGTTTGAAAAGGAAAAGCTAGCAGGAGATATTTCCATTTCAACACTAGTTCTGTTTCAACTATATGTGAAATGAACTCGCTCTTGAAGAAGAGGGATGCCTAAGTTGATGTAAGTAGTGGAACACTCTGTACTTAGGTAAATTATGCGCGAATACACATTTTCATATTTATGATAAAATATATTCTCTAATGACGGATCGATTGATAATTCTCTGACATTTGTCAACAACATATTAAAATGAAAATAAACTAAATGAAACTGAGACCACTTATAAATTAATTGAATAAGTGTAATCAACAGGCAATGTTTAAATGAAACGAGTTAAAATTATAAAATAATGCAAACACTGAATACAATTGAGGAATTTTAAGAGTTCACAAAGAAATCAAATAGCAAACTGAGAATTTAATTCCAAATTTACCCAAATGTTGTGGTTTATAATTCCACTCGATATTTCCAAATTCGTAACACATCACCATTTTGGTGACGTTGGTGTTTAATCTAATTGGCGTTACATAATTAATTAGTGTATTCAAAAACAAGTCGTGACGTCACGTTCAGTACGTACATGAAACACGTTCCTATGCAGATGCATTATCTCCACCTACAATTGCTTGACAGAAAATGACTTATTTTTAAAACCTTTGTGTTTATGATTTGTGTGTATCTAATAATTAAAAACACCAAGATAGGGCAGTAGTAAATGAGTCCTGTTAGAGTTTATTTCTGTCTCGCCAATCTGTGACTGCCGGATTGTCTATATTGTGACTGAAGAGTGCAGTGAATTTTCTAAAAGTAATGGATGAGATTAAATTCAGATTTCGTTACATAATTCCATTCAAAACGTTATAGTGTTGAAATTCAATTTAGTCAAATTATTAAAACTTTTGATTGCATTGAAATCATCACTATTTAATGAGATTTTCTGTCGAAGAATTCGTTTGATAGAAATATTTGAATTCATTTTTTTAAGAACGAATATATTAATTATTTCACTTCTTAGGTGAGAGTGCCCTTTCTTACATAACTTTTTCACACTTTTACTTTTTGACTAACATGAAAAGGATTTCTAACAAAGAATTCAAATTTAACTTTTCAACGGTCGAATCACCATAACCTCATTTAACTTTTGGATTACTCTTTAGATTATGAATAAGATAACGCCATCAGACTAAATATAGAAAGAAGGATCTTCTACTTGAAACCCATCCATTAAGTAGACATCAAGCTTAATATTTTTTACCTTTGAAAACATTGAATTTTTTTAGCATTGAATATCGTAAGGATGATTTTATGTACGTGTATTGCACTATACGTGGCTACGAGATGAAACTAAGATTCTACTTCATTAATGAATATGAGAATTGTGTTTGTAGCATAAAATGCATTCCACAGCTTAATTCCAATTCTGAATTAAGACTATTTCGGTAGTACATGCAACTCAATTATGCAATAAAGTAATTTCTGCATCACATTTTGCTACAAATTAGGTATAAATACTTAGAAAGTTATACGTTTTATAGATAATTATAAAAGTAAAATGAGCACTGCACCAGTGGAGATATATAGACAAAAACATATAAATTTTACTAGGAAATATCCATATAATTAACTGAAGCACTTATACTTTCTTTAATACCATCAAGAATAAAAAAAAGTATAATTAAACATTGACCTTCTTTTTCTTAAACATTTTCAACATTTTTGTCTTGATATGAATAATTTCGTTAATTTTAAAGTAATTAAAGATATAAATTAAATGTTTGTAATAAGAGTAAGGAAAGAAAATTCTGTCTCTATTTATTAATGGGTCACAAAAGTTTAAAATACTTCTGTACCTAAAAATGCAAGTTAAAATCATCAGTGAATTAATGACTTTAGTTACCTGAATTTTTGATTAGACGACTACTTTACTTCATTAGTACTTAGCCCTATATACTAATCAAAACTTAAATTACTTAAGCAGCAACAAAAAAGGAAAGTTACTTCCTGAACTATCCACAAATTATTTAGTTACGTGAATTTAACTTACAATAATTCCTTTCTGTATACATGTTTCATACTGATGTATTAATATTAAAAATTAGATTAATACTTTAATCTGAAACACAGTAAAGTATAAAATTGTTTGTTATAATCTTATTTCAGAATTCTCATACAGCTTTTTATGGGTTGCTAAGGAATAAGAAACGAGTAAGGAGAAAAACATCTTGCACTATCCTTCAAAACCATAGAACAGAATTTTCACAACGGAATAATTAAAGTAAACATTGAAAAAAGATAATGGAGGTATTTAGTGATTCCCTAGCAAATTATTTTTAGGCTTTGTTCCCATAAAAACAACTTAAATGATAATGGAGTTTTTCTTAGTTGCATGTTACAAAATGCATTCAAAATCTTACATGTACAACACAATACTTTACTTTGAACTGGAGGATTAGGTAATAGAATATTTGAATAAGGGACGAAACAGCGAAATACAAGCGAAGTTATTACTCTGTACACGCAATTCTTTTTTTATAAATAGTTCTTATCCTTTTTAAAGAAGGAAAAATTTTAAAATAAACGTAACAAGTTTGAGGATATTTGAAGTGTAAGTTTGACAGACTGTTAAAACAGAAAGTAATTATTAAAAGAAAATAACTTATTTTATCCATTCTTTCTCAATGGATAACTTATAATGCATTCAAGAATAACTTTTTAAATCTAATTTTAATCATTTCCTGTTTTTTGAAATTCAGACGACAATGAATAAACGACCTTAGAAAGACAGAATAGATGCATAAAAATACAAAATGCAAGAAGACAAAAACCTTCCAGTACAAAAAATCTTCCAATGTAAAAATCTTTCAATACGAAACCTTCCAAAACAAAAACAGATGAATCTATATAATTAGGTCGAAATAGAATATTGAGTAATTTTAATATAACTTCAAAAAATCAAATAAAATTTTAATTCGCATTATACTTCATGACATAGCATTGATTAGAAAATAAATTATTTACGAAACTGTGCAGGTATTCTATGATTTCGCATTTTCTAAACCTTAATACACCGTAAGTTACATCAAAGAAGGTTAATTTTAGTAAACATATTTCTATACTTCAAAAGGTGATTAAAGTCTTTTCAACACTTCTAAATTGTTTTAAAGGTTATCTATGTTAATAAATTGAATATTTATTTACATTAAACCAATCAACAATCATACTTTAATTCGGAATTTATTATTTGGAATTTTTATTGACGAAGGTTCTGAAATCGTATTTTAAGAGGGTCCGGTACCTAAAATTCTAAAATCTTCAATTATTAAGGAATTGCTTTGAAATTTTTTTTGTTGATCTACATTGTTTTGTGTAATTAAACTACTAATTTGTATTTTTTAAGTATTTTTTGTATCAAAGCATTTGTTTTTAGGACAACGGCTCCAAACCATGTTATGAAGTGATTCGTTTCGATTTTGAGTTCCCCTTCGCTCCATCTCTCCAGCAAAGAATCTGAAGCTAGTATTTGAAATATTGGCATATTTACAACAGTGGTGACACATGTCAAAGTTGTTTTAATACCCAATTTGTGCGATTCTGGCTATGTTTTGTTAAAAATGGCGCGATTGTAAAAACACAACGAATCACTTCTGCATGGGCTCGTCGGATGCCCAGATGTCAAATTACTAAATTCCAAATTTCGCAGGCTATTTAAAAGACAAAAATAAAATTTGTGTGTTATTTTATTCAGAAATATCTGTAGTATTTTTAAATGTAATAAAAAGATTATCTTTTTTTTTTGAGATTTTAAACCCCTTAAAAACATGCCAATTGATGTCAGATTCTGAATAAGTACAGGAAACACTTTTTGCCACCCGCATTGATCTTGACAGAACAGCTTTTATGCCAAGTATAAAATTTTCCAACTTAAATAGATCGATATTTATTATTTACGTCTTTCTCGCACTCAATTTTAACAATATCATTTGAATATTAAGGGACTATTGTCAATTATGAATTTCAAAATATTTTCCAATCACATTAAAAATCATAAGCTCTCTTCGAAAACATAGATAGACATATCGTATTTAAAGTCGACATATCGCGTAAAAATATTTTCATTTTTGATCTGAGAAACTCGAAGATATGTTAATTGAAACGGGAACGTACCCAAAATTCCAACGTTCGACTCAGGACTGCGGAATTTATACATTTCCTTAATAAAATTATCTATTCGAAACCTATTCATGTTTTTTATGGTTTCGCCATGGTACATATTTCTAGAGCAATAATTGTGACAAAAATAAAACTAAATACCTGTCTAACTTCTTCAGACCAGTTTTATGGATACGAAATAAAAATACCACAAAATCAAATAAAATAGTAAAATATTTTTGGAAAATTCTTTTTATTACGTTTCAGGGAGTCATAAAAGGCACAATTACATAATATTAGCATATCATTAAGAATAAAACTCTATACGGAAAGGTAATATATAAGGAAATCGGACACATAGAAATTTTATGGAGAAAATGTTTTTATTGTACATATGGGTGAAATATAAAACACATAAATATCAATAAAAACACACTGAAATATCTTTACGGGCTTCCTTTCTTCTATTCTGTTTAAACATATTCGCTTTATAATAAAAATGGTTTCCATACCGTAAAATGTCACTTAATGCTTCAAATGGTTTAATTGGAAGGTGTAAAGAGTTTACTTGTAGATACATCTTGTTTCACTTTTTAATAAACAATGTAATTCCAATTCCAATTCCATAAAATCATAAATTCATCGAAAAATATTTTGCTGCAATATGTTTTATTCTTAATGCATTCGATTATTGTGCAAAAGCAAACAATGTGTCTGAAAAATGTGTTCAATATTAAAGTTTTTTGTAACTAAATGGCAAACATAATTTTTATGTTTTGAGGCGTTTTGAGATGATAGGAAAAATTAGCAGTTTCCTAAATAAGCTGCTTCCCTTAACAAATAAGTAACTAAACAAAGCCGAATGATTTTATAGATTAAACTTTAAAACTTTGGAAATTGAATTTATGTATAAAAAGACTATTCGAAAATAAATTTTTACATTTAATTTTTTCAAAGTTCAGCGTATACGTTTATGATAAAGTAACTCATTCTTTTTTAAACTACATCTTGTTTTGGTTTTATTATGCTCTGCTTCTAATTTTATGCATTATGATGCTCTATTTAGAAAGTATTTTATGAGGAAATCCTTACAAAAAACACATTTAGAAAACCAGTAAATAGTTTTACATTTTCTCTAACAAATATACGACGTTTAAGACTAAAATCATTCTCATAAAATGTGTCCACCTTGCAATAAAGTTTCGTTGAAGTAAAATTTGAAAGACCACATTTTTGCAGTTCTATTGACTAGACTTTTCCACAACTCAATTTGGAACCTTGTCCTTTACTGATACTTCTTTGTTTTCATGATGTCGACCCTAGTTTTATTTGGTGAGATATCAACTGATTTACGGTGCACAGTAATATGCCATGTAACTTAAAGTGCTTTTAATGAAACTGCTGTAGAAGTACCATTAAAAGCACTTTAAACTTTTGAAGAACAATTTATCTTGAGATCTGTAAGAGAAAAGAGTTTAAACTGAACCACACAGAAAACTAACTAGAAGATTGGGTTTTGTTGGAATTTCGAAAGTATACTTAATTATAGAACTAAAAAAAAAGCATATTTTAACCTGTTGATGTGGATACACACGTTTGAACTAAAGAGTTTGGTTGATTTAACTTCTTAAAGATAATGTTTTCTCGACTGCTGTTGCTGGTTTGCTTTAGGTGTTTCCTTATTTTAATGTTTGTCTTATATGTTTGCTTTTAATGGTGTTTGGGGGAGTATCTGGGCAATTTCTTAGTTGTTGTTTCGGTACTTACAGGTGTATATGTATATATATATATAGATATATTATATATAAATATATATATATATATATATATATATATATATATATATATATATATATATATATATATATATATATATATATATTCTAAAAATATGGAAACACATCGTGAAAATATGCTTGAAAAGAAATGTTTATTCTAGTGAAATGTGTAGGTGGCGCTGGTGTTTTCACCTACTGACGCCACCTACACAGCGTCGTGAATATGCTGTGCAGGTCCGTCGTTGTCGGGCTACACACTTTGAAGTTGTAATTGCATCATGTGAGAGCTAAAAAAGGAAGCTGAAGTGTTTAGTGTTTCAAGTGGTACTGTATCTAAGATTTTTTTCCGTATATTTAAAAAGCGGAAAAACATCATCCGCTAAATCTTAGTGATAGTGACAGACGATCATTCAGGAGGATTGTGACTAAAAATAAGACGACCACATCTTCAAAAGCTACTGTTGAAAGGAAGGTAGTGCTCACAAACCCTGTAAGTACCGAGACAACAAGGTATATCTGGTCGAGCTGCAATTCAAAAACCATTCATCAGTGATGTTGGTGCATGTAACAGGAAAACGTGGTGTTTAAGGCATAAAGCATCAGTGATGTTGGTGCCTGTAACAGGAAAACGTGGTGTTTAAGGCATAAAGCCTGGACTATGGAGCAGTAGAAGACAATAATTTGGTCGTGTAAGTCGTGTTTCATATTTTTCTTTCTTCTTGTCGAGTTTACTTATGGCGAACGCCAACCCAAGCCTATAATACAGACTGCTTGTTGCCGAGAGTGAAACATGGCGGGGGTTCTGTGATGGTTTGGGCAGCCAGTTCGTGGTTTTCTGTGGGCCCCATGATTACCCTGCTATTGCACATTAAGTCCAAGGATTATGGGAACATTTTGACCGATGAAGTCCATTCCATGGTACAAATTTTTTCCCCCAATGGTTATGGTGTCTTCCAAGACCACAGAGCTCCTGTTCACACGGCTCACATCATCCAGGACTGGTTTCTGAGCACGAGGATGAGTGGTCACATCTCCCTTGGCCACCACAGTCACCAGACTTCAATATTACCCACAAAAATATAGTCCTACATTTTATAGTATCACCCTATCAAACAATTTTGGGGATTTATTTCCTGGATACAAAGTACGAGTAATAATGAATTACATATGGTAAAGTATATGTTATGGTAGGAAAGGAAAATTTGTACATGCTGTAAAAAGAAGGGGGGAGGAATGCAGATAATTTGTGAATAGTTAACTAAAAGTGTAATAGCGAGAAGTTTAAAGGAAGTTTGAAAGGTGAGTATTTTATTTATTTCACACTTGGAGCAATACAATGGGCTATTTTCGACTGAAAGCTAGAATAATAATAAAAAATTTGTATCCCTTTAGTGGCGTGAAAAGGTAAGCAAAAAAAAAAAAAAAAGGGAAAATGAAACATAACTTTTTCTGTGTAGTTGAAAAATAGAGCTGGAGGTAACGAAAAAGGTATGGAAAAGTCATGGTGGAAAAATAATTATTCTTTAGAGTTGTTTGAAGAAATTCGAGCTGCCTTTCAATGGTAAATCAAACCCTTCAAATTTGAGAAATTATGTGGATTTGATTAAAATTAAATTCCTGCAAATACTTATGGAGATGTTTGAATCACAGAGAACAAACTTGCTATTGTTAAATTGAAAGTCGCACCTCGATTGAAATCGTATTTTGAAAAACAATCCAAGTGACGTTCCGTCAGGAGCAAGACACGTCTGCCGCCAAAATGGTATTGTTAACTTCACTTAACAGACGGCTGGGTTTGTGTTTTTTGGCACAAGGACCACTTTTGGGCAATCATCGCCAAACACAAGGCAACGTCAAGTAAAAATTGTCGTGACAGAGAAAAAGAGGAATTGGAGTAGTATGAAAGTAGTAAAAGATCGCTTCCGTATTCAGGGTGCGTGACTTCCGTTTTTACATGTGAAAATAAATATCATTTTAGTGCATCGGGTCTTTTTTTGCTGTGATAAAAAAATATCTCATATAAAAGAGATACCAGAACAAATCAAAATATGTCCCAACCATTGCTATCCATTAATTATTGTCCATTAGCAAACGATTTATTTCGAAATAAAAACGATATACGCACGAAGAAAGCAAGATTAGAAACATTGCGGTGTATTTTAAACGTATTGTCATTAATTTTAGTATAAATACCAATTCTAGAGTATACTTTTTGCCATTTTGGATGTGCAGCTACTCTATTCAGATGAAATCAAATGAATAGTTCATTTTCTTTACTCAGAAACTATTTGTTTTTATAATGACATTTTGCAGGCAATGCGATTTATATTTGTCATACTGCAACGACGCAATTTTATGTTGGTTTATAATCACATTTACATTAAAACGTGTTGCTTTATCATTGCCCCTTCTACGCTTGTATTTCAATAAAGCATCATTTACAAAAGATGCCATCTCGTATTTGTTTCATATAAATCCTCCCACTATTTACCAAGCCATAAACATATATTTTAATGGATTTTTTTTTTACACACAGACAAAGGAAAAACTGCATTTTCATGCACTCGGAATGTGTAGTTTATATTCTTTTCGAATGGCAAACACTGCTTCCTCATCATTAGGAGAAATAATAAAATTTTCCACGACACTTGACAAACAAGCAAAACTTCCCATGAAACACAAGCATAAGTGCTCTAAAACCATCAAAAAAGACACAAAGCTTAGCTTTTTCCTCTTACCATTCCTAACAACTCACGAGACCAAATCAGCACATATAAAGAATGCGATGATACATTTACGTGCTTTTATCTTCAAATAATAACCCCTGAGTAATGTCAGAAACTATTACTGAAGTGGATGCATGCAAGGATTATAAAAGCAACTTAAATCTCTCTTTATGACTTCTATTTCGTTTTGCTTAAATCAGTTTTATTTGTGTGTTATTATCATGGCGAAAAAGATGCAGTTAATGAGGAGACATACTCTCCGTGTTTCAAATTATCCAAATATATTTTTACAAATCACTAGAATAAATACTTCTGACTGGTATAGTTTAAAATGTAAGTACAATAGAAATGGAAAAAGGTTAGCGATCATTTAATTATTTCAATAACTAGATTAATATTCAGACTGAATAGCTATATGCAAAATCTTAACGACCATAAAGCTTATTAAGATTAACTATATGTGCAGTTGTAATATAGTTAGTCCATTAGGTAAAATTAAAAATCAATTAACAATCAATTAGCGCGATTAAAAAACATTATGAATTGTATAAGACGATGCTTAGCATTATACTCAAGTAATAATAGGAAGTATTATGTGACTATAGTATGAAAAATATACATAACACTACAAATAGTTAACAAAGTAATTAGTGATTAATAAAACTAGTTGTTGCTGATAATCTCCTTCACCAGGTAAATATTATACCAAATCCAATACCTTGTTTTTTTTTGTTTCCAAGTGTACTGTATTTACTTAAATAGATAATAGGATTTGGAAAACATTGCAAATTTATTTTTAGCTCACCTGTAACATTTCCATGAAAAAACCTTTAAATGAGTGTTTCATTAAACAAGAACCTCTCTTTGACTTCCCTTTTCGTTAAAGAGCTGTTATTTACCCTGCAAATAGTATCAAACAGACATCTCGTCCATCAAGCTTTGGCCAATTTTGCAGATAACAAGATAACCTATTCATCAAGATATTTTGATGCTTTTTCATGATAACGAGATTAAGATCTTGTCATTTTTCTTCTAATAACGAAATATCTCGTACATCAATATCTGGCCAGTTTTTACTAATGACGATATATCTTGTCCATCAATATCTGGTCAGTTTTTCTAATGACAATGTACCTCGTACGTCAATATCTCGTCAGTTTTTACTAATGACGATATATCTTGTCCATCAATATCTGGTCAGTTTTTCTAATGACAATATACCTCGTACATCAGTATCTGGCCAGATTTTACTAATGACGATATATCTTGTCCATCAATATCTGGTCAGTTTTTCTAATGACGAGATATCTCGTACATCAATATCTGGTCAGTTTTTACTAATGACGATATATCTTGTCCATCAATATTTAATCAGGTTTGTTATGACTAGATACTTCATTGAGACAACCTGTCAGAATGGTCGAATAATTAACTCGGAAGTACGTTCTATAATCAGATCAACTGTAACTGTACAGCAGTAAAAATAAAATGTTATTTATTATGAGTATTGTAAGTGAGTGTGTATATTTTTATAAGTCTATTACGAAGATTAAAATGCTTTTAATCATGCATTATAATCAACTTCTGATGAGTGTAAAAAAATAAACTGCATTGGAATCAAAATGGTATGTTTTAAAAATAAATATAGTTTTAATACTAGCAGACTTGCACATTTCATCTGTACTAAAGTTTCCTAATTGCTTATAGTATTGATGGCCGTGTCATTACTCATATATCACACCAATAGTAACTTATCAGATCAGCTGTATAAAACTCAAATCTCAGGACGAGGCACATTTATTCACAGTCCAGAAACGAAAATGGGAAACATCTCCAAACCAACAACAGAACTACTGCACTCTTGCTCGTAACATTAACGACTTTATGGAACAGAAACAGACGCTAACACTTTCAAACGAGGTACATGCGCAAAAGAGAATACGAACATGCCTCCTTGGAAATAGATAATAAACAACTCCTCGTTCCTATTGGGGTGGAAAGAAAACCACTGTTGTTCTGCTACACACCTCATTTAAATCCATTGTATAATAAATGTAGACATCGATATGTATATTTCATATAACAAATAAATTCAAATAAATCGGAAGTGTAAAGTAATAATTCGTACTCACTCTATTTATTATTATCAATGAAGTGCTAGAGCCGCATTAGCTCAGTCAGTAGAGCGTCGGCTCGCATCGAAAGGGTTGTGGGTTCTGTCCTCAGCAGAGCCTGCAATTCTGATGGTTGCGAGATCGGCGCTTGGACCTGGCTAAAGTCCGTCGTGTTTGCTAATGGTGGCTGAGGCACGTGGTCACAAAGTCCCCCATGTTCCCATACCAAATCAATACCTCTTGGGGTACCTGATCAGGGGGTTATCGGCCTCTGATTGGAATCTAAATTACGATATGTGCAAGTGAATGGATGTGTGAAAGGGACCTTCCTATAAAACGGATGTGTCATGCATGAAGAAGTCCAACCCTCCGGGGCAATGGCACCCCCAATTTGGGAAATATATGGCCCGCACGACAACAACAATGAAGTGCTGCATACCTCAGTGCTGTTGCCTAAATAGATTTGGAACGCAGTCATGAATTGCATCCGATCCACTTGTTCAAAGTCGGTTTGGTATTTTTAGCAGTTTAAGCATTTATTGCGCTCATTTTTTTTCTCGCTAATTCCAACATTTTAGGTGCGTTATTGCCTTCTGTAATTCACTCTACTGGCGAATTTCTTATGCTAGATCAGACTGGAAGAATTTTGATTCCTTCGTGTTAGTTTAGCTATAAATATATACTTCTCTAGAGTTCTAATCGTATGTTAATTAGTTGAAAAATTGGCAGATTCTGTAATGTTTAGATTTATATTGTTTATATTCGTTCGTTTCCAGACACCAATACACGAGTTATGCCAATATCTGTCCCAAGTACGTTAACGAAATGTATACATAATACAACGAAATATATAAATGTATACCACTATATGAATAAAATATTTGGACACTAGAAATTCAGAGGAAGATCCATCATAGTGTGGGGTTGTTTTACCTGGTTAGGCCTCAGCCCATTTCTCTATGTACTTGTTATCATGAACGCTGACATGTACCTTGACGTTCTAAATAATTCGGCCTTGCCTACACTGTGGCAATTCCACGGCGATGATGGTTGCTTCTTCCAACAGGATCAACCTCCATGTCATACTGCAAAACGTATGCTGAACTAGATTCCTGAAAATGAGTTGAATTTGCTTGACTGGCCTGTTCAGTGACCCGATCTTAATCCGATCGAGCACTCATGGGACATACTGGAGCGACGTCATGCCCACCTATCTTCACAACAATCTCTTCTCACAGCCTTAGAAGAGGCAAGGCGAGTTATTCCTGACCAAACTTACAGAGAACTTGTGGAAAGTATTTTTCGACGTGTTGTAGCTGTAATACAAGCAAAAGGATGGCCTACAAGTTACTAAAGAGCACTTTGTTCTGAAAAACATACAGTGTCCAAATAATTTTGTTCATATAGTGTTATGTAAATATATATAGAGTGATAGTGTTGTTGTTTCTTATGCGTACACTGGCAGACCGGAGGAGTGCCAGGCCTGTCAAATACGGCAAGAGGCGAGGGGGGTGCGCCTTCCATGTTATTGAGCCCCATTGAGAGGAAGTCCGGCTTAGCTCGACATACATGACACATCCGTTTTACAGGAAGGTCCCTTTCATACATCCATTCACTCACACATATCGTAATTTAGATCCCAATCAGAGGCCGATAACCCCCTGATCAGGCGCCCCCAGAGGTATTGATTTGGTATATGAACATGAGAGCTTTGTGACCACAACCTATTTAACGTTCCCCAGTCACCATTAGTGAACACGACGGTCTTTAGCCAGGTCGAAGCGCCGATCTGGCAATCATCCTCTAGTGATAGTGTACTTTAATCAAATTGAATTTAGAGCACTATTCCTCATTAGCTTTGTAAATGCTCTATGTTAACATGCTTTGTGCTGAAAATATTCAGAATCGGTAAGAATACTGCGTACAGAAAGTTTAAATAGCATTTGAATAGTAAAATATTTAAGCTACATATACTGTGACTCGCACGGAAGAAATGACAACAAAGCCTTTTGTTAAATTTTATGCAATTTTTCGTTTCCGTCTGGATGCAAAATGCGGGGTGTTTATTAACCAAGATTTCTATTCTAGACCACGTACATCCGACGGAAGCACGGAGCGTTTCCGCCCGGTAGAAAACAATGCCTTCTCTCAATCAATGATCCCAATAGAGAAGAGGCTATGCAGCCTTGAGTATTTTCAGAACTCATGTTTATAAAGTGACTTTTTCCTGTTTCACACTTTCAACAGTTATTACGCCATTTGCATTTGAGCCCCAAGTGAACCAGCATAGAAATAGGTTTTATTTATTTCTCAAAGAAATGTTTTACTTGTACTTTAAGCAACGAAGATAATATTCTCAGTTGCATTTGAATCAAAAATAAGTATTTTTATAAACTATAATATGCAATTGTATTATATATGCATAGATACCCCCACAATCTCCCTTATTACCAACACAACCACCTGTAGCTGATCCGTATTAGGTTGTACTGGTTAAAATAAGCAAAATGAGAGGTTTTCAGTTTTACACATTGATGACCAAAACGGAACTTAACACCAACAGCACAAGCTTTATATCTTATCCTTGTTAGGCCTAAATATGCAAATAACAATTAGCACCATTTCCCCCTTTTTAACGTATAGATGGTGTGTTGTTGTCGCCCCAAACGAAAAAACAGTACGAATCGTACACAACACAACACCAGCTAAGGTATTTAAGTTCTTATTACTTCAAGAACATTAAGAAAAATATACAATATTTACATCATCACATTAATATCATTACACTAATATCACATACATAAAAATAGGTATCATCACAGTCCAGCACGGCGATCAAGCGTCACCCTCTATTCACGCTCTGTAACGTTCTCTGCCCGCAATCCAAAAAGAACGCCAACGGTAAAATTCGAAATTCAAGCAGAGATCTTCCGGTCAAACACCACATGCAGAAGGCGTTCTATTTCACGTGTTTTTCTCAAGTCGCTGTAAAGCATTCGATGCAACAACAGCAGCTGCCACCAATTTATAACCAATGAAAATATGATCGTCATTCCAAATATCCACGTGAATTGTTTTTCTTCTTTTACCGATGGAATTAATTTACACGTAGTACCAAATTTAATTTTCGAGTGACCTTTCTTAATGGTAGAGTACACTGAAATTTCTCACTATATTACAATGGTGTTACAAGTATATAATGTAGTTCACACTTCGTAATCGCCTCCCTCGAGGATGACGAAGCACAAGGAATATTATGGTTACATGCAGCAAATAACTACGTAATTTACCTTATTATCAGTACAAGCACCTCTGCCTTATCCTTATTAGGCTGCACCGGTTTAAATATGCAAAATAAGAGCAATTTCCATTTTTCCACATTGATAACCCCAATGGAACTTAAAACCAACACAAGCCTTGTATCTTATCCTTGTCAGGCTTAAATAAACAAAGAGCAATTTCCATTTTTCCACATTGATAACCCCAATGGAACTTAAAACCAACACAAGCCTTGTATCTTATCCTTGTCAGGCTTAAATAAACAAAGAGCAATTTCCATTTTTCCACATTGATAACCCCAATGGAACTTAAAACCAACACAAGCCTTGTATCTTATCCTTGTCAGGCTTAAATAAACAAAGAGCAATTTCCATTTTTCCACATTGATAACCCCAATGGAACTTAAAACCAACACAAGCCTTGTATCTTATCCTTGTCAGGCTTAAATAAACAAAGAGCAATTTTCACAGTTTTTCCCTTTTTAACGTAGAAATGGTGTTGCAAGTCTGTAATGTAGTTGACTTCGCCTCTCTTGAAAAGAGCGCCAGTCGATGGCAAAGTACAAGGAATATTCTGATTACAAGCAGCAAAGAATCTGCGATTCTAGTTCTGCGAAAGTTTGGAAATGAGTTTTGACCCACATCTTTAAAATCTTGGTACACAAAATTTAAACAGACTGAAAGTGAATGCTAACGTTAAATAACTGGTGGAACGCTCAGTAAAAAGAGCCAGTGTTGAACTATACTAATATCCTGAAAAGAGAGCAACTAGCCTTTGATCTCATAGAGAATCGAGAGGAGGAATACGACCTCTTATAATGTTCAATTCAAATCACTGCTAAATTTTCTTTATATACCCGAATAGATCACATCAAGAGCTTGAAGATGATAGATAATGCTGCGCGTATGGTTGCTGAGATAGACTGAGTCAAAAGAGAGGGCAAACTAAGGCCTGGTGACATATCCATCTATGAAGAAAACTTTTCCGGCTCAAAACGGACCTAAGGTTGACTGATATCATTGAGCCGGACCACATATCTTAAGCGCACACATTCCAGGGTCGACCACGTCCACGCCCTATCGTGTTCATCCTGGGCAGATAAGGGTTTTTCGAACGGCGTGTCACTAGGCCCACTTCTAATATTTCTCATTAGAGGCTTTCCCTAGCTTCGGCTAATCCGCTGTGGGTTTTCAGTAACTCGGTACGGAGGGGTCTGCTTCCATTCGAAGGAAGGAAGGTGACATATCCGGTTTTTCAACGTGGTGCACCGCTGCCGCAACGCAAGTGCTGCCTGAGATACATTAGATAAAATGTAACAGTGCACACATGCCTCCAGCGCCTCTGGGGCGAAACACGTTCAACTTGCATGATAATTTGTACCGCAGTTCCCCACGGTCGCCGCACATAAGTCTCCGTTCTGAAGTACCTTGTTTACATAAATAAATGGACTATAAATAATAATTAATGTATGGTTGTATCCTGTAACGTCTATTTTGTTTCAAAATATACTTTTTTTACACCAAGTAAGCGAAATAAACACGTTTTCTTCGATAGAATATCTATCACAAATGGCGCGAAATGAGTTCGTGCTTCACTTCGCGGTTATGTGTGCATAGTTGGGCATCGGTGCCGCAGGGAGGCCGCACGTTGAAAAACCGGATGTGTGCACCGGGCCTAAGAATCTTGCATCATCGACATAGTAGTGTAATAATTGCCCAAAAAAATGCAGGATAAATTACCCAATATACAAATTTGAGTTCATTGCTATTTACGAATGGGACGAGTTTTGTCACTGGTGGTCGCCCGTAATTTGCCACATGCAGTCCACGGAGTTAGGCTTAACTTTACGTCAAAGATTTTAATTCTTGTATACTGTAAGAAATGTGTTTATAAGATGCTTAGTTTTTGTATTATGAATTTTCTTAATCAGAGAAAGATTTTATGTGCACCCTGCATAATCGACGAGTAAGCTCGCAGAGGTGATAAGCCCATTACTTTCTTTAATGACTGTTCCATTCATATTCATAAATTACGAAGAAATTTACTTCATTAAAAGAGGTGTAACTTAATTTGAGTTCTTAATGTAGAACTATCTATTTTATAGATGTTTGAAATACGGATTTCCGAGTAGAGAGGGATGGGCAAGATCCAACTCAATCAATATTTACAGGTCTGAACGCGAAACTTTCACTAAAGAGCACAGATATTGGCAAATTGACGAACGTATTGTTTAGTTGAATTATAATCATTACACAAGTCATTATCACATATAAGAAACTAAACACGAAACAAAAAAATCATAATGAGGCTACGTAGAATTTTTTTAAACAAGATTTTCAAAAAATAACTTTGTTTTAAATATTTTAATCCACGGATTTCTGAGTAGAGAGTGATCGGCTATTCCATCTCAATCGATAATGGCAGGTATGAACTCGAGACTTTCGACTTTGGAGTTCAATACAAAACACAGAAATTGGCGAAGTGAGGAACGTATTGTTTAGTTTAATTAGATTCGTTACAAAAGTCATTATCATATAAGAAACTAAACACGAAACGAAAAATCATAATGAGGCTACGTAGAATTTTTTTAAACAAGCTTTTCAAAAAATAACTTTGTTTTAAATATTTTAATCCACGGATTTCTGAGTAGAGAGTGATCGGCTATTCCATCTCAATCGATAATGGCAGGTATGAACTCGAGACTTTCGACTTTGGAGTTCAATACAAAACACAGAAATTGGCGAAGTGAGGAACGTATTGTTTAGTTTAATTAGATTCGTTACAAAAGTCATTATCATATAAGAAACTAAACACGAAACGAAAAATCATAATGAGGCTACGTAGAATTTTTTAAAACCAGCTTTTCTAAAAAATAACTTTGTTTCAGCAGGAAATAATCAATACCTAAATTGCAAAGTAATCAAGTTATCTCTAGAAAGGAAATGACAAATATACGTTTCTAAGAGGAAAGGGAGAAAAAAACTCCGTCGGAGTTTGAGTAGGAAACTTTTGAATTACAGCCTAGTAGAAATTTAGCTGCTAATGTTAAAATAAAAAGGCCATTAGTGGGTAGGTTATTTCTATTCAGCACTTTTAGGTATTAAACATTCATTTTCGAAACACCGGCTTAACTTTGTTGAAAACTTTTAAACTTCCGCAAATTTATTAAATATGAAAGTAAGAATTGCAGAATTAATTGTAATTCTCAATGGTATTAGAGATGAACTGTAAATTTTTGAAGAGTAAAAATACTTTATAAAGGTTAACGTACATGTAAAATGTTAATTCAGACAATTGGTTTTTCAATTATATACGTTGTGATCACGGAATTGTGAAATTAACAGCACGTTATTTAAATTGAAAGCCTAGAGTACGTGTCATGTTAAAGGGTAACAACTCTAAATGTTCTTATAGGCGCTGGTCCTTAGAGCGTAGTTGAGGTTGCGTTAATCTTTTAAAATTTACCAAAGATACAAACTATAATTTAGTGATGAATAGTCTAGAAACATGAAAAATGACTAATAAAAAACATGAGGGTAAACAGGTGTACTCAAAGCTGTTCTTTTAAAACTAAATTTTCAAACCACAGTTCGTTGTTTGAAATTTTTATGTGGAAAATGACTAAACACACAGGATAAAAACGAGAAAATAAAATAGGTCTCGTCAGTACGCTGATCTTTAAACACATAATTTCTGCAAAACAGTTGGTTGCGTGAATTTTAATTTAAAATTTAAAAGAATAATTTGGTGTTGAATGGTATAATAACTTTATATGTGTATACAAGATGACTAATGAATGATATATATATATATATATATATATATATATATATATATATATATATATATATATATATATATATATATATATATATATATATATAACGTGCGTGCATATTTGAATGCGCACAAAATTATAAACAACAGTTTAATTATGAATTGTCAAAAACGTTCACAAATTAACTGATAAAAAGAATAAAAACACGATAATAAAAAACAGGTATTGTCTGCGTTAGTCTTCAAATGCATACATTTCGTAAAGCGGTTAGTAGCAGGAATCTTTTAATTTGTAAAAATTGTAAACTACAGTTAACGGTGGTCAAAAAGATTTAAAAATGACATCAAAATGATAGAAGCGAAACAACAAAACGAGTCTAGTTATTCGGTTGAAGTATAACATCCACCATCACGAAGACCAAAATAAATAGCAAGAAAATAAAACTCGAGTTCAAATATGTTATCTTTAAATAATGTGACAACACTCGTTTTCCCATTATGCTTTTCCAGGCCGTGTGTAAAGACAGAGAAGCCCTAGTATAATTCACTAGCATGTCAGATAAAGTAAAATTGATAAGGCTTCTCTATATTCAACTTGTCAATCGATCTTGGATATTAGACCACTTTCGCTTGTATAAAACTAAACTGTTGAGAAAATATCCATCAAGTGTTGAGTGGTGGTTGATCGTTACATGTTTTTGATGTTATGTGTTCTTATAAACATGATCGTAATACCCCATCTTAGCTCGACCAACGTAGTGGTCACTACACGTGTAAGGCATGTGGTAAATACCCTACCAACAAGAACAGGTAAAAGACCATTAATAGATGGAGAAAATCGCATATACTTCTTGTTTTCTACTGTATAAATTCACTTAAGGGTTCAATTGACGATACAGTAATGACGTCAACGACCAGAGAGCAGTTTCCTAAGCCACTAGCAACAACTTAAGGATTGTAAGTTTCACACTCGAGTCAACCAAAGACCGTCCTATACATGGCAGCTGATGCACGTTGAATCTGTAATGGCCTCAAATGTCCTAACGTTGCCGTTGTGAGGAAATTTGGAGTGTGGGGTGCAGCTCAGGTGTTGACCTCGTCCCTGACCGTGGTACAAAATGACAAGATGTTGTCATCGTACCTTTTGGAATAGATCCCGGACAATCGCCAAAAGCCAGTCGGCTGTTCCAGTGAAACATAAATTCTACCGACATAAGCCAATAGGTGACTGGTAAATAGCCAACAGATTGGTTGTTGTTTACAAAACCACCCCATTCATTCAACAGCACGCTTTGAACTTTTAAAAAGTTAATAGGGCATCAGGACATAGGCTGGAATTTATGATACTGGAATCGAAAATAGTTCTATCTACCTCAAAATCATAAAGATGGAGATGATCGTACATAAATGATCGCCCAGTTCTTAAAACTAGGCTAAAAATTCAACCACAACGTAATTCAATTCAAGGTAGCCAATGTTATTGATTGCCATGACAGGACGTCTTTTGTAACCTCTCTTGCACAACAATTTGATACCGTCTCAATGACAATATATTAAATCATGTAAATTATTTCACGCACACACACATTGCGAATTTGCCTCCGAAAATAAAGTATTTTAATTTATTTAACTAGGGGGCCCGCACCCTGCTCGCTAACGCTCGCCAACCCCCGGAGGATGGCTTCGCAATCTGCATTGGATCACTACGCGAACCTAAGCTCGCTTCGCTCGCAGCAATGAAGACGTGTCCCAGAAGACATGTGTGCAGAAGGAATTGTTTACAAAATATAATATTGCAAAAAATTATTTCTCAAATCTAAATTTTTTGCTGTTTTTCAGAAAAGATATATACAGTACCTCTGAAATCAGAATTCAAATGAAAACTTTGAGCAAATTTTGACTCGAAATTTTGGCGCTGATTTGGAAATTGAATACCTAGCATATTGTTTGTATGTACATTTACCCCTGCACTTAAGCCACCCACGCTTTTTCATTGAGTTTGTAGTCGAAAGTTGTAGTGGAAGCGTTTTGTTCAACTTTAAATTGTTGACCCTGAAAAGGACCTTTTTTTAAATGTCCCTGAAAAGATCATCCGCTTTATTTGATTTCTATTATTAACTGCACAGCTCGACTAAAGTTCATTTTTTTTCAATAAAATTTCATCCGATAACGCTATAAATTAAATTGAAGCGCGAGGCTTCGTGATAAACAAACAATCGTACAATGTTGCCAAAACGCGATAACTAATAACGTCTTTTTTGCGTGCCACGTAAGAGAATTATATATATATAGATGATTTTTCTGAGGCACTAATTCAGCCTTACGTGGCACTTAAACAACTTCCCTAAAAAGTCATTTGCTAAAAAATAAGCGAGAACACGTCCAAACACGAATTTACGCACAAATACGCTACCTGGAGAATGATGCCATTCATTAAACTGTAATACACGAATTGTAAAATAAACCTTACGTTCATAACTCTAAGTATTACGTGGAGTGTATTAGGTTGATTGCTTTTCCAATATCGCAAACAGCGAGATTAGATGGAGCGAAGAGGGGCGAGTTTATATTTGAAGTTGTGGAATGAATTCCCGGCAACTCAAGAAAGTCGGAAAAAACGTCAGAGAAAGGAATTTTACGGATGGATTTAAGAAAGAAGATATGAAGGGTGTGAGAGGGTAGAACGAACGCCGGAGTATGAGAAGAAGGAAGCTGCAAATGATGTGGTAAGGAGAATTTTTGTGGAAGCTTAAGGGGAGATAGCTTTCTTCTTGCTTGCTTTTTTCACGCAATAATCCGCCTCTAAACGCAGAGAAAAATCTTACTGGAGTTAAGACTTTAATCGTTCTTTGGTCCGTTTCGGGCGCGATGCCTTGGAAAGCAGCTGGTGTGGGTTTTGTAGAATTTAATGTTGAAGAGTTTATAAACGTGAATCTGTGAGAAACAGCTTATGCTTGGAAGTTTATTTTTAGCGCATGTTTTAAAAATACGATTATATTTATGTTAGCCGGATCAGTCGGATCATTTTCACTTTTTGGTCCATGGCTTCCTTTAACTGAAAGTAAATTTCAGGTGCTGCTTTGTGTCAAAATACGTTCGAATTAAATCATATATTTCCATTTATTCAATTTAAATTAGTTTTACGAACTTAACTGAATTCAATTCATTGCAAAATTATTTAATTTAGTATAGCCTCAACATAAATTTGAGCTGCTATTTGTATCAAAAATACATTCGAATAAAATTAATCATTTTAATTAATTAAATTTAAGTTAGCTCCATCAACTATAATTGAAGTAAATTCATAGCAATTATATTTACCTGCATTTAACTTAACCTTATAGTAAATTTTGGCTACTATCGAAAATGCATTCGAATTACATCAAATCTTTCAATTACTTCAATTTAAATTAGGTGTACCAACATACTTGACTTCAAATCATAGCGATTTACTTAAATTAGCTCAATCAACTAAATTGAAGTAAATTCATAGCAATTATATTTACCTGCATTTAACTTAACCTTATAGTAAATTTTGGCTACTATCGAAAATGCATTCGAATTACATCAAATCTTTCAATTACTTCAATTTAAATTAGGTGTACCAACATACTTGACTTCAAATCATAGCGATTTACTTAAATTAGCTCAATCAACTAAATTGAAGTAAATTCATAGCAATTATATTTACCTGCATTTAACTTAACCTTATAGTAAATTTTGGCTACTATCGAAAATGCATTCGAATTACATCAAATCTTTCAATTACTTCAATTTAAATTAGGTGTACCAACATACTTGACTTCAAATCATAGCGATTTACTTAAATTAGCTCAATCAACTAAATTGAAGTAAATTCATAGCAATTATATTTACCTGCATTTAACTTAACCTTATAGTAAATTTTGGCTACTATCGAAAATGCATTCGAATTACATCAAATCTTTCAATTACTTCAATTTAAATTAGGTGTACCAACATACTTGACTTCAAATCATAGTGATTTACTTAAATTATCTCAATCAATTAAATTGAAGTAAATTCATAGCAATTGTATTTACCTGTATTTAACTTAACCTTATAGTAAATTTTGGCAACAATCGAAAATGCATTCGAATTGCATCCAATCTTTCAATTACTTCAATTTAAATTACGTGTACCAACCTATTTGAATTCAAATCATTGCGCTTTATTTTTGTGTTGTATTTAATAAACAAACAATGAATTTTGAAGTTTAAAAAATCAATAAAACGACGAGCTTAATTTTTTAGCAATACCATTTTAAAAGTTGAACACATTTTTTAAAATAAAAGAAATTTAAAAATATTTTCCATATCTAATTGAATTTTTATGAAGTTTCGTATACTAAAAGACCACGTTGAATAAGTGTGAATAGAACAAACACAAAATGTATTTGTACGAATTTATTCATATGCTCCAAAAAATTCTTTCGAATAGCTGATGAGTATAGAAATTAGTATAATATAACCAAATTCTTATTACAGTTGTTTAAATTGAACAAATAAATAATTTCTTATGAGAAATTATTCCTAGAATGAATATATATATATATATATATATATATATATATATATATATATATATATATATATATTTAACATTATCACAGTTGAAATAAATGCGTTATTTAATGCATTAAATTCACGTTAAGTGTCATGTACCCCAAACACCTTTCCACCAGCACCTCTCTCTTTCTCTTCGCGTACCAACACAATGAAATTTTTATATTATAAAATAATTAACTAACATATAATTTCTCATAGAACATTGATGATCAATTCGTCAGGATGAAAAACACAGAGTGATAACTTTCAAGTGTTTGTAACTTAGTTCTCTCCGGTCAGAGAGGTATTTGAAAAAAACGTCGCACTGAAGCAACGCAACGGGCTATTGGCGACCGTCCGGGATCGAACCCGCAGGGACAACGAGGACAACACCACGTAATTTTGAACGACGGTGAGATGACGAGGTCACACCTGTTCTGGCATGCCACTCTCCAAACTTCCACACAATCTAGCGTAAGGACACTTGAAGCCACGACAGATTTAACGTTCACCAGCATCCTTTGTACACGACAGGCCTTGTTTGAATTTGAACTCTTACGACCGGGCTACCGCGATTCCCATTCCTCTGAGGGACACATACGCATATATACGTTTCGAAACTTGAAGTCTTCTCTGTAAAACCTTTAACGAGTATTAATCTTCTTGACCCATCATATTTTCAGAACATTCTTCAAACAAATGGATGTGATCATTTAGTCATTAATCACTACCCTACAATAATGGACCGGACGCCAGTGGATTTGCATAAAACCCGACCACTTGTTTGGGGAAGTTTTTTTGTGGTACGGCCTGGGACCTTTGTATGTTGTTCCTGGTCAATTAAACGCCGACGCCTAACATAAACATTTTGTGTATTCAGATTCTTCCTATGCTCTGTCAATTTTATGCAATGGACGAATGTTACTTCCAGGACGCCAGCGCTCCTTGTCATGTTGCAGCCTCTGTCAAGCAGTGGTATGGAGATATGGATGTAAAACGTCTTCCCTGGCCTGCTCAGAGTCCCGACCTAAGCCCCATAGAGCATTTGTGGGACGAGTTAGAGAGACGCTTACGACCAGGGAACCACGTCCGAAATCTACAGCTGAGCTGGCGACATTCTTGGAGCAAAAATGGACACAACTACCAATAGCTGTGTATCACAACCTTGTTGAAAGTATGCCCAGAAGGATTGTTAGTGTAATTGCAGCACGTGGGGGATCATACACCTATTACATCATGTATTATTTCTCTTATACCATCACAACTTGCTGTTCGGTCCATTATTGCAGGGTAGTGTATGTGCTGTAGGATATGAGTCATACTGCCCTACTTGAAGTGTTAAATTTTAGAATAGTATAATCTGTCTAATCACACAAAAACTGTTATCTTTTTATAGACTTCAGATACCAGGTGATTCAAAATTAACTGTCCAAACTTTAGGCATGCAAATAGTTTTCACGAGCTATCTCATCTAGGATCGATCCAATTTTTCTAATGACAAGATAGAGGGAGGGATGATCTACGAGGATCTTGTCGTTCTTGCGAATAGAGATACCTCGTCATACAAAATTGTCCTATTCAGCATATCATCACCTCGTTCGGTGATATAACGTCATATCACAGGGTAGAAGTGTTAATGTGCATTTCTTTAGAACGGACACAAAAATGGTGAGATCGCCGAAGTATACTAGTATGTCGCGGGGGCTAATCAGATGAAAAATTATTGGTCGGGCGTCTTTTTCCGCTCCATAGACCAATCAGATGATGAATGTTTGTTTCCACCCGACAGATAAAATTAGTTTAAGGGTCACGTCACCACTACTTTTGGTCACATGATTCAGTGTATATTAATCTTTACACTGGTACTTGGACATTTTTAATCGTCTCACAGAACGGTTTTTCGCCTGCATGTCCGACCCTTTTACCTAATTACATAACTTGAGCTATAAAGCCTTGAGTAGCATTTACGACTGACGCTTTCCTTTCATAGTATTGTGTGGCGTATCGTTTTGCCTTAGGTTGATAACACCGGAGCGACCTTCTGCCTTTCCCCCAAATTGTTCACATTTCACGGTTGCCAGAGTATGGTACCGAAAAAAAGGAGAAACCCTCTAGATGGTCAGTCGCTGACAGTTCGTAAATGGTGATCGATGCCAGCGGATTCTTAAAAAATGATAACATCCATAGTACACAGATTTATACCATACCACTGATGTAAACGAAATTTTAACTGTCTATTTGCCGCAGCGTAAAATTTAAAAGGTTACCATTGTCTCACTTCATTTTATTTCTCTATGGCTTGTGCATGTCCCTTGTATGCCTGTCTTGTGTTTGGAGCATATCTGTCATGATGGTCCTTGCGCTTTAAAACCCAACTAACAAATGAGCCGTTATTTTTGAAACTGGTATAAGTCCACTTTGAAACAAATGAGTTTATTTTCTTTAATAATTTTAATAATTATTATTGCATAGTAAAATTTAACAGGCCTATAGTGTTAAAACATCATCCGAATTGAGTAACGTTTACCAATATTTTAAAATTAATTTAACCGCAAACCATTAAATATCTCGATATGTGAAAAAATGAACTTATACCACTTTCAAAAATAACGGCTCAATAAAAACCGATAGTGATGTGCGCTTCTATAGAGTGGTGTCGAAAACGGTGAAATCGCCGAAGTCTACCACTATGTAGCACGGACCAATCGGATGATGAATCATGGATCCAATCAACAGACAAAGTAGCCTCACGTCACCATTAGTTTGGGTCACATGATCCTGAACACACACTTAACTCTACTTTTATACACTTTCCAGTCACATTAATGTGACCACCGCCTACTTTCGACGCTAACGTAAAATAACCAATCCCAAAAGGCAGGTGGCAGCATATTGCAGTGGAGTGTATATAAAGGATGTTCTAGGGCATCGGAAAGCATTTCAATCGTTGGCGTAATGCAGAAACGTAGCGATTTATCCGACGACCAAAAGGGCATGATTAGTGGCTTTCGGGCCATGGGTGGAAGCATTTCGGAAACGGCTAATTTTGTGAACTGTTCGCGTGCCGCCGTTTTAAAAGTATACCGTGCATGGCAAAATGGCACTATCCAAAATCAGCTGCGTGGCACATGTGGTGCACCAAGGGCTATAGATGACAGAGGCGAACGAAGGCTGCGGAGATGCGTTCGGGCGAATAGACGTGCAACTGTTGAGCAACTGACCGCCCAGATGAACCAAGGGGCTACCAAGAGTGTATCCTCAACAACGGTTCAGCGAACGTTGCTGTGCATGAGCCTATGCAGCAGACGCCTGGTTAATGCACCTACGCTGACTGCTGTTTATCGGCGACAAAGGCTGGAATTTGCACGCCAGTACCGCAACTAGACGTCCACAGAGTGGCGACAGGTGGCTTTTTCCGATGAATCACGTTTTATACTCCATCGGCCAGATGGACGTTGGCGTATACGGCGTGAAACGTCTGAAAGCAAATACCCTGCAACAATTGCCGGAAGGATCCAGGCTGGAGGAGGGAGCATTATTGTTTGGGGAATGTTTTCCTGGCATTCACTGGGTGCACTCATCATTGTGGAAGGCACGATGGATTAGCACAAGTACGCATCTGTCCTTGCGAACCATGTCAACCCCTACATGCTAGTTATTTTTTCTCAGATTGATGGCGTCTGCCAGCAGGACAATGCGAGGTGTCATACAGCTCGCAGTTGTTGCTCTACAAAAGTTGGTTATTCTGGCTTTTGACAGGTGGTCACATTAATGTGACTGGACTGTGTATATAGTCTATGACCAACTACAACTCGCGTCTTGCTTACAAAGTGGAAATCAATCGCTCAGGCAGCCTTGTAACCACTATGAAGTTGGTTCTAAGTAACCCGTTGCACTTAATTATATTCTTCTCGTGTTCTATCACGTGACATATTGAATGCCGACATTCGGAAATGAAATAAATCACCGCAGCAGTTAATGCCGTTTTCAACAAAACCATTATTTTCAGTTAACGGAATAAGATTGTGTGCCAACTTTCCGATATTGTCCCACCGTCCACATTATCTTCGAGGTAATTTCTCACGCGTTAAGTACTTATTTAAATGATCGATACCTTCTTTTCATCGCGGTAGAATTCCCACTAACGCCTTCGCTGTCATCGATTGGTATTGAATGCTTCCTCCAGAGTACGCCGGTGATCTTTTCAAGGGCGGAAATTTCGCTTTTCTTAATAGAAAGAGCCGTATTCTTGTCGATAGAAAAAAGCGGAATGAAGCAAAAAATGATCTAAAAAAAGTCGGTGCTTTTTTTTTTTAATTTTTGCCTTGAAATAATTTTCTTGTAATGAATTCAATAATGGTATCTCTGAGGAAAAATACAATTTTTAAACTTTTAACCCTCCAAGTGTTGAACGAGTTATCTCGTCTATCAAGATCTAATCAATGTTTCAAAGACAGTGCCGCATTTTAATGATGACGATATATCTCGTCTCAAGACAGTGCTGCTTTTCGATGGCGACGAGATATCTCGTATCAAGACAGTGCCGCATTTTAATGATGACAGTATATCTCGTCTTAAGACAGTGCTGCTTTTCGATGGCGACGATATATCTCGTCTCAAGACAGTGCCGCATTTTAATGATGACAATATATCTCGTCTCAAGACAGTGCTGCTTTTCGATGGCGACGAAATATCTCGTCTCAAGACAGTGCCGTATTTTAATGATGGCAATATATCTCGTCTCAAGACAGTGCTGCTTTTCGATGGCGACGAGATATCTCGTCTCAAGACCGTGTCGCTTTTCGATGGTGACGATATATCTCGTCTACAGACTTGCCGCTTTTTGATGATGACAAGATCAAGATCTGGTCCGTTTTCTTCTGATGACGAGTTATTTCGTCCATCAAGATCTGTTCAATTTTGCAAATGACGAGATAACTCGTCCAGACAATCACCAAGAAGGTTAAACATTTACAATATTTCTGTCAGAGGAATCAGTCAGTAATAGTCCAGCAGGTCAAATATTTAATCTGATGTGGTCACCTGTGGAAATGTTATACCACAATTTCGCATTAGTTTTAAACAAGCAGACCCGCAAATAACATCATTTCTAAAGTATTTTGCTTGCTATCCGTCAATGGCAGAGGTATTACTCACATATTTCATACATTATTTATATCAAATCAATTCATAATAAATATAAGCATCGGTATGCACAGTTCATACCTTCAAAAGAAATCTATTTAGTCAAACGTATAAAACAGCCTTTCGTGTAGCTGTTGGTGTCAATTCCTGTTTTCCATAAAATGTATTTTGACTAAAGTTCAAACCTTAGTTATATTACCATATATTTTGTAGATAGGGAATTGAATTTACGTCTCACTGGAGCAACACAATGGGCTATTGTATATATACACAACACATTTGCTATTATATTAATTTTCTTCCTTCGTTTCCCCTTTCTCAAACTCCCTTTTCTTTTGAACGATTCAATTTTATTCCATTTACTTGCTCTAAAGACGGTTCGGTATATATTAAGTATGTTTAGCGCTGGCTCATAATTTGTTTTCTGGGTTGATATTTTATAGATATCTTGTTGCTTTCAATAATTAAATTGCTGAATAATTTCATTCGAGCGGCGAGCTTCTTCGTCGTAGTTTTGGCACTATGCATCTTCTTAGGTCAAATAAAGAAAATTAAAAACGAGCAGCCAAAAATGGTGAATG
Source organism: Metellina segmentata (assembly GCA_947359465.1). Classification (NCBI taxonomy): domain Eukaryota; kingdom Metazoa; phylum Arthropoda; class Arachnida; order Araneae; family Tetragnathidae; genus Metellina; species Metellina segmentata. The sequence continues at coordinate 38,724,373 of OX375882.1, forward strand.
GAATTCCGTGGAGGAGGACTTTATATTGTTTATATCCATTTCTTTCCCCTTCATCAAATATACACATAAATTCAATTTTTGTGTCACGTACAAAAGGGAGAAAGCGTGTGCAAGCGATCAGAAATTTAATTTCATTGTGCGCTTGCAAACGATCCTTTCAATTATGCAAGCGCAAAACGATAACACTGTGAACTGTAACCGTGATTGGAATATAAGAAGAAAAAAGAATTTGAAATTTAGTTTAATGCAAGGCGGGAGTGAAAATAATGTGGATGGTTGCTCTTTCTAATTTTGTATCGTCTTTAATTTTCTTAATAAATATTTAAATATTTAATAAGTTTTCGTCTCCATGTATGCAACCAAAAAGCCTATGAAAAATTATTTAATACAATCGAACTGATATTCTGACAATTCAATGAGTGAATATAGTGAGTTTTCATCGCCAAAGGAAGTTAGGATATAATCACTGATCCAATCTTCGAATGCATGCAAAAAAACTTTTTCCACATTTAACGATCTACGATTTAATATCTTGGTTTGCAAATAATTTCGAATACTTTTCGAAGAGAAAATCTACATTCTATACAAATACTTAATAATAAATTGATCTCAATCAGGTAAACTTAAATCAATACATCTTGATAAATAAAATACAAAGTGAGTTTGCTCCTACTCACCTGAATTAATATTTAAAATACTTCACAAAATAAACAATTAAAAATTACAGGACTGGAAAAATGAAAATAAATTTTAAAATTTTCATCACTGAAATCTTTCGGATTCGAAGCATGTGTAAATTAAGTGCAATTCAGGAAAACAGAAATGGAGCAAAATAAGTGCCTGTATTCTTTTCTCTAGTCACCATCGAAATTTTTGGCGTAATGTGGAAGTTTGAAGAATGGAATGCAAGTGCAGGTGCTGACCTCTTCACCTGATCGTGCTTTAAAATTATGATATGTTGACCTCGTCACCAGACCGTGGCTTAAAATTATGAGATGTTCTCCTCGGATCTTTGGTCCCGAATCGTCGATTATAGCCCGTTATGTTGCTCCAGTGCGACGTTTATTCACCCACCCACCAACGAAAAAAATAATAAACACTTAGCGTTTTCGTTGTAATGACTTAATTAAGTGAGATATCATGGAAAGTGGAACCCATGTTGGGCTTCCTTTTTCCGGTATTGATCGAATAAACATAATATATTGAAAGTTTAATATTCATTGTTAGGAAATTAGTTTGTTGCTGTTTTAATTCGTGACATTTCGAGTTCAAAAGTGTTAATATTACTTTCTTTTGCAATTGCGTGTTATCAGTGCTCAAATTTGCAGCGATCGGATACTTCGGTATTTCGTAGTAGGAGGAGTGTATATAAACCAATTATGTGCCAAGTCAAATACTTTTCAATTTAAAATAAAACAACTGCAAGAATATTATTTAAAACTTTCGTTTCAATAACCAATAATACTGTAGATTAGAACATTAAAAATAATGGCATGCATGGTGGAAATAGAGATAGACATTAAACTGTTGTTTGGGTTTTTGTACGACGTAAGAGACATATCTGGCCATGCTTCTCCAAGACATACAATAATAATGGACATACACACAAAAGAAAGGTTTTGTGACACAGAAAAGAGAAATATACCCAGGTAGGAATCGAACATGCACCATCTTCAGATCACAGGTAGATATCGCAGTGGACATACCCCCACTGAATCACAATGGCCCCAATCATTGAAAGGATACAAGTTTAAATATTAGTAATGAAAATAACGTAGCAGAGCATCACCACATAAATAAATTCATATCAGAAAGCGAGACATCATAAATAATTAAAGTTATAACCTGGTACACATTTTAATTTTCTTCACAAACTTCTGCAAATATTTTTCATAGTTTCTTTCTATTAGTAATTTGCGTGTCAATGAAATATATATCACAATACACTCACGCATTCATAAACATGCCTCAGCGATGTAAAATGCTCTATAAACCTTTATAATTAATATTTTCCCATGCAAGAAAATGTCATTAACATTGAGATAATTTTTCCGGAATAAACTTCCATGGACATGTATATTTTAAATCCATGGACAACAAAAGGATCTTTTGTTCACACATGCTTAATTTGAATACACATATAATATATATATATATATATATATATATATATGCATCCAATATATACATCCAATAAAAATATTTATTTAACACCACAAGCCGAGAAACAATCGGACTTACCAGCACACAAAGACGTCGCAAACTTCTCCGGTTTTCCTCCCCGCAACCCTCGAAGACCATCAATAAAAAAAACTAGAATACAGAAATTTTTTCTCTTCACATGTACCAACCTTAAGTCGAAACAAATTTAAAACATCTGAAACTTTCCTCTTAGAAAATAAAAAACGCGCCTGCAAGTTTTCTTCTCTGTTTCGTGGCCCCTGCTAGGTAGCGCCGGTGAACGCGAAGTGTGAGCGAGTTTTCATGTGTTCTAGTTTTGTTTCGAAAGTGTGCCCCGCTTTTAGGGGCGGGGGCGCTACGCCCTTAGCACATGCGTACCTGAGGGGGTGTAGGTGAGCGCGCGCCCCCGTCGGGAGAAGTTAATATCTCGCCAGAACCGGAACTGTTCTCCGAGAGTTCGGTCGCACTCCAGAGCTGAGAGTGGTTTTTGGGACTTCGGAATCCTCGATGGTGTAGAGTAGGAATTTCTCGTAGGTTGAAAAGAAGTTGTAACGAACCAACCTTGAGTGTGTGTCGAGGAATGGCGAAATAAATATAAGGGGTTTTCTCAACAATTGCGTTCTTGTAGGTTTTCTCAACAATTGCGTTCTTGTAGGTTTTCTCAACAATTGCGTTCTTGTAGGTTTTGTACTGCGATATGCAATTACTTCAGTGATTCTTGACTTGTATCTAGAGTATGCTTATAAATATAGGTTAGGTATTTTCCATATTGTATTTCTATTTGTACCTTATAAAATATAGTTAATGATAAATGTAGATATTCAAAGAGCTTTTCTTCACAATAACGATAATTGTGGTTAAGACTTTAATTTCGATATGCGACTTCTTTATGCATGAGTTCCATCGAGAGAAAGATTATGAATATATATATATATATATATATATATATATCTTCACAATAATTATCATGGTAAGGTAAGTTTTGTATTCCGATATCCAAGACCTCGTTCATTCATTAGTTCTATCTAGAGAAAACTTAAAATACAGGTCAGAGGTATTTTTCTTTTCGTAGGATTTTTTCTTGTGTGTAACATTTTTTTTTATACTGCATAAATATTCGGTGATTTATGAGTTCAACTAAGGGTAGCCTTGAGATGAAAGTATTTTTCCAGTTTGCTTTCTCTTTGGTGACTTGTAACTTCCAAATATGCTATGTTAAATAATGAGGAAAGACAGTTGTTCATACCTGAAGAATAAACAACTTTATTTCCTCATTCCAATGATTTTTTTCTTTTTGTTTCGAATCAATTATCGTCTGATAGTTTTGTACGCATTTTTTCGAATTTTGTGGATTGATGCATTCGATCACGAGAAAACTTGTAAATGCATGATAGGCATTTTTTAGCTTTCAGTATTTTCAAGCGCCACTTTCAAAGTCCTGTCAAAATGATAATGAGTAGACAATACCTGAAGAGTTTTCCCCTCAATATGAGGATGGGGCCACGATTGTACTGTTGGTAGAGAAGCAGATTAGCAACCGGGGGGTGCGAGTTCAAATCCCCATCCAACCGGTCCGTCATGTACGATGGGGCTGGTGCACGTAAAACCTACCGTGACAGATCAGGTGTTGACCTCATCATCTCACCGAGGCACTTAATTACTTTTAATATTTCCTTTCGGGTTGGAATCCGGACCGACATTAATAGCCAGTTGTGTTGCTCCAGTGCGACTTGTATTCAACTACCTACTTGAACAAGGGTAATTTAGGTCAAATAGGTGTTGTACTATATCTGAAGATTAGTTGATTTGTTATTTCACGATTTTTTTTAGTTTAGTTTAGAGAGAAAATTTCTCCTGTCTTGAAAACTGCTTGTTAGGTTAGAAGAACTAACTATAAAACAAATACCTAGTCACTGAGAGGTTTGACTTGTAAAATTAGTGCGACTTTGGTGTAGTGCAGACCAAAGCCTTCACTTAAAAGTCCGATAAATTTAGTTTTATAAACACTTCTGTGGGTGGTCAAAATTTTTCATATCCCTGTCTTTCCAGATGATTTTTTCATGAAATGTTTTTCAAAATATTGGGACTTCATAGATTACTGATGATGTCTGAATTAGATTAATCTGAATTAAAAATCTAGTTCGTGATACATATATTTTTTGTGAACCGTATTGAATGACTTGTATTATATAAAAATATTATTACATAAGCAGTAATTGGAAATTTTGTAATTAACGTCGTACTAGAGCAACACAACGGGCTATTGACGACGGTCCGGGATCAGTCCCTTCGGGGAAAGATCCGAGGACAACACCTCGTAATTTTGAACCACGGTCAGATGACGAAATAACACCTGATCTGTCACCCCACTCTCCAAACTTCCACGCCAACCCAACGTGAGGACTATCGGTCACGACAGATTTAAGGTGCACCAGCCGCCTCTACACCATACGCTTACAAAAATCCATATCCGGATTCGAACCAGGAACCATCCGATCTAGAGGCTAACACCTTAATCACTATACCGGTTGGTCGGCTATAATTATATAGGGGGTATTTTGTTGGTAATTTTTTTTGTTAACGTCGTACTAGAGCAACACAACGGGCTATTGACGACGGTCCGAGATCAGTCCCTTCGGGGAAAGATCCGAGGACAACACCTCGTAATTTTGAACCGCGGTCAGATGACGAAATAACCCCTGATCTGTCACCCCACTCTCCAAACTTCCACGCCAACCCAACGTGAGGACTATCGGCCACGACTGATTTAAGGTGCACCAGCCGCCTCTACACCATACGATTACAAACATCCATACCCGGATTCAAACCAGGAACCTTCCGATCTAGAAGCTAACACTTTAATCACTATACCGGTTGGTCGGCTATAATTATATAGGGGGATATGACTGCTTTGAAAATTCTTGAGTAGTTCCTTCAATACATGTTTAAGTAAGATATTTAGGTATTTAATAAACATCGGAGTAGTGCAACACAACGGGCTCTTGTCGAGTTCTTGAATCCCCAAAGGGAAATATCCGAGGAAAACGCCTCGTAATTTTGAACCACGCTGATGAAGGCAACTTATGATCTGTTACCCCACTCTTCAAACTTCCACACCACTCTAACGCAGGCCTCGAAATAGATTTTCTAATTCAGGTGCACCTTGTGCACCTAAGTTTTTAAATTAGGTGCACAGTTTATATTTTAGATCCACATTAAAAAAACGTAATATAAGAGTATTTATGTAATGTAAACTACTTTATTAGTTGGGTATGTTTAGATAGGTTTGTAGTAGATAGTAAATAAAAATATTTAAACATCTACATTCTCCCTTCTCATGCGCACGGATGTCGCGACAGTCGCTTCAACAGAGCCACCTGGAAAATGTTTTGATCATCAGAGAATTCTGGTGGCAGTGACACAAGTAAACCTTCCTCTTGTATAAACCCGTTACGGCCCAGCGATTTTATTTTCGCATAGTGTGTATTTAGGAATTTTAGTTACGTTCCTTTAGAGCGAGAGAGGTCGATATTAATATTTTGTTCAAACATCAAAATAATATAAAACACGTTTCCCCTCACCCCCCCCCCATTTTTTAAAAAGTCAAGTGTACTGTGTGCACTTAGCGGGGAAAAATTAGGTGCACAATTTTATTTTCATGTGCACCCGGTTATTTCGAGCCCTGCTCTAACGTAAATATTTTTTGGGACCACATCACATTTAACGTGAGCCAGTCTACTTTGTACACCGAGGTCTTTGTTTAGATTCGAATTCGCATCCTTTTAGATGCTAGTATATAACTCTGCCAACCGGGTTACAACGGCCCACATTTTTAGTAAATGCACAGAAAAGTCATTAAATCCTCACTTGAAGTTCTTAGATTTTTACGCACCTAAGCTTTAGTTTGCCAACGAACCGATCTGGTGTGTAAGGTGTTAGAAAGGATCCTCGTTCGAATTAGGGATGCGACATCGATGTCGATGTTTTCAAAACATCGATGTTTTTTAAAAAACATCGATGTATTTAACATCGATGTATTGTGGTCGATGTTTTTGTAGCATCGATGTTTATACTTGTCGATGTTTTTACGTTGTCGATATTTTATTTTTCAATGATAAAAGTACCGTTTTAAAAATATTAAACATAACCAAGTAGCATAATTTTCATAATCAGCAAATTGAACATACTTTTAGATCAAAGTGACCGAGGATGAAGGGTCTAAAAAGTAGGGATGCGACATCGATGTCGATGTTTTCTAAACATTGATGTTTTAGAAAAAAACATCGGTGTATTGGAGCCGATGTCGCATCACTAGTTACTAAACCAGTTTTAAGAAATGGGGAAACAAGTTTAAATACACTGAATTTTAAAAACATCGATGTTTTTGGGTCGACTTATTATCAACATCGATGTTTTAATTTTGAACATCGATGTTTTGTTATCGATGTCGCATCCCTAGTTCGAATCCGGGTCAGGGAATGTATAATTGAAAGGGTATGTTGCTCCTTAAATCTATCGTGGCCGAAAGTCCTCATGTTGATTGATGTGAAAGTTTGTAGAGTGAGGTGCAAACTCAGGTGTCGGCTTCGTCATCTGACCGTGGCTAAATATTACGGGGTTTTGTCCTCAGATCTTTCCCTTACGGGGTCGATCCCAGGTCGTCGTCAAAATCACAATGTGTTGCTCTAGTACAGGGGTGGCCAAACATGGCGCATTGGATGAGTACAAGTGGCGCATTTGCATCCTTTTGCCTACTACTTAATCTTTTAAAGTAGGCACCATAACTGAATCCGTTTTCATATTTTTAACACCAGAGTGCTCTAATAAAAATTCATACAGACTTCTTACTTATCAATTCGTCGCAATTTTTAAAAAGCAAATCCATTATTGAAAATGAAATTTCTTTAGCTTTTTTCAGATCTAAATACTTTTGACCTGATTAATTTCTAGCGTTCATTACCCTATAAACAGTTCCCAGAACTAAGAACGTTTGCAAAAAAAATATAAATGTCGTTTCGGAACGATATACAGAACGATGTATTTCATTATGATAAACAAATATTTTCATTCATGAAATTGATTAAAAGCAAAACCATTTCGCGAATATTCAAATTTGTAGAATTCTATGCTGCTCTCGGTAACAAATTCAACACCAAACATTGAAAGTTTAGCAAAATCAAAACAGGCTCAAAAGCACCATCAGCAGGCTCTACGACTGCGATCCTCCTCTCGTCCAAGAGATCATCTCTCTCTATTGTTTGTTGGTGCTCCAATGAACGCGCGTCTTTTGAACTGGCGTACATTAATTAATTCAGTTTTCCCTAAACGAAGCAGATCCTACCCATATCTCTATTTTCCAACCTCAATCACAAACGCAAGAAGGTAGAATAGGTGCTTGAGTTTTATGGCGCATCTGAACTCGTAAGTGAAAAAAATTGGCGCATGGTATGTAAAAAGTTGGCCACCCCTGCTCTAGTACGACGTTAATTAGAATGAACTTTCCTTAAGCTTTAGTATTTCAGTGTTATTACGAACAACTCAAGCCTTAATTGAAAACAGCGTACATTTTATACGGCTTAAAAACATAAATGAATTTAAGTAGATTATAGCAGTTATGGTAAGGTAATTTTAGTTAACGTCGTACTAGAGCAACACAACGGGCTATTGACGACGGTCCGGGATCAGTGCCTTAAGGGAAAGATCCGAGGACAACACCTCGTAATTTTGAACCACGGTCAGATGACGAAACAACACCTGAAATGGCACCCCATTCTCCAAACTTCCACGCCAACCCAACGTGAGGACTTTCGGCCACGACAGATTTAAGGTGCACCAGCCGCCTCTACACCATACGTTTACAAGCATCCATACCGGGACCCGGATTCGAACCAGGAACCTTCCGAACTAGAGGCTAACACCTTAACCACTATACCGGTTCGTCGGCCTATAGCAGTTATGGATAGTATCAGACTGAAAGAACTTCATTAGCTTCCCAAACTTCCATTACAAACGGAAGAAATTTTTATTCAGTTAATTTCAGAGCTTTCAAGTAATAAAAGTCAATAGTGGATTAATTCAAACCCATCGCACCCCGGCAAGGAAAGTGACACAAGTCAAAAAATAAAAATTTTGATGCTGTGTCACTGAAAAATATGTATGAGGTACTCCAGCGTGTTATATAACTATTCTATAGAATATAATAGAAGTTACTACCAGAAAGACTTATCTAAAATTTAAAAGAAGCTTATACTATTTCAGTATAAGTTTTATACTATACTTAAAGTTCATGTTTCTCAAATTCTGCAATTTTGAATTGTGTCACTCTTTTTTACCGGAGTGCGACATATTGATAGTTTGTTTTCGACAGAAAAAAAGTACTTAATTAAGTCACGTTAAGAGACCAGACACCCATTAGACGTACATATATTTAGGATGGATATTACTTATTTTGCTTACGTAGCATTATTTTTTATGATTAATTAACTACTTAATCCTTTACTAACCTATGGATTTTAAAACTCTAAATCAGTATTTATATGTTATTATTTTAAATAATCTTTATAAAGCCTTTTTATAAAAATAAATACAATCTTGCTGTAAGTGGCTCATCTGATATGTTGCGTACATTATACAAATTCATAATTTAAAAATAGTTTCTGCATAACTATACTGTTACACCCAATCTGAACACATCAGCAAGCCAACAGCTTTATTTTTTTTAATAAATCACACCGGAACCGTAAAATAAACGTTAAAAAATACCTTCAACATGAACGTATAAAGAATGATTGATTCGGAATTTTTTTTACTGTAGTAATATATAACTTTGTCCAGTAAAAAATGAACGTGATTTATTGTTACATGACTATGATTTATTGTAAAACTCAGTGGCTGATTCTTATCTACGTTTTTTTTATATTTCCAATGGTAAGGCTGGGTACAGATTGCAAAGACAAATACAACATATATATGATACAATGCAGAAATATAGTACAGAATTGACCGAAGTCATTGTAGCCTTATACAAGGCCAGAAGTGATGGTCACTTGTGAAGGGGCACCCAGTGGGTGGACCGTCATTGTCCTTAACAAAGGACAGCACAATTTACATTCATGCCCTGACCCGGATTCGAACCAGGAACCTTCCGATCCAGAGGCCAACACCTTGACCACTAGATCGGTTGGTCGGCATTCTTATCTACATAGATATGGAAATAAAATTGGAAGTGAGTGTAATAACTTTAATTTCCTTTATTTCTTTCCCAATGTAATTTATGAATGAATTTTCACTTGTGAGAAACAGATTTTTCAATCTATTTGATTTTAAGGATGGATATTCGTTTATAAAAACGTACATCGCTGTACAGAAAATAGTTCTTTTGTAAAGTAGTAGGTATTCTAATTTTTGAAAAACCTTCTTGTAGGGCCGACCAACCGGTATAGTGGTTAAGGTGTTAGCCTCTAGATCGGAAGGTTCCCGGTTCGAATCCGGGTCCGGGCATGGATGTTTGTAAACGTATGGTGTAGAGGCAGCTGGTGCACCTTAAATCTGTCGTGGCCGAAAGTCCTCACGTTGGGTTGGCGTGGAAGTTTGGATAGTGGGGTGCCAGCTCAGGTGTTGCTTCGTCACCTGACCGTGGTTCAAAATTACGAGGTGTTGTCCTCGGATCTTTCCCTTAAGGGACTGATCCCGGACCGTCGTCAATAGCCCGTTGTGTTGCTCTAGTACGACGTTAACTAAAATTACCATTATTTACCTTCTTGTAGGTATTCATGAATCTCTTTAATTTCAGTTCGAAGTTAGAGGTACATAAGATGACTACTACAAGGTTATGTTTTCTATTTCGAATCTCTAATAATCCTGTGAGTGGTACAAGGTTTTCCGTGTAGTGTAGTATTTTTTTTTGTGATAGACTAAATGAGAGGTAGCAAAAATAATATTTAAAGGTAGGTAGCTGAATGTTCGTCACACTGTAGCAACATAACGGGTTATTGGAAACGTTCCGTGATCAATCCCAAAAGGAAATATCCAAGCAGATTTGGTCCACAAACAGATGCCGGGTTCAAGATCTGAACTGGTGTCCTACTCTCCAAATTTCCATACCATCCCAATGTGAGGACGTTTGGTCAAAACAGATTTAATCGCAAAATCCCCCATGTATCTAGCAACCTATGACTGTGATTCAAAATTACGCGTCGTCCTTGAATCTTTCCCTTTGGGTTTGATCCCAGACCGTTTCAATAGTACGTTGTGTAGCTCCAATTCGACGTAAATTAAATTTATTTTATTTTATTTCCAATGACAAGGGCCGACCAACCGGTATAGTGGTTAAGGTGCTAGCCTCTAGATCGGAAGGTTCCTGGTTCGAATCCGGGTCCGGGCATGGATGTTTGTAAACGTATGGTGTAGAGGCGGCTGGTGCACCTTAAATCTGTCGTGGCCGAAAGTCCTCACGTTGGGTTGGCGTGGAAGTTTGGAGAGTGGGGTGCCAGTTCAGGTGTTGCTTCGTCATCTGACCGTGGTTCAAAATTACGAGGTGTTGTCCTCGGATCTTTCATTTAAGGGACTGATCCCGGACCGTCGTCAATAGCCCGTTGTGTTGCTCTAGTATGACGTTAACTAAAATTACCAAATTTTACATCCAATGACAAGGCTGGGTACAGATTGCAAAGAAAAATACAATACAGAAATACAATACAGTACAGAATTGACTGAAGTCATTGTAGCCTTATACAAGGCCAGAAGTGATGGTCACTTGAAGGGGCACTTGTGAAGGGGCACCCAGTGGGTGGACCATCATTGTCCCTAACAAAGGACAGCACAATTTACATCCATGCCCTAACCCCGGATTCGAACTAGGAACCTTCCTATCCAGAGGCTGACCACTAGACCGGTTGGTCGGCACGTAAATTAAAAAAAATACCTACGATTATATTCCCATTGTTAAATATTTAAAAATGAACAATTTCATACCATATTGTGATAATACATTTAACAGAATACATGTCTTCATTTGAACTACGTTTTCTGTACAAGAGTATTAAAAATATTCGTGCCCACATGAATTGCCATTATTTTGCCATGCAAAGAAAAACTAGCTAATTTTTCTTTTTCTTCGTGTTGAAATTTTTCTTTTTGAAACGTTAATTTGGAAATATTTCTTTGAAAGCGAAATTATGTAAATTGCCTCAATGTTTATGAATAGTTTCTCATTAAGACTTTGCCTCATTAAAATGGCAATGATCGTACAAACGTTAAGAACATTTTCATGGTATTTTGTTTTCAGTAAAATCATTTCGCAGTAAATAATCTGATTTAAGTCTTCATAAAAAGCTAGCAAGGACAGTGAATAAAAGTATTTTATCACACAATGTTTTTGAAAAACAAAAGTTGCAGCTGGAAAGAAGTTATTAAAAACTCATTAAAACATGCGCTCACTTCTACTTGTTTTAATTGCAACAAATTACTTAAAAAGCAAGCCATTTATTAACATTTCATTAAAAAGAGAAGTCGTTGTATTAGGGGAGCGTATTTAAATGAAATTTTGTCTTCTTATCATTTAAGTAGGTTTGTTACAATCTAAGTAAAGTTGAGTAGGAGAGAGACGGCGTATTTTATTAAAAAAAATCAACTCCATTGAATTCACATGGGGAAACACGTAAATATTTTTATTTTATCATAAATTAAATTATGAGTTGCATTACATAAATAAATAAATGCTGTTTTGTAAGAATTAGAATAATAGTTTTAAAAAAGTGTTAAAGATGCCAGTGATCGTGCCTTCTATAACTTACGAATGGGGTTAAGTAATTTCTAAAAAATCATGCTGTTGGTAAATAATATAAATTTCAGTAAAATGTAATGCTACATTTATGCCTGAGGGTGTAAGAACGGGAGTAAAGGTGCACTTCGACCAAAAAATCATACTGTATGATTGGCTAAGGATACAATTTCTATTATATATTTAGATTAATAATACAAAGTTTTCTGTACTTAATATATCTATCTATCTATATCTATCTATCTATATCTATTTATCTATCTATCTATCTATATCTATTTATCTATCTATCTATCTATCTATCTATCTATCTATCTATATATATATATATATATATATATATATATATATATATATATATATATATATATATATATATATATATATATATATATATATATATATATATTCCATCCGACAGCCTGCAGTTACATTGCATGGTGTTACCATGCGTGGAAACTGAATACTGGTTACAGGATAATTGATGATGAAAACCGCATGAATAGAACACTCAGGAATTATTTCATAATGCGGGGGGAATAATCAGTTTTACACTTTTGATTGATAGAATCCTTCATAACATTGTATCACCCATTATGACCATTTCATCGCTATGTGTAAAATATAGAGTAAAATCAATAATACATTACCTGAAAATCTCCAGATGCTTTAATTTTTAGCCCTTGAAGATCATTTTCGCACATTTTTGACAAACATTTAAAGTGAGAAACACTATTTCTTTGGTTCTTTGGTCTTTGCCATGTATTATGGGTAGAACTAGTCTATATATTATTTCTCTCTTGGCTAAACTGTAGCACATGGGCTCTATTTGCTTGCCGCCGATATCCTCCCACGTTTATTTGGTAACTTGATAGCTGATTTACTGGCAAAAGTGGATTGCGAGAGGATCAGTCGAGTTAATAATGATCTCACCACCAAGAATTTTTACGCCTATACTACAAATATGAGCAGTTTTATTTTAATGGCTGAGTGATTTTTGATCAGTACTTGCATCTTATTTCTCCTTTTGTATATTTTAATATTTAAAGTACTGGGTCATTCCAAAAGTAATGTGATTTCATGGAGTACATTTAAAAGTAACACAAACAAGTCATTAAATGTCAATCTACGCTACATTTAACCCTATTATTAGCAAATTGTTCCCATCTTAATTTTAAATCCTCAATATCATCGCTATAGATAACCTCGTGTTTGAATCAAGGCGAGAAACGAGCTCTCTTCAGGTAAACAAATTTAAATTTAAAAATTTATACAGGTATAAAAATATACCTTACCTTTTAATGTGGTTTCGAAGGCTTCGGAAATTATTATAATTAGCATTAAAAGCGTGTGGAGGCACTCAATAATCATGTCTCGAACATGTGTTTTGGAAAAATCAAATCCTCCATTGACTCACTCCCCCTACACCTTGGATATGGTACCATACGAATTCTGGCTCTTCCTAAAAGTAAAATCCTTTTTGAAATGGAAGGAACTTCAGTCCATGAATGTGAATTAGGACACGACGAGACTGCTGATGGCGATTCCAATTATTGACACAGTGTTTTTAATAGCGGAAAAGATGCTCGTAAGAGTGTATGAGATTCAAAGTTGTCTATTTCTAAGGACAGTGGGTGCTTAGAGTCCTGGATTCAATATACACTACCCTAAAATAGACGCCAGTGTATTTGCATAAAACTTGCATACTTGTTTGAGGGTGTTTTCCTGGTACGGCCTGGGACCTTTGCATGTTGTTTATGATAAATTGAAAGCATTGACTGGTAAATTGAACACATGAACATTTTGGACAATAAGGTTCTTCCTACGCTCTGTCAATTTTATGAAATGGATGAATGTTACTTCCAGGATGGCAACGCTCCATGTTACGTTTGAGGCTCTGTCAAGCATTGGTATCAATACATGGACTGTAAAACGTCTTCCCTGGCCTGCTCACAGTCCCGACCTAAGCCCCATAGAACATTTATGGGACAAGTTAGAGCGACGCTTATGGACCAGGGAACCACGTTTGAAATCTACAGCCGAGCTGGCGACATTCTGGAATGGACACAAATACCCATAACTGTGTGTCAAAACCTTGTTGAAGTATGCTCAGAAGCATTGCTAGTGTAATTGCAGCACGTGGGGGACCATCCCCCTATTAAGGCATGTATTATTTCCCTTATACCATCACATTTTGCTGTACGGTCCATTATTGTAGGCTAGTGTATATTGTTTCATATTGACTGGATACGGTCCTAGTGATAGCTCGATTTACACGAAGCAGCTCATAATATAGATGGCAATTGAAAACTATGATAACGCTTACTTTTTACTCTTAAATTCAGGTGTGTACAATTTAGATAGACTTACCATTACTTATAGCAAATAGCAGATACTAACAGAACATATATATATACTGTACAATTTTGCAATGACTGTAAAACATTGCATCGTTCATTATGATAAATACGAAAAGCAACTGCTTTAACAACGGAATGACAAATTATTTATTTGAGCTTCAACATTACAATACTAAACAACATAAAGCACGTCACCAGCGTATTTTGACACGAATTTTTCATTCCACATCATCGCGATTCAGAAGCGCACTTTAAATTTTTATACCCGCCCCATATCTACAAAGTAGCAGCAGCTGCGCCTGGAGATATGTCCACAATTAAATCCACAGCTTCTAGTGTTGACACAAACCGTTACAATAACAACCCTGGGGGTATTCAAAATCCGCCTAGCATAAAAAGCCATTTAAGGGGGGAAATATTTCACACGCGCTCACACACACGGGATGAAGTCCTTTTGGGGTGCCCTTTTAATAGGGAGCAATATGAAGATACAGAGGTATTTGCTTCCAATTTTCAGCCTGCCCCAGCAATTGCACTTTGGGGATCGCTGGTTGTTAAATATTTTTCCATTCGAGAAGGAGGAGCCCATCGAATACCCGAGGCTTAGATTTTCATCACATTAGCAAAGTGTTTTTAGTTTGTTTCTTCCAATCGGTGTTTCTGGATTTGATGTATTTTCCCTCTTGTAAAGCATGTGTTATAGATTTTCATTTTTCTAATACCGTTAAACTCGCTGTTTTAAAAGTCTTAACAAAGATAAAACTTGGTATCAAAATATTGAATTTTTATTTTATATATATATATTTTTTTAGCCGACCAACTGGTCTAGTGGTTAAGGTTTTGGCCTCTGGATCGGAAGGCTCCCGGTTCGAATCCGGGGTCAGGGTATGGATATAAATTGTGCTGTCCCATGTTAGGATCTTAAGTTGGGTTGGTGTGGAAGTTTGGAGAGTGGGGTGCTAGTTCAGGTGTTGCTTCGTCATCTGACCGTGGTTCAAAATAACAAGATGTTGTCCTCGGATCTTTCTCTTAAGGGATTGATCCAGGACCGTCGTCAATAGCCCATTGTGTTGCTCTTTTACGATGTTAACTAATAATTACCACTTGCCCATGTCAGGAGAAATGATGACCGCCCATTGGGAGCTCATTCACAATTGGTCATAGCTTCCGACCATTGCACAATATATGGATTGAATTAAAATTATATACGGTCATGTGTAAAAAAAATTAAATATATTTTTAAATTTTAATTTAACCTATGAGCTTTACGAGGTTTCCAAGTAGTGTAGCATAGCTTTTATTTGACAACACACCCAATGAACCAATGACCGTATTTATTGGTTGAAAAATCCTTTATTCCTTCCTCTTTCTTTTGGTGTGGGCAGCGGAATCACAGTACGGATTAGCAACCAGTGGGTTGTGATTTCGAAATACTGTCTAACCAAAGACCGTCGTGTACACAGAGGCTGGTACACGTTAAATCTGTAGTGTTCTCAAATGTCCTCATTTTGGCGTGGTGTGGAAGTCTGGAGAGTGTGGTGCCAGTTCATGTGTTGCCATGTCATCTGATCTTGTTTAAAATTACGTGATGTTATGCTCTGTACTTCCCTCTGCGATTGATCAGTAGCCATTTCCAATAAGCACTTGTGTTGCTCCTGTGCTTCGTAATATACTTTTTCCTAACATTTTTTTTTTGAAATAATTATTTGGATGAAGAAGGTCAAAACTGGTTAAAAGTAATTCAGGAAAGACTACATATTGCGGAATGGATATATACGTGTGAATTTCTCAGAGGGCTTAAAGCTGTTGATACTGACATCTATATAAATAAGAATGGAGTGTTTGTTTGTACATTCAATATTTTCGACGCATTTCAAGTTTTCTATCCGTTTTGGACCCTTCTGATGCCGAATCCGCCTTTTTCTCGTTTGGTGTCTGTCTGTCTGTCTGTATGTATGTTGTGCCCTATACACGTCCACGCGGTTTAAGATATTTTCATGGAAATTTGCATACAGAGAGTACTTATCTTGATTTAGTGAGTAGAATTGGTTGCGAAAGTCTGTCTGTCCGTCTTTCTGTTCTATGCTCGATTTTGTGTTTGTGTGTTTGTGTAGGCATCACATGAATTGTATTCCAGATATTTGATAGCAGTGTATTTTATTTTATACATTATTTATTAGTTTAGTGAATGCAATATTAAACATTTCTTTATTGTTATATTTAGTTGAGTTTCATGCTAAAACACCTGAGTAAGTATACTTAAATCAACCATAATTTGGTAGTTTTGGAAAAATTGGAATGTCTATTGAATATTACGATTAAATCGATTGCTTTACCAGTACTGCTGAAAAAGTAATTATTCTTCAAAATTTTTTTTTTTTTATGGAATTTCATCTCTGATACGTCATTTATTTCGAGTCTTATTTTTATTCTTTGCGCAATGAAAACGATTTCAGAATATTTGGGACAGACGATATTTTTCAATGAAACGAGAATGAACACGATTGCGCGAGCAGTGATATTTTTTCTGGTTCTTTCGCTCTGAATTAATTTCACATTTCTAAATTTTGTACACTTTTAGTTGTAAGTTGTGGCAACTGTGCGAGATCAAGAGATAAAATTGAATCACAAATTAATATCTTTGGAACAATTTTTTACGACATCTTTTATTTTGTTTTACTTCGCTGTTTCCTGTTTTAAATATTTATTATTTTAATAAATGTGTTTTCCTTCTCATCACACGCAACACCGTCAGAAAGTATTAGACTTGAAAATGTTAGGTAAGTCAGTATAAATTTTCAGTAAATTTTAAGTGTAGTTATGCCGTTATTTAAAGAATAATGCCGTTATTTAAAGAATAATGCCGTTATTTAAAGAATAATGCCGTTATTTAAAGAATAATGTCGTTATTGAAATAATAATAATGTTTAAAAATCCAAACTAGAACTTTTTCCAACATTAAAAAATTCGTTGTAGTAATGACAGGAGAAGATTGCAAAATTTCACAATGTCGCATACCGGAGGCAAGAGTGCCACAGGTAAAAAAATATTGTTTTGTTGACTATGAGTGCGAGAGCACTCGCCGTAAATCGTAATTTTAATTAATTGAGTTGCACATGAAAACAACTTAAGAAAGGGAATTCCAAATCTTCCTATAAATCGTCTTTTATAGTAGAAACCTTAGTATCACCTTTCGTCTTTTTGTAGCTTTGTCATACAGCAATTGTGCGATGTATGTGAAATGTATTACATGAATGGATATGCATGTGTAGGATTTGTGTCCAAAGTAAGTTGTAGAAAATATAAAGATGGCGAAAGGTGTTAACATAAATTTTTACTCTACAAAAAACGTAAGTCATTATATATTTTGATTATCTCTTCAATCTAGAGTAAACGAATTCAAACCGAGTAAGGTCGGGTATTTTGCTAGTTGAATTAATAAAAATGTGAAATCAACTGTCGTAAAAGATACCTTAGGATATTTCATTCTAAAAATGTTTAACATACGACTAATTTATGAACTTATACTGCAAAATAATTTATTGTATTGAGATATATCCAAATTATATGTCATATTAGCAGGAATACCCGGCTTTACTAGGGTTGAATTAATAATACGTTGATTGAAAAGTCATCATCAATTAATTTTCATAAAGGAATGTTAGCATCATTTAAGTGTACGGATAAAAAAATTTTAATACCTATTTTAACTGCTCTATAGCTTCTATAATTTATTTCGGACGCAAATATACATATGTTGTATCTATCCATATAATACATTTCATATTCGTCAAACTTCTGCTGAAAGTTTTTTCTTATGTGACTACTACAGAAGTATATTTTGAGTTTTAGAGTAACTACAAATATTCTCATGTATACATTTTCATAAAAAACAGGGAATTTTTGGTGGATAGTCTTGGACTTAAATTTCCTATGAAAATTTTTACTTGTGCCATTTTTGCACCTAGTATGCGATGTTTTCGAATTTCATCATCAATATGAAAGGAGGGTAAGTTAAATTATTACGGCATTCGCGACTAACTAAGTTTAACACTTCTTTGCATGATTTTTTCTTTATTGGTGAAATAAATCAAGGTGATATAATTCATGTTCAAAATTAAAGGAAAAATGGTTAAAAAAATCTTTGTATATTGTTATAGTATAAATTTAGTAAAAAACAATATGATGGTATCATGTGGTATTTTTTAAATTAAACGCAAACGTTTTCAGAAATTGCTCTAAAAATAACAGAAACACATGTCACAAACCTTTCTTCCACTCGTTTTCACTTTTTTGGCAATAGAAACTCAAATATAATAAAACAAAATTAAAAACGAAATCATACGTTTATTGCAACTACAACAAACATCGGAATGACAACTTCAAGCTCGTTTTATTGATAGTGACACTTGCTTTTTTTTGACAGCTGTTTTTTTTTATGCAATGGACATTAAAAAGGTATCCAGACACGATCAACTTAAAGTGAACTTGTTCTTTTTTATAATTTTTGGGCATTCAATGTTATGTTGGAAATTTCCACCATTATGCAAAGAAGGGTTAAAGCAGACGCAATTGTTCTTGAAAATTCCATTCAGCGGCATGTGGAATAACGGAGCTTGTGATAGAAATAAATGTCATCAGTGTAGATCAATTAAACTCAATCGATAACAATTTTTTAATAAAAACAGAAGGTTGATTTTGTAGCACTTTTACAAAAATAAAAGCATTGTATTCAACGAATGATTCACATGTATCTAAGTTGGGTAAGAAGAACTTCACTAAGTAAAGTAAGCAACTTTGACTTTCTGTCACTAAGGACAAAATATTTAAATATTTCAAAACTACTAACCGTGATATTCAACAAAGACTTGTTTATAATTTATTATTTTTTACAACAGACATACAGTTTTAAATTAAACCCTTATGGTACTTTTTTAAATTCAGAAATATGGTTTCTAAATGTAAATTACGCACCTATTTAGAATGATTGATATAATTACTTGACTATGGAGTACAGCTTTCAAAATCACCCATGAAACACGAAAAACAGATTCAATTTAATTGATTTTAATCGTTTTTCAATGAAAAGCTGTATCAAAATTTTAAAAATATACGTTTTTGAACTACAACGTATGACTACCCGTTTTAATTTAACGTAACCCATCTTATTTAAAAAAATTTTAAAATTTGTTTGTCATCAAAAAGAAATTACACGCTTTAAATATATTTTGATGGGTATATTTTATTTATTTTATGATACAGCAATCTACACATCATTACGCATTAATATAGAGATTTAAATAAAGTTGGTTGAAATGTATACATATATACCGCCAAGGAATTACCCATGTCTAGTGATATTTTGAAGGAAATAAATAAATCATTAAAATCTAACTCCTGAATAATATTTCTGGAATAGGTAATTTACCGGAACACACAAATACAAACAGAAAAAAATTTCCAATCCTTGACAAAAATTACAGAATTCTGTAAAAAAGAATATGTTATAACGTGTTAAATTTCGACTTCCTGAATATATTATGATGTAGAACAATTTGTACAAAAGACTTGTGAACGATATTCAAGCAAAAAGAACACATATTTAAAAAACTTGGGATTCTCCAAATATGACCGCAACATCTCGCTGTCAGTTCAAATACCCAAACAAAGAATTCTAAATCAAATTTTAATTCTGACGTTGCCAGATACCGAAAAGCAAAATTACACTTTTATGATCAATGAGTTTTTCGTTTAGGCTTTCGTGTTCCATTACAAAATGTAAGTTATGTAAAATCAAATACTTTAAATATTCTTTCTTCATCAATCCAATATTTATAATTATTATTTTCATCATGGGAAGAAGTAAAAAGTCAGTTCAAATATGAATATTATAATTTAATTTGTTAAAAAAATTATTTTTCGATCAACACTGATAAAGTAATCTGAGTTGCGTACAGCAATTATTTTATGCTCAATGTTATTTCTATGGAGATTCCGAATTGCTTTTGGCTTAGGCCTTGAGTCAATTTTAGGCACCTTAGGAATCGAATTTTTCAATATCCTTTCTTGGTGCACGTCTATTGTGTAAAAAGAATCACCCTGCAAAACTCCAGCTTCCTAAGACTTGTAGTTCTTGAGATACAGTGATGAGTGGTTCAATGAGGGAGTGAGAGGTTTTTTAATTTTATATATCTACTACGGAGGGGGGGGGGCTGCTCTCTAACGCTTGCCATCCACCGGAGGATTGCTTTGCAATCTTCATTGGTTCGCTGCGAAAAACTTACTCTCGCTTCAATCGCATCAATAAAGACATGTCGCACCCCTACAAAAAAAGTGACACAGTTGAAAAATTAAAAAATTTTGATGTTATGTCAATGAAAAATATGTATGAGGTGCAACAGAGTTTTATATTATTATTCTATAGAATACAATATTATTTAAAGACATAAATAATTGCCTAAAATTCAAAAGAAGCTTATACTATTTCCATATAAGTTTTATAGTATCCTTTATGTTGATGTTTCTCAAATTCTGCAATTTTGAGTTGTGACCCTTTTCTAGCCGTTGCGCGATGTGTCCTAGCAGAAAGGATTGTTTACAAAATATGATATTTTTAAAAATAAATATTTTTCAAACATAAATGTGTTGTACTACAGTAAAGTTATACAGTACCTCTGGAATTAAAACTCGAACAATTTGGAATTCAACTGAAAACTTGGAGCAAATTTTGCCACGAAATGCAAGCGCTGTTTTATAAATCGGATACCCAGCATGTTGTTTGTAAGCTGAAACAGCTCGACTAATTTTTTTTTCAATAAAATTTCATCCAGTAACGCCATAAATTCAATTGAGGCGCGGGGCTTCGTAGTAAACAAACAATCGTACAGTGTTGCCAAAATGCGATAACAAATAACGTCCTCTTTGTGTGCCACGTAAGAGAATTATGTATATAGATTGACAGTATATATAAAATGAATAACTTATCCATTTGTTATTATTGCCTTGCAAATATAAAAACCGTTAAACAAATTATAAATCGGCATGATGTTATTTTAATTTTCCATGTGTTTTCCCGAGATAATTCTGCTTTTAAGATCAGACCTATTTTGCATACGACGAATTACCTCATATAAGATAGAGCAGATTTCTTTTATGATGACGAGATCAAGATTCGGTCAGTTTTATTCATGACGAATGACTTCGTCGGTATAACCAATAGGTGGGTTAAGAGCAATATTAAATCCCTCGTCACTTTCCTTTTAATTGTTCTGTTTTAATTATGACGAATATAAATGTCACGATTCCCCGTCTTGGTTACGTTCACAGATAGGTTACAAGAACAGTTGTTCTTGTGTTCTAGTGGACGTACATCTATGGATGACAATGGCTGAGTTCTGATAAGATTAAAAACATGAAATGGTTGGGTGGTATTTTGAAAAAGAACACAAATAAGGATAGAATTGCTGTACACTTCAGAGGAGTGAGACGTGTTTTTGCAAAGGACGGTCCAGCGTGTATTTTGAAACTATATTTTATATTGTAAATACATGTCACTGTCCCTCTGTTCTAGTCCACTACTACACACACTGTCTATCAAATTAGACATCACTCGTTTGACGATAAACGTAACTAAAAACTCAATGTTTCATGTATTAATATGAATCTCGTCAACCCTCCAATTGGTTTTGAAGAGAGATCTCATCCATCATGATCTGGCTAGTTTTTCTAATGACGTTATATGTCGTCATCGAAATAAAGCCGATTTTCCTATGATAAAGAGACCAAGATTTGGACGGTCTATGATAGTGGCAAGACATCTCATTTTCAAGATCTGGGCAATTTTTCTTGATGTGATATCTTGTCAAGATAACCACGAGAATAGTTAAGTCTTGATATATTCCGGCTACCACGTGTTGGTAGCCAGTTCACATGGTCTTGAACGAATCTATTAGTTAAATTAGGTGGGGAGGGTAACTCAAACAAAGAGCTTACACAACTGGCTTCTTTAGTTCGTATTCTGGTTGCAATTTTATCGTTCCATGCCAAAAGCAACAACAATGATATATTGGCAAAGTGGAAAACATCCCCGGCGTTTGCCATTCAAGATTTTGTCTATGACAGCCTTCTCATGACAAGCTTTCACGCCTTTTTAAAAGTAGACTGACCCAAGTTCAACACCTTCCTAGATGGAGATTCTCTATGACTCTATTTTTTTGGATGGACGAGGCCATAAGGTAATGATTGTCTTTCTCTCTCTCTTCTATTCAAGATTAAGTTCTCAGAGGTATAATTAAATATGAGCCTCTCAGCATAGTGGAGTTTTCGGAGTGCAGAGTTTCTCTCATCCCACAATATATCCAATGACTAAATTACGATATTTGTATAGAATCCATCAATTCTTCAACTTTAAGAAACATTTAATTGGTTCTCCTTTAATAGTCTTTTTTAGGAACGATTCTTGGAATTTTCCTTGGAAAATAATGATTTGGAGCTATTTTATTGGCTTATTCAGTGGAACAGAATCCCTTGCAAAAAAATTATCTTGATTATCTCTTAAAATAAAATTCTTTGGAAAAATAATGTTTCATATTTACAAAATAAAAAAGTCCTTTGGCAAGATTCTATCAATCATTTTCTTAAAATGTAATCCTTTGAGAAGAATCCATTGATCCTTTCAATTGAATAGAATCCTTTCCTAAGATTCTGTTAGCTGGTCATTTCCTTAGATTAGAACCCTTTAAAAAGATTCAATTGGACAAATAGATCGAAACTTGTTACATGGTATACAAGGAAGACTTCTCCAGGTTTCAATGTGGAATTATGCTTGTGAACCCCTAAGTGAGTTAAAGAAAAATAATTCGGTTGTTAGAGTGAGGAATGGGGTTTTAGAATTAAGAATACAGCATTCACAAATGGCAGCAGCATTTTTATCGTAAATAGACACTGAAGTAAGAAAATTAGACATTATGGTAATTTATCATTCCTAACTACGATTCAATAGATTGGGAATGTTCTGTTCTTTCAGATAAGAAATCTAACAATCTTTACAATGAATCATCTGCCTTCAGTTTACCTTTCATATACATTAATCTAATGATTTAAAAGGAATTCTTTACTAGGATCTTTCCAGAATTCCTTACCCGACAGGCCATAATGAACCTAAAGTTAACGATTAAGAAAGAGTGTTCTTTCATAGGACTATTATAAGATTCCTCCATATTACTTACGAAACCATTTATTCCCAAAGAGAGAATAATTAAAGCAATGAGTGGAAACAATCCTTACATGTAAGTAACTATTTTATTAATGGAGATTCTTTGACAATTCGGTTCGCCTAAAATGATTCTGCTTAGCTGTGATGAATGAATTAAATTAAAATAGAGCTGGAAGTAATTCGCCTGGGAATCAGAAGTTAAATTCATTTTCAACTGGACACTGATTAAACGGAAGCAAAGTACCGTAATTATTTTACAAAAGACAAATGAACCCAATCTTTAAAGAGAGAAGAGTGGTAAAACAGTTGTTTTGTCTAAGTTCATTGTGTATAGTTACACTATATTTATAAGATAGGTAAGTATTTGGATTTACGTCGCATTGAAGCAACACAACGGGCAATAATATTATAAGGAAACGGTTACATGTGAATTTTATTTAAACCCTTTGAGAGGATAAAAATTCATATACATTCGTTAACCTGTAGTCTTCTATGTTAATTAGTTTTATCTTCTTGACCAATGGAATCTTTTCTTGGATTCTTTCACCCAATTGATGAATCTACTTTGTCATTACATTAGTTCCGGGATTAAACACTTCGAAACATGGCGTTCAGAGGATTAAGTGACGTAAACTACTTTAGTATACTTTTTTAGTTAAATGCGTCTTTAAAATATGACCAGTACAAGGTGGACAGTACGGAAAGAACGTTATGAAAACATGAGCCGACTGAATAATTTTTACTCTATCAACGTGAATCAAACCTAGTGTCGTTAGAAAACTGAGGTAACAAAGACTTGTTTGTGTTCTTCGCGATAAATGGGGGGAAGGGAAGGGCGTTTCAGGGATTTTCTGCTGCACCGCGAAATTTCAAATCAGTATAACTCGATACTGTAAAGTTCTGCAACGTCAAAGGGACTCTAAAACAAAACTGAAGTCAAGATATGTTTATTTAAAATATTAGAAGTGAGATCGAACACCGTTTGGGTTGTGAAATTTTGAATCGCGGATGAAATTTTTAAAATTTTTCTAATGTCTGCATATACTTATTGAAAGCCAGCAAAAGTGCATGTTGTCTACAAAGAAGGGCAATTCGTCTGGTTTCTATATACATTGAATATTGACTACTTGACTTTATGTTTCTTTTATTTACTACACTCAAATAAATACTATGCACTATTGGGACGTATTCAAGTGAAACCCTGAGGACGTGTTCCTACACAGCTTACACATTTTTATGTAAGTTTTGGCAAACCCCATTTCCTCAGTTTTCGTGAGTTTAAATGCAAGCTGAAATTTTACTTTCATATTTTTATTCTACTCTCTCTGTTTAGTAATTGTACAATCGCATAAAAGTAAATAAGGGAACCATTGATTGCTGTTCCTTCTACCGTCAGTATTTGCTGAATGAAGTTCAATGAAATCAGGACTTACGGCTTATAATAAATGGGTAAAAGTAATAATAAATAAAAGTTCATAAAAAACTCAAATTATATTTCAATTTTGTTGGTAAACAGTTGGTAATAGCTCTCATATTTATTCAATTTGGTTTATTTCAGGGGATTCTGGACACATTTTGTAGTTCATTTATATTACATTTACTACCTTTCTCTCAAAAAACCTTTACACAGCAACCAACCTTAGGATTTACTAGTATAGCTTTATTTTCCCAGTACATAATTTCGTCTCTTTGAGGCCCGGGAGCAGAAAATGCTTGAAAATAAGACGTACGTTGCAGAACAATTTTTCCTGAATTTTATCAAAATTTTGATTGTTTATTTTAATTTTTTCCACACCTTTTTATTTTGTTTAGCTAAGGAGGAACCTTCCTGCACTGCCCCAAATTACCACAAACACTTTATAAATAACGCATGTCCTATGTCAATGATAAAATATTTTACTCCAAAAGTTATCGACAGAATTTCAAACTCTGAAAGCATGTATTGGTTTTTAAAAATAAGTTAATTAATTGTGATGTGTTTTAATATATATATGTAATATATATTTAGCCGACAACTGTATTTTGCGTCTGTTTTTTATTTTACTGCAGTTTTCAAAAGTTGGAAAAAATGCCTGCAGAACAATTGCAATTGCTTGGAGTTGTGTTGCAGAACACTGAATATAATTATGCACATGGGTGCTGAGGTAAAAATCAGCTGGGTTTTTATGGCGCAAGTGCCATGTTTGGTCAAACACAAGACAATATGAAACAATGGGCAGACACAATGAATGTGGTACGCTAAGAGTCAGTAGATTTGAAAAATGATATACAAATATTTTCTTCTTTTATTGAAATACCTACAAGTAAATGACAAAAATGCCATATTATCTGTATATACCCATTGTCCTACATTCACAAATAGCCCGTAGTGTTGATCCAGTGTGACGTTAATTTAAAAATATCATACCATACCTTCACTCATAAAAAAAAGGGAGTCAACATGACTTTTGCAAACGCCAATGTATAAGATATTATCTCTTTACTGTAAAACAATTAATAGATTTAAACCCACTATGAGGTTAACACTCGTGTATCCATTTTGCAACGTTCAGCGTTCTGTGTATGACTTTTAACCAGTTTTAACCCTCTTGATGAGTATAATATTTCCTAGGATTCATTCAATCTATCGCTGTGACTGCTTAGTCATTATGTGTGTCGTAGGATAAAAGCAATCCTACACTACTTGGAAAACTCGTGAAGCTCGAAGGGTTAACATGGAATGCATTAGACCATCCTAAAAATATTTGTAAGAGACATACAGCCCGTTGTGTTACTCTAGTGCGATATAGATTCAACTACATACCTATCTGTAAGAGTTAGATGTATGATTAAGTAAACTAATTCCAATACAAATTCAATATTAAGATCAAGCGATATGTCCCTTAATCCTCAAAGTGGTTTTGACGAGTTATCTCGTTCATAACGATCTGATCAATTTTTCTAATGTGACGACATTTCTCATCACCAAAATATTACCTATTTTTCATCTATATATGTTAAAAAGGATGTCTGTGTGTGTAAGCTTCTATATTTTCTATACAAAACAACACAGTTTGATCTACCCACAACACTTTTGGCACACTTATACTTTAGAACACTGCGAAAATCATAGCCAATAACTTTCCTGTCTTCAGATCATTCTGTAGCCCTTACAACTATGAAATTTGGCACATAAGTAGTCTTAAAAGTCCCCCTCGAAACCTCAATTTTAAAATCTAAAGTTTGCTTTCTTCCAATAAATGAAGGTTGACAAGGAAAAACGTTCTACAGGGCAAGTGTATATGAGTTAAAACGGGTCATATTTGAACATTACTAAATTTCATAAATAATTATCGTCTTTCAATATTTTTCTGCTTTATTCGAATTACTCTTTTTCAACTCAAAAAGTCGAAATTCGACACTTTGCATACCTTTCAATTTTCAAAATTCTGCATTTTTGTCGTAATATTTTGCATATTGTAACATATTATTCAGGAATTAAATGTATATATTTGCATATGAAGTAAAATGTAGAAACTATAAAAAAGTTAGAACGAAGTTTACATTTTTTTTTCTGCACAACTTAAATGGTGACATTTTTATATGTAAGAACAGTGATTGTTCTAATTAATTTTTTCAATCCACATTTAACCATTGAAACCCCAGCAACGCCGAGTAATTTAGCTAGTGGATTGGATATATATCTGGTCAGCTTTTCTTTTGACGAGACCTTTTGTCCATCAAGATCTGGTCAATTTTGTTAGTGACAAGATATCTCTATGAAACAACCACAAGGAGGCAGATTCAAGATAAAAAATTTAGCTTCGATAAGAAAGATCAAAAATAAAGTTTCTCCCATTTTAAGTGACTCCCTTAGTAGGATTTATACATCAATAAGACTTAAAAAAAATTAATTACTCAAAGCACTAATCCTCTGCCATAAGAGGTGCATAGCATGTGTTTGAAGAAAACCATATTTCAACGAAAACTCTCCCTTCATTTCAAACACATCTGGAAATTTTTACCTCTTCAGGAAGAACAAAATCTTTAACTCTGAAGTCTTTGATATTGATTTCCTTCATCCTGACTGAAAAGGACATGTCTATACAGGTAAGGAAAAATTTTCATAGCAAAAGGACAATATTTGACTAAGCTGTACCAAACACAAGACATGTAACATCAAATGATGGTCAAACAAAAAAGAAATGCGAAGTAATCTTAACCCTTAACTGCTGTGTCATAAACCGTCTCGTAGCTAGTGCGGCGGGGTCTCTCAGACCTCGCTCACTAAGGCGCTTATGAAGTTGATTAAAATAATACATTAATGAAAGATTCCTTAGATAATTATTATTTATACATTTTAAATTTGGATAATTCAATTCTTAACATGAAATATATTTTATATTTATAAGTTAAGTAGATTCCATGTCTCTTCAGACTCAGCTTTCGGATCTAAATTTGCAGGACGTTTCAACCCTGGAAACTGTAAAACTATGTTGTGTTTTGTTGTTCTAACGACACGATTAGATTCCCCCCGGGTATCCCACTTGAAGTTATTTTTTTCCGTATACATATTCTTCTTGTGAAGACGCACTTGAAATGTCTTCATCCTCATCTGCATAAATTTAAGAATCCATTTCGTGTTCGCTTTCAATAATATTAATTGAAATTTCACTGTCCCAGTACTCTATTTCCGATCAATTACCAACAATATCCTGAATTTCTTTTTGTGTAAGAGTCGTTTTTTAGTAAAGTTTGTTGCCATTTTAAGCTCTCTGCCAAAATTCCCTACTCAAACTTAGACGATTTCATTCAACAAGAAAGGTAACGCAAATGCCGTGAAAGGGTCTAACAGACCACGCGGGAAATATAAGTAGTGTAAAATACGAAATGGTTGGGGCAGCCAAACAAGTCTTGGAATGTGACTTCTGGTGAACGTAGTAGGAATGTACTGTATAGGACAGGGACCAATATTCACTTTAATAGGTGGAAACGAACTGTCAAAAATGACTCGGGGTCTGTGAGACCCATGACAGCAGTTAAAGGTTAAAGGATATAATAACTGTTAAAACTCTTTTCCTTTGTTGTAAAACATGGTAGAAAATGACAAAATGCCCATGTGCGTACCCATAGTCATAGCATTGCTTTAATCATAAATCCTACAGACTCAACATGCCTTTAACTCAAACCAATATCTCCACTGCAAAGAATTACCAGAAAATATCTTTACTGTAAAAAATACATAGACTTTTTAAAAGATTATACTAACCGTTATTTTTGAAAGTGGTATAAGTCCAACTCTTCGTACATCGAGATATTTAAGGGTTTACATTAAAATTAATATTAAAATATTAGCAAACGTTACTCAATTCGGATGATGTTTTTAGCACTATAAACCCGTTAAATTTTACTATGCAATAATAATTGTTTTATTGTTAAAGAAAATAAACTCATTGGTAACCATGGTAAAATATTTTATATATATTACAAGACAAGATTGATGATTATATAAAGAAATTTCCAACCAAATTCAAGTTGAAGACCACGTAATATTTTACTTATTGCAAATCCAAAATAGTAACTGCAGTTTCGATAAACATGGTTATATAAAAAAGATCTTATCGACTCTAATACAATGTATATATCTTTAAGACCGAAAATAATACTCAATCCGCAGTATCAACTTCAATTTTTGAATAAAATCCATACTTCCGTACCCAAGCTCTTCCCGTCATTCGAAACCCATCTTCTACAAATTGTTTTCCTCTGCAGGAAGATCAAATTCTGTATATCGGAAGAGCTTTAATATTGCTGTCCTTCATCTCGACTGAAAGGGACATGTCTATCGATAAATTCGGATAGAAATTGAAGTTCAAAACTCGGAGATCGGAACGAGTTTGCATGTAGAAAAAAGATCAAAGTATTTACTTCTGTCGCATGTAGATAAGAATGAGAAAGCATTATCCATGGAATTTTTTCAGGAGTTTCTAATACGGAGCTCTGATTACTTTGTTGAGTTCCTGGAAGGAACGGATTGCAAGAGAGTCATTTGCATATCCAAATAATTTCTAGTTCCGCTGCCCGTATACAAGTCTATTTCGGATTGGAATTTCGACGTTGGAACAGGAAGGTGTAGGAATATGTACGATGTTTCTATTCGTCTCGATAGTTTGAATTTCGTTCTGAAGTTTCTAAAAGAATGCGGTTTACTAGTAGGTTTATTAGTTATATTCAAACTTACTTCCTCAATCGAGGATTTTATGTTCATATTATATTTTATATTCAGTCGTACTGACGGCTAGATAAAATATTTGATTTCAAAATTATTTGGAAAATTTATTCTTCAAAACCACATTTTTAGAGAGGGATATTTCCAGTGTAAATAAACAAACAAGAACGTAAAGAGAAAAAAGTGGGATACCGTATTTTCTGTACATATTCCGAACATAACGTCATTTGTCTTTTTTTAATTTAAATTGTTAGAGGAGAAGATACTACCTATTTAATGATACCTTTAAATTTAATCAGTATGAATAGTGCTCAAAATAAAGAAGGTGGTTCGTTTTTTTCCCGCGAGTGTATATCATCCATATGCATTCATTGTTATATATATATATATATATATATATATATATATATATATATATATAATTTGTTACCGCTAAAGTGCAGTAATCAGTTATTCTGCAGATTATCTAGGTAATATGCATATTAACTAGGGTGATCCGTTAAAGTGCCGAAAATAGTTTCATATCTCAAATTAACTAGGTAATCTGCAAATTACCTAGATAATCTGTACATTACCAACTAGGCACTCGTTAAAGTGAAAATAAGATCTTTGCTGGAACAACAACAACGTTTCTGTACGCTTAAATTAACATAATGTTATTTATTTATTTTTCGATATCTAAAGAATCAAGTTAATACAATCAAACAATCAACAAATTAGTTGATAGAATCCATCATCAATCAATTAAAGCACTATGATTAATCTCCCTATGGACTTTTTGAATCGTCTCACTCCCACTGAGGTCCACTCCCTGGGAAAACAGCGTTTGCTTTCCTTGTGGCGCCGTACGCCATCCCACCATTGGTATGCTGGCAATCGCCCTGGACTATCAATCACATGCTGTGGCCCTCGGCCTTTTCAATCGGCCATGGCCAGATTTCGAAGTGGCCATCTAAAAAGTATCCAATTTCAGAACGGGGAGAGAATTTTCCCTCCTTGTTCCTGTTCCCTACCTGCCAGTCCTGATCACCTTCTTCTCTGTCTTGGCGCTTCGTACAAGCAGCTGTTGGTTGATCAGGACTTTTTGCAAGTATATGGGGATCTGGCACGACGGGGCCTTCTGGACCTGGTGTAGGCTTTCCTACACCAGGTGGATGTGCAACAACAACAACAACTATGATAGAAATAATCAAACGGTTTAAAATATTAGTAGAGGGAATGTGTAGGGAAAGGAAATGAGATAAACAAATATTTTGAACTTTAACGATACGGAAGCGGTTAATGTGCACATTACCTAGGTTAAATGAGGAACTCTTGTTTCCGCAAGTTAACGGAGCAAATCAGTTAATCTGCAGATTAGCTACAGAATATGCTATATATATATATATATATATATATATATATATATATATATATACCCCTTAAAATTCGAAAATTCGATACGAAACCTGTTGGAGTTCGTATCGAATTTACTTTTAATGTATCAATGGAATCAACACGATGACCAAGAAGAGGGAGTTTCATCCGTGGAAATAAGAAAAAGTCCCATGGTGGATATCAGGGGAATATGGAGCTTGTAGAGCCGTATTTGTTGAATGTTTTGTCAAAAATCACGAAAAATGGCATTGTGGTAAACCGCATTATCATGATGTGCAAAACCCATGAGTTATCTCGCCACAATTCAGGTCGTTTTCGACTTGTTTCGACGAATGATATAGAAACGTGTTCAATAAGGACTCTTATTGTTCAACGACGATCACTAAGCACCGATTTTCTGGCCTAATTGACACGTTGATCATTAGTCAAAGTGGATGGTCTACCAGATCACGAATCATCTACGACGGATTCTCTACCTTACTTTGAAATTTTATACCATTCAAATACTGTTGTTTTAGATAAACAGTCGTTCGTAAAAACCTTTTGCAACATTTCAATTGTGTTTGTAGCAGTAGTTCCATTGTGGAAACAAAATTTAATGCATGTTCTTACAAAATTTAATTTAATTTGTGCATGAATTTACGAAATTTAATGCATGTACACAAAGACATTTTCATAGATACTATCATCAATTCATACTAATATTATTTATCACATATTCTGATGCGTTGGAAAAATTATATACATATTTATACTTTAATTATATAAATATCATCAATATCATATAACATCAAACAAATCATTTGTGCAATTTCGAAAATTTTTCAAACTAAATTAGCTCAGGTATTGATATCGTCATCTGACCAAGGATCAAACTTACGAGGTGTTATAGTTGTATCTTTTCCTTAAGGATTGATCCCGACAGTCACCAATAACCCGTTAAGATGTTCCACTGCGACGTTCATTCACTACCTACCTAACTCCAAACTAAATTCTGTGAACAAAAACATTGTAACAAAACATTGGAATTCTATGCATCTACTCAGGAATCAATAAACACATTATTAAAAATTTTTGTTTTGTTTTAACGGCAATACACAAAATTAAAATATTTCTAAACGCGATTAAAGAGTGTAGAATATCTGGAACTAGTGTCGTTGAATATGTCTCCCTCACTTTTATATTCCTATCTATCGCCAGAATCTTTGTAACACTGGTATTTTTATTATGTTACTATTAAATAACACTAACACACAAAATCTACTTAATGTTCCTTTCAAAATATATTTTGTATGCAAAAGTAAATTTGAAACTACTATCCTAACAAATATCAATCTTGATGCGTTGTAACGTAGTGGGCCGAGTGGTGTGCCTGTCTACAAAATAAAACAGCCTAGTTTAAAAATAACTTGCATTTTATTTTGCAATTTATTATGTACACTTTTTTACACTAGAGATTTGCATCCGTATGACATGGGTGGTGCGAAACAAGCTTAAGACAGCCGCTGCCTCATCAACGAGCACCGCAAAACCAAATACCACCGCTTCTCTCGAGTTCTCCGACGTATCTGCTTTGTCAGCAGACCCCTTATTCCGACAGCCACAAATCACTGGCATCCCAAAACAAACGAGACAGCTGTTCGTCAGCAGGGCTCGGGCATAGGTTTCAGGAATTTGGAATCAAAGGTCAGTGGCGGTGTCGGCGACGTCACAGCGTCGGATAGAAATTAATTGAAAGGAGTTTCCATACTGTGCAAAATTTATGTTCCTTGTTGGTAAAAAATCTTCAGTGTTTTGGGGGAAAAATTCTAAAAGTATCTTATATTAAGTTTTCATAGCGACAAAACTATAGCAGGAAGAGCCAAATGATCATATTTTAGTTCTCAAAATATATAGGTCAGCCATTATTCGATGTAAGGGCCCAAGTCTCCTACAAATTGTTTTAGAGTGGACTGCAGAGCTAATAGTACATGTAGAAGCTCCACTGGAATGCATTCTAAACAACTGAAAAAACAAGACATTTATTATATCTGCATATTCACAGGACGCCTACCGTTGATCTCTGTTCTAAAACTATAATTACTTCATAGTTCTTCCAAAAAAAGAAATCTCACACAGTTTACCCATTTGGTGGTTGTCTCAATGGAGTGGTATCTGGTCTAAAGCAAAATTGATTCGATTTTAATGGACGAGATGTCTGGCCATTAGAAACAAATTGACCAGATCTTGGTTCCTTCATCATAAAAAAATCAACAATATCTTGATGACGACGTATTTCTTCTGTAGCAAAATCGATCGCATCTTGACGGACGAAACATCTTGTCGAAACCCCTTGGAGGTTTAACCTTTAAATGCTGTCATATTTGACAGGTCATTTCCACTCCTTAAAGTGAATACTGGTCCCTGTCCTATTCAATACCTTCCTACTACGTCAAACAGAAGCCACATTCCAAGAATGGTTTGCTTGCCCCAACTGTTTCGTATTTCACACGATTTGCATTTCCCGCGGTGGTCTCTTAGACCCCTTCACAGCATTTGCGTTACCGTTCTTGTTGCATGAAATCGTCTAAGTTTGAGTAGGGAATTTCGGCAGAGAGCTTAAAATGGCAACAAACTTAACTAAAAAAAGACCCCTGTGTATCTTACACAAAAATAACTTCAGGAAACTGTTGATAATTGGTCGGAAATAGAGTACTGGGGCAGTGAAATTTCAGATAATATTATTGAAAGCGAACACGAAACCGATTCGGCAATTTAGGCAGATGAAGATGAAGACATTTCAAGTACGTCTTCACAAGAAAAATATTTTTACGAAAAAAAAATAGCTTCAAATGGGATACCCGTGGGGGGGGGATCTAATCGTGTCGTTAGAACACCAAAACACAACATAGATTTACAGTTTCCAGGGTTGAAACGTCCTGCAAAATAAGGTCCGAAAGCTGAGCCTGAAGAGACATGGAATCTACTGAACTCATATAGTAATATAAAATATATTTCATGTTAAGAATTGAATTATCTAAATTTAAAATGTATAAATAATAATTATCTAAAGAATCTTTTATTAATATATTATATTAATCAACTTTATACGCACTTTAGTGAGCGAGGTTTGAGAGACCCCTCCACACTAGTTACGAGACGGTTGGCACAGCAGTTAAGGGTTAAAGTTGAAATTCAAATACCGAAAAATATGGATTCTCATTCGCACAAAATATTAAAGAATACATTAAATTGAAAACATCCATCGTGTGCTCGAACTCATAACGACTCTGATCCCAAAATAAATTACTTCACTAAAACACAGCTAAACACTATCCAGTACCCACAAGAAGCGAACCCCTGATTAGTACCTCCAGAGACGAACGACAGAACGCTTTTAATGGTCTGAAAAGCATACTTCCCTCAGTTCCAGTCAAACGGACAGGCCTCAATTGGCAAAGCACACCGCTTTCACTATCAGAGCACGCGGGATACCTGAACATTCCATTTGCGAAAGTGACACGTGTCTTATCAAACAACGCGACATGCCGTTCCCGCTGTCAAAGATCTGTCAAACTGTTGAATTGAAATCCGGCGCAGGAAATGCTGATGGAGGATTGTGAGTCAATGTAAGAGACTACTTCCGAATTCGTACCAGTTCGGTCGGTGGATGACAGCACTGGGTAGAGAAAGATTGAATAGATTCGATGTAACTTGATGAGCTGATCTGCGTTGGAGATGAAATGAAAACATATCCGCTGAGTGGTGTTTAGAGTCGTGATTAATAGAATAAAAAGGAATTATTTCCTTAGAAATTTAGCGATATTTGAGAGTGTATTGTATGGCCCGTACACCAATGCAGAATATTTCACTCGTGGGAAAAGATGTACTCTTTTTAAGTTTCATTTTTGCTCATTAACCCTTCTTTACATAATGGTGGAAATTTCTATCATAACATTGAATGCCCAAAAATTATATAAAAGAACAAGTTCACTTTATGTTGATCGTGTCTGGATACCTTTTTAATATCCCTTGCATAAAAAAAATACATAGCTGTCAAAAATAAGCAAGTGTCACTATCAGTAAAATGAGCTTGAAGTTGTCATTCCGCTGTTTGTTGTAGTTGCAATAAACGTATGATTTTGTTTTTAATTTTGTTTTATTATATTTGAGTTTCTATTGCTAAAAAAGTGAAAATGAGTGCAAGAAAGGCTTGTAACATGTGTTTCTGTTATTTTTAGAGCAATTTCTGAAAAAGTTTGTGTTTAATTTAAAAAATACCACATGATACCATCATATTGTTTTTGCTAACTGTGCATATTGTGCGTGTCATATTGTGCATTGCTAAATTTATACTATAAATATATACTAAGATTTTTTTAACCATTTTTCCTTTAATTTTGAACATGAACTATATCACCTTGATTTATTTCACCAATCAAGAAAAAATCATGCAAAGAAGGGTTAAAGCTGACTGCCAATTGTTCTTAATGCTCGTGTTTACGTCTTATGATTGTAAGTTATTTGAACGTTCATGAAACTTTATGTTATCTGCTTCTTCTAACTGTCAGATGGACCACTTAATGCACACATAAATCCATAATTTAAGAATAGTGCAATCCGAGATGAATCCCTTACCAAGTATCTCAAATGCCAAATAGATATTTCACACGTTATGTTGAAGAAAACAAGAACACCCAAGCGTTGCTATAATTCTGTTTTATATAGGATCGTTGTAGAAAGCTCAAAACATGCCAAATTCAGTAGTACCACCATATATTCCAACTTATTTTAACTCTATTTTAATTAAACTTCTTCTTGCTAGAAAATGCGTATTACTTATATTAATAAAGGATTTTTAAGTTATATTAAATGAATTGAATAGGGACAAAACTGCTTCGAGGCTAAAAATTTAAACTATCCTCATTCACTATTATTACAATAGTTAAAACATTCTTACCCTGAAAAGTATGCTTTCTAAACTTAACAACTTGAACGTTACTTTATTTTAATCATACATCCTAATGATTTAAATCACCAAACAATGAAAAAAAATCCAAGATAGCAATAAAAATAAATGCAGCTTAAATGTGACGTATCTTCAGCTTTATACTATCATAAATGATTCTTTCATAAAGACTAAATTAAACTCAGCTAAACAGGAATGTATTCAGATCTATTACTCACTTTTACATGCAAGTTTGAATACGCCTTGTGATTAATACTGTGCTATTTCCTGCTCCGAATAGATGGAAACCACTTTAGGATGCGAAAAGAACTTATTTGTACCAAATATTTGAAAAGAATTCACGATCTAGGTTAACACATTTACTTATTCAAGCATAATCGTTTTGCGAATTTCGACAAAATTATGCCGAGGCAAGCGCTTTTCTTTGTAGTTCAAAGAATCGGAAGATACCCGGTATCATTAAAAATGAATTAACCAGACCATTCATTTCTCATTGAATTTTGTAATGACAGGAAGAGGAAATTCGTGGCTGACATCAGAAATACTGTTTAAAATATTCAGCAAAGAAAATGCTCTTCTGGGCTAGTAGTCATGCAAGTCATTTTGTGAGCCTTTGAATCTGCTCAGGATTATGCTTTGAGTTCTGCTTGTAAGATGATTTATGATTTAAACTTCTTTAACGTTTTACATTTAAAATATACTTTTTTAATTTTGGATATTGTTATAAATAAAAATGATTTGTTAAACATATTTTAATAATTTGATCCTGGTGGTTGCCTTGAGGAGATAGCTCGTCATTGCAAAACCATTAATTAATCTCGATGTACGAGATATCTCGTTATCATCAAAAAATAAACAATACTAGGGGGCCCGCCCCCTGCTCGCTAACGCTCGGAAACCCCCGGAGGATTGCTTTGCAAACCTCATTGGTTCGCTGCGCGAACCTATGCTAGCTTCGCTCGCATCAATGAAGACATGTGTCCAAGCAGAAGGGATTGTTTACAAAATATCATATTACAAAAAAAAATATGTTTCAAATCTAAATTTGCTATGTTACAGCAAAGATATGTACAGTACCTCTGGAATCAAAATTCAAATGCAAACTTTGAGCAAATTGTGACTCGAAATGTGAGCGCTGCTTTGGAAATTTAATACCTAGCATGTTGTTTGTGTGTACATTTCCCCAGCACTCGGGCCACCCACATTTTTTCATTGAGTTTGGTGTCGAAAGTTATAGTGCAATCGTCTTGTTGAACTATAATGGTTGGCCTTGAAAAGGACCGTTTTTTTAAATGGTCCTGAAAAGATCCACCGCCTTTTTTGATTTCTAATTATAAACTGCAACAGCACGACTAAAACTATTTTTTTTTCAATAAAATTTCATCCGAAAACGCTATAAAATCAATTTAGGCGCGAGGCTACGTGGCAAAGAAACAATCGTACAATGTTGCCAAAACGCGATAACAAATAACGTCTTTTTTGCGTGCCACGTAAGAGAATTATATATATAGATAGATATTGATGACAATACAACTAGTAATTTGCATAATTGGTAATAATTGATGGAAGAGATATCTCGGGAAACCACTCGAAGGTTTAAATTAAAATAAAATGAATGAATTGATACACTGATATCTAAGACAGGGAACACTGTGAATCCGTATGTAAGACACGTATATGAAATACATGTTCCCCAACGTTTAACTAAGTAATACACTCTATCGATTCACCTAGAAGTTGTCCGATTGCAATCAAAATTGGTGGATGTGAAGAACATACATAGAACAACAAACGATTAAAATTTCAGAACAATTGAATAATGTATTTCAGAGTTTCGCCATTTTCAAAGGGAGGAAGTGAATAAGTTGTTGGTCCACCTCTTACCTTGATGCAACCTGTCACACGGCGTAGTATGAACTAAAAATGTTACCCGATGGTGTCTTTGGAATTTCTTGCCAAATTATCTTCGTCGGGATGAATGGTCAATATTTTTGGGTGGTTGTAATCGCCTTCATATAACATACCAAATGTGATCTATGGGAGAGATCCGGAGACCTAGCTGGCCATGGAAGTGTTGGGAAAGCTTGAAGACAAATCATAGCAACACGTGTCGTGTGTGGTCGGGCATTATCGTGTTGAAAATTAAGTCCGGGATGTCGTAAAAGAACGGTTGCACACGGTTGTAGAAAGTCGTTTAGGTACCGCTGTGCTGTAAGTATGCCATAAATGACTACCAAAGGGGTCCGCGTATCAAACATGTCACCCCAGGCCATTACGCCCTGATGTGGGGACGTGTGGCGTGCGATAGTGAGGACAGGATCTCCATGCCTTCCTGGACGTCTCCAGAAAAGTCTGCGGTTGTCATAAGAAAGCAGTTGGAAACAGGACAAGTCATTAAAGACTGTACGTCCACAGTCAGCGCCGTTCTAAGTTGATCGAGCCCGGTACAACTCCTGGACAGTTCCTTCTTGGTGCGTCGATTTTTATTGTTATAGAGTATATTAATAAAAACCTTTCAAGACACCTAAGTCCCGAATGGTATTTAGGTGGACTTAGCACTACAAGAAATAATGTGCAATACGGTGGCATATATCACGGTGTGTAGCCAATATGCACCAATTACTTATTTGGTAGTGTAGAAATGTTCAAGTAGAACACTATATTAGATATTCATAAACGTTTATTAGTTTTTGTTTTGTCTGCGTCCGTTTCGAGAGTGGGGGAAAGAAACTGTTGGGGTGGCGCCGAAGTGTCGTCTTCCTCCTCAGCCGAGGAAATGTCGGATTTCTGTTGACTCAGATGCGGGAACCCTTGTTGTAAACATTCGTCTATGATTTTCAACAGCTGTACGCTATTCTGAGTGTGGTCCATATCAATTCGAAGGATACCATCACAAATTAATATTAAATCAGAAGTGGGGAATGCAAGAATCTGTTTTTCCCATTCGGAAGAACGAGCGAAATTGGAACCGACACACGAAACCACTGAACGATCTTAAATTTGACCTATTTTTTCGTTGCTGGTCGTTTCCAAAAACAATGAAATGTAAATTCTTAATCGTTTTCGATGAAGCAGATTTTAATGTACGTAACATCTGAGGGATTTCACTTAGAGTCAACATCTTGAGAAATTAACAGTTCACAATAGCAAAGAATAGTAATCAGTTGAAATAGCTTCAATGAAGTACTGTTGACTTATATTCATCAAAAGGAGAAAGAAAAAATGCGTTGCAAAAGTACTCACGATCGGATTAGTTGATAGGTATCCATTTTTTCGCAGACACGGAAATGGTTTAAAAGTCAGTTTCGTTTCAGCGAAACGCACAAACAGTTCACCTCAAACCACAAAATCGATACACATAGTTGCTTTTGATCAGCACACAACATCAGCACACATCTTCAACTCTGATAGGGGTTTAATTTAAGTAAACTATCTTAACTCATCAGAGGGGTAAAACGGAACCAGGAGGCTGAGACCCCATAACTGTAGAAATGTTCAAGTAGAACACTATATTAGGTATTCATAAACGTTTATTAGTACATTGAGGACAGTTACACGGTTGGGAAAAACATTTAAAGTAAATGAAAACATTAAACAACATCTGAGTTACATCTTAGCACATCTTATCAGCGTGACATCTTAGCAGCTATCTATATGGAAGTAACTGATGCATATAGAGGGCGCTTTAGGAGGGAACTCCTATTAGGCGAGATAGGTTTAGGCGGAAACCAATCCTACAGTAGGTAAAATTGCACTACTATATATACTACCGTATTACGAGTTAATTTTTATAGCGGACTAGATTCACCACAATGATCCTCCTCCTGTAGTGGCGACCAACGGATGTGTTTATAAACAGGAGTATTTTCAAAAAGAAGCATGATGGCGCTTCTAACAAAACGCGATGGCACTGAAAACTTTCGGCATTCACTTTGATGGACGTTCCACAGTGAAAATTTGAGTTTCCCGTCACTTTCAACAACTGCCTCAAACTGCTGCTATTCCTATCACGGCTTCACTATGCGTTGCCACTCAATCGTCTCTTCTTCACATGGCACATAATACTCGAAGCAATTATGCTTTGCATGTTCACGCATACTTGAAGAACACCCGTGTTTTATTACAGCTCTCACACGGCAGCACGAAATTTGCTTTCAACTTGTCCAGTGGTAGGATCCATCGAATACAGGCACTGCTTATCTCTGAAGGGGAGTATTGGGATGAACTTAGTCACAAATCAAATTATTCTACTGTAGTTACACATAGCAGTGTATCCTATCATCCCAAGAAGTGCTTTTGTAGACGAAGTTGCGCTGTCGGTTCACAATAGTTGCGAACCGTTTCACCTTTCCTTTTACCCCTAAGAAATAAAACAAAGAGTATGAAAATTTCCTTTTACGAACCTTAGTTAAACATCTATGTTCTTTATTTAAAAAAAAAAGCTGAATAACCCGGCGTTGCTCGTGTTGATATGCTTAAATGTTGCTTGAAAAATGAATTAGAATAATAATTTTCTTACATGGAAAATGCAATAATTTAAGTTGTACGCAAAATAATTTTTAAATTCGTTTACACTTTCATACTTTCTACAATTTAGTTCAAGTTCAAATTTTTACATTTAATTCAAGAATAATATATTGCAATATGCAAAAGACTAAGACATATAAAAAACGAAGGCGCAAACCGAAACGAAGTTCTGATGGAAAAATGCGGAATTCTGAAAAACAAACGATGCTCAAAGTGTAGAATTTCGACATACTGAGCTCAAATACAGTAATTCGAAAAAAGACGTTAGAAAAATATTGATGAAGACGATAAAGGTTCATGAAATATAGTAATGATCAAATATGACAGCGACATTTCCGTGTTAAATTTCCTGTAGAACGTGTTTCCTTGTCAATATTCATTTATTGCAGGAAAACAAACTTTATGTTTTAAAATTTGGGCTTCGAGGTGGCATGTTTAAGACTACCTGTGTGCCAATTTTCATAGTCGTAAGTTCTACAGATTGGTTTGATGACAAGAAAGTAATAGCCTATGTATTCCGCAGTGTTCTAAAGTATGAGTGTAACAAATTTGGTACTCATGCGTTGCATTGTAAATTAATGCTTTTCTAAAAAGTTATTTAAAAATTAGGTGGGCTAAAACCATTAATATGACATTCAATAAAATAAGTATAAGGATTTTAGTAATTTAACACTCTTTTAGATCACGGGTCTGTTTAGCAAATGATATCGTGTTGTATATGTGAGTTGCTCGATATATTCTTTCCCTGTTCACATTTTAAAAATACTTAGCATGTTTTATGGTTTATTTTATGGTTATGGTTTTACTGAAAAATATTTGTATATTTTTTAAAATTATAAATGACCAGCAGAATTACGTTCGGGTTGAATTCGTTTTATGTTATTTTATAAGTGATTAGACTAATCACTTTTCCTTCATAGAAAAATGCAAACATTATTTAAGTTGTACGGAAAATAACTTTCAAACACCATTTTGACTTATTTATAGCTTCTACTATTTATTTAGGACCCATGTATGTATACATGATACATCCATTCATATAATATATTTCACATTCTTTACTCTTCTGCTGTAAGGCACACAAAATTTGTTTCAAAGGTGAGTACTTAAGCATTAGAATTATAAATATCATTGAACTACGGAGTATGGCTACCCGTTTTAATCTAACGTAATCTATCTAACTTTGAAATTATTTTGTATTTAACTGGTTGGTTTAAAATAAGAAGTTGCACATCTTATTACTTAAAAAGGTTTGGTTTTGTATATTTTATTTATTCTTATGAAACAGAATTCTACGTATACCATTACGTACTCAGCCAAAAATGTGATAAAAAGGAATGAAAAGGAAAGTTAGTCGAAATATACATATATGGCCAAGAAATTACCCATATTCAATGATGTTTTGCAGAAAATAAAATAATTCATTAAAATTTAACTCATAAATAAGATATCTGTAATATGTAAAATATTGGTACCAATAAATACAAGCAAAATCAAAATTACAATCATTGAAAAAAATGCTGGATTTTTAAAAACGAAACATGAATTTCGACTTCTTGAGTATATTTTGAAATAGGAAAATTCAAAAAAAGGCATTTGAAAAATATTAATAGACAATAATAAATTATTTTTAAAGAACACAAATTTACAATACTTAGAAATACTCAAATGTGACCGCAACATTTCGCGGTCTTAACTCAATTACCCAAACACGAAATTCCAAATCTAATTTAAAAAAATAAAATATTAAATCTGGCGTTGCCAGATAGTGAACTAAAAAGTTAAGCTTTTGAAGTTAAGCTC
Source organism: Metellina segmentata (assembly GCA_947359465.1). Lineage (NCBI taxonomy): Eukaryota > Metazoa > Arthropoda > Arachnida > Araneae > Tetragnathidae > Metellina > Metellina segmentata. The sequence continues at coordinate 38,766,772 of OX375882.1, forward strand.
CCTAGTGGAAATAAATAAAAAATCAATTCAAACATTGTTAAAAATTTCAATTGTTTAAATATGATGTTTTGGGAAAAATTGTTTTTCTAGAAATCTGGTAAAACAAATTTTATTTTTGTGAAAAAATTTGATTTTTGATCAATACTATTAAAAATACTGAGTTGTGTACCGCAATCGATTTTTTCTCAATGTTATTCCTATGGCAATTTCAAATTGTTTTTAGCCCCTCTGAACACCTAGGTGAAATAGATAGGTAGTTTATATGTAGCGTATGTTACCCACAGTGTTTCAAAGTATAAGTGCACCAAAAATGTGTGGTGTGGATTAGTGATGCGACATCGACAGCCAAACATCGATGTTTAGAAACATAGATGTTCAAAATTAAAACATCGATGTTGATAGTACATCGCCCCAAAAACATCGATATTTTTAAAATTCAGTGAATTTAAACTATTTTTCCCCATTTCTTAAAACTGGCTTAGCAACTAGTGATGCTACATCGTTTGCAAAACATTAATGTTGATAATACATCGCACCAAAACCATCGATGTTTTTAAATTTAAGTGCATTTAAACTTTTTTCCCCATTCCTTAAAACTGGTTTAGCACCTAGCGATCCGACATCAACAGCAAAACATCGAAGTTTTTTATAAAAAATCAATGTTTTGAAAACATCGACATCGATGTCGCATCCCTACTTCTTAGACCCTTCACCCTTAGCCACATTGGTATGAAAGTATGTTCCATTTGCTTACTATAAAAATTATGCTACTTGGTTATTTTTAAAAAATTTATAACGGTACTTTTTCGTTTAAGAGGGTCCGAGACTCAAAAATCGTCAAATTTTCGAATTTATTTTTATTATTTTAAGAAATTCTCTGTGTTTTTCTGCTTAAAATGACGTCTAAATCATGTTTCTATCTTAATTAGAACTAGAGATATAATAATTTTTGTGGTGCGTCGTTTTCAAAATCTAACACTCTTGACAGTTGTTGTCATGCCAATAAGATCTGTCTTTAAAACTTTAAATGCGTTTTTCTCCATGATACATTTTTTCAAGATTTCCTGTATTCAAATTGGTATAAGTCGAAAACCGATAAAGTTTAAGGGTTGAAATTTGGAATATATCTTTTTCAAACATTATACTTTAATTTTCATTCAGCAAATTTGAAACAAATATTTACTTTTGAAAATATGACTTTAAAAAAAAAAAGAAATACCTTAAAATTTTCAAAAATTTTCATTCAAAGTTTTTTTTTCTATTAAATTAATATTTTTTAAATTGCTGAATCAAAATTAAAGTTTATAAATTTGTGAATAATTTACTGCAAGAATTTTGCAAATTGATCAAAAATAGTTTGAGTTTTAGCAATTTAAAATGACCCCTCTTTTTTTTCAAAAAATTTTACGTTAAAATAAAAAAAAAACTTTTGGAAAAATTTTGTGTTGTGATTTCGTTTATTAGTTAAATAGGTAATCAGTACAAAAAAATTCAAAATTCAAAATTAATTAATAAAAAATATTTTCAATGTGTCCCGGACCCCCTTAAAAATAAAACATCGACATCGACAAGTATAAACATCGATGTTACAAAAACATCGACTCCAATACATCGATGTTAAAAACATGGAAGTAGCATCCCTAGTGTGGATTGGTCGACCCATATAAATTTGTATTGAAAGGAAACAAACACAGAGACGCCAACTCTCCTTTATATAATGTATATAGATATACATTTTTACAGATATTCTTTTCATTACATAACATTGAAAAATGTTACCGTGTATCTCGGAGGACCAGTCAATCTAAAGATGGGTTAATCCTCCAAATTAGTTTCTACGAGATATCTCGTGAATTAAGATCTGAACAATTTCGCTAAGGATTAGATATCTTGTTGTAAATGTATTACCGATTTTTTGAATTGATGAGATCAAGATCTGGTCAGTTTTCTTCTAATGACGAGGAAAGATTTTCCAGCAGACGATAAAAAACAAAGTGTTAACTTTAGTTATTTAGTTATTTTTCTCTCTCCTAGATCGTTCAAGATAGAGTAGAAATTTCAACGGATTTGAAATCTTCGTAAAATGTCACATCAGATCGATGTCTAAAAATATGATTGTCATTAATTAAATAAAATTTTTAAATTGAATATCTTTTATACTTTCGCAAGAGAATGTGACGTTGCGCCAACCATTACGTTCCAAAAATAAACACATTACTACTCTCTTAGAAATTCAGCGAAGGAAAGCAAAATAAAATAATAATACAGCAAAACACATTTTGGTTGGTATTGTTTAGTTCATTTTTGTATAATCGGAATCGTTAAAGATCTTTTAAAAATTTCAACAGATTTGAAATCTGCGAAAATTTGACATCAGATAGATGCCTTATACATTTGATTTTTTTTAATAAATAATTTTACAGTTAAATAATTATATTTTAGCAAGAGATTGTGACGTCACGCCGAATTCTCATTTGGTTTATGAAGCAAACCAACGCCATGGGCAACACTGTTATGGCTATTATCTAATTTTCGAAGCCAACCATAATTTATAATATTCATAATTTGGATTGCGAAGCAAACCAATTGGAATTCACAGGGAATTCATTCAAATAGGCTACGAATTTCCATTAGCCTTGTGAAGAAAACCAACAACACGGGCAACTCCCTGATGGCTTTTATCGTATTTAGCCGCATTTGACAATAACCAGGCCATCACGGCGTTGCTCGTGGTGTTGGTTTGCGAAGCAAACCATAGTTCATAATATTTATAATTTGGTTTGCGAAGCAAACAAAATTGGAATTTGAAGGGAATTACAATAGGCTAAGAAGCATTCCAATAGGCTACGAACACGGGCGACGCCATGTTGGCTGTTATCCAATAGGCTACGAATTCCCATTTGACATGCTTCGCAAACCAAATGAGAATTCGTAACAATCACCGGGGGTTAGCGAGTAGTGGTCACACCTGACCCCACGAAAAGAACTGTCACGGGCAACGCCGTGCTGGCCACGCAGTGGTTAGTTATTTATAAAATGTTTTCTTTAAGTTTCTTCTTTCTATATTTTTTTTAAAGAAACCAAAATCTAAATCCTTGGTGCAATTTTAGCCGTGTATGCTTCGAAATATTAAAACAAATTTGAAACAATTTTTAAACTTAATGTCTCGAATTCAAAAAGTATTTTAAACACATATAAATTCACAAAAAGAAAAAAAAATTGCTACCAAACAAGAGCAGTATCTGTTAATTGAGATGAAAGTAACAAAAATTATATTTTAATGAATTCCATGTAACTCTTATGCAACACATTTAATTTTTATCTCTCATAACAAAATTGTGCACATATATATTAAAGCTTAAAGATAAAACTTGAATAAATTTAAACTAGATTATTCTATTTAAAGTGATTGATTTGCAGTAGCAATTTGAACTGTGAGTCCGTCCTGTTACAGGAGACAACTTGACTTTGAGCTTCTTATATAATGATGACCACGTCCAGAAATGACGTAACGTCGGCTTACCCAAGTGAGACACACTACGTCAAAATCTGCACTAAATGAGTTTTTTAGATTTTCTCAGCCAGAAGGGGATGATTTTTGAACTGAAAAAGTCCCAAAGTGATTTATTTTATGCATGGAGATTAGATTTCTTCTTGAGAAACATACTTAGTTTGTTTATAGTGAGAACTTTTTTGTATACTTCGTTTTTGCAGAACTATGTTTTGTTTACTGACTAAGTGTGCTTTCGTTGTAAGCCGTATGTAAGTGGTTAAACCATTGAGCATTTATCGTAAAAAATTCATAGCAAATGCGTAATTGCATAAAATACTGATGTAAATAAACTTTTTGTTATATTGCCTGCGCCTTTTTTGAGTTTGCGCCGAAGCGCATTATCTTCGTTCATGCATTGTTATACAACACAATATTCTTGTACAATGCTCTAACACCCCACAAAGTTTGTCCCATGAGTTCCGAATCACTTTGTATAGAACTAAGTGAATTATGTTTAGATAAAAGGAAGAGATTTTAGACATAACGCACACATATGTTTAGATAAATGCTAGACAGATTGAATAAAACAGTTCCATTCCGCATTAGATTAGCATAAAACAAAACAAGCTCACTTATCACGTACGTTATTCCAAGCATACATCTCAAATCTGGGGAATCACGTCCGCTTCCTAAAAACACATCGCACAACTTATTTTTATTTAGAACGGATTTCAAGATTCAAGAAGATAAAAAACAGTCGAAATCTCTTTTAAAATAAAAGAAAATGCTCCCTTCTTAGTCGTAACTGCAACCGTTTACAACGGGTTTCTCATTCTCTGCCTACATGTAGCTGCCAAAGTTTGAGTGAGACGACTTTTTCCGACATTACGAAAAAGGAAGTTTTGAAAAACTGTTAGCCGGAGAGCGAGCCAACTGGGTAACGCTTTCTGCCTCGTTTCTTTTTACGACATCTTAAAGCAAGCTGTGTTCTTGAATGGCCTTCTTCCTGAGTTCGAGAGGAACGGCCAAGCCCATAAAACACGTGTACCTTGAAATAGGAAGTAAGCTACTTCAGATATAATTCCTACCTGGAACAAATGGATTTTCATTACGGAACGGATATTGAGGTTTCGTAGCTCTCCAATAATTCCATACAAGTGGATCAAAACAAAATGGCATGCATATTTTATGTCTATATTGACTTATTCTGTGCTCGTAACTTCATTTCTTAGTAAGAAAAGAAACAATAGTCAAAACACGAATAATACTTTTGTACATTCAGACAAGAATTGTTACAGTGTCTGTTTTCAAAAGTTGAATGGAACGAAAAGTGAGGTTTTGTTCTTTCCAATAATACCATACATATAGACCAAATCAAATTGTCGTATGTATTTATTGTCCATATCGACTTGCTCCAGGCTTTTAACTAGATTTTGTAAGAAAAACTAGTCCAATGACTAACAATACTTTTATAAATTTAGACCAAGTTTTTACAATGACTGCTTACAATGAAGTTTACAATGAGTTGAAATGAACTGGTATTGGGGTTACGTTTATATATATGAGGATTTTAACTATCATGTATCCAAACGAAGATGTTAACTGGTTCAGAGAACAACAAAGCAGGTAAAAAAGAGGAACTTTAATAAAAATTCATCAAAAACAAAATAAACATAATATGTTGGATTATTCTACCAGCATATCGTCTTCTCTCAAAGTGAAAATGCTTAGCCTTTTTTCCTAAGTCTCAATTTTATTTTGATATGTTAGTAAAGGATGTTATTCGCAGCGAGCATGTGTAACACGACTGAATGAGACGACAGTTTAAATTTATTCCATTGCCAGAGTCACACGACTTGTTTTCATGGGTTCCCTAATTCCACCACAAGGTTTTAAAATTTTCAATAATTGCGTTACGAGTAGATCCAATTGTTGGCAAGTATTGGAAGTGGCAGTGCCAAGTAAATTTTATGTCCATATTTACTTGTTCCGTGTTCTTAACTAGTTTTTTGTGTGGTGAAAGGATAACTAGTCAAGTAACGAAAGGTACTTTTAAATATTAAGACAATATTTGTTACAGTGCCTGCCTGTAAAAGTTGAATGGAATGATATTGAGATTTTATAACTTTCCAATAATTCCATGCAAGTGGATCGAATCGAACTGGCGTGTATATTCTGTGTAGATATTGACACTTGCACTGTGCTTTTAACTATATTTCTATGGGAAAATAATCAACTGACGAAAGACACTTTTATTCATTGAGAAAAGAGTTTTTACAGTACCTGCTTGAAAGTGTTGAATCGTTCAATTCCAAGTGCAATGACTCCAATTTTCAACGTATCTATATATATAATTATCGCTATATATAAAAAAGACGTTATTTGTTATTGCGTTTTGGCAACATTGTGCGATTGTTTGTTTACCATCACGAAGTCTCGCGCCTCAATTGAATTCATAGCGTAATCGGATGAAATTTTATTGAAAAAAATTAATTTTAGTCGAGCTGTTGTAGTTTGTAATAGAAATCAAAGAAAATGGGGTATCTTTTCAGGGCCAACAATTGTAGTTCAACAATACGCTTGAACTTCAACTTTAGACAACAAACTCAATGAAAAAGTGAGTGGCTCGAGTGCTGGGGAAATGTACACACAAACAACATGCTGGGTATTCAATTTCCAAAGCAGCAATCACATTTCGAGTCAAAATTTGCTCAAAGTTTTCATTTAAATTCTGATTTCAGAGGCACTGTATATATCTTTTCTGCAAACAGCAAATTTAGATTGGAAAAAAAATGTTTTTTTTTTTGGAATATCATATTTTGTAAACAATTCCTTCTGCTAGGACACATGTCTTCATTGATGCGAGCGAAGCGAGCATAGGTTCGCGCAGCGAACCAGTGAGGATTGCAAAGCAATCCTCCGGGGGTTGGCGAGAGCTAGCGAGCAGGGGGCTTGCCCCCTAGTTTGTTTTAGATTCTTTGTTCTTCATAAATAAATAAATAAATAAACTCGCAACTCATGTGGGAAAAGAGATTAACACAAAGTTATGGTCATGATGTGGAAAATCCCCGAAGTCATTCACGAAATATAGGTAATGGCGTGAACCAACGTGAAACCAACAATAAACTAAATTTAAAAATTCCAGTTATAATAAAATTTTTACGATTTAATTAATAAAAATGTCACACTAATGGTGGCTCCACACCAACGGCAACAACAATTTATTTGAGCATGCGCACAATCTTCTTTTTCGAAAGCAAAACATTTATTTCCGCTTCTGCTTCTGCAAGATGGCTGGCAGATCACGTCCGCGTATTATAAACTCCTTTTACTACAAAAACGCACGTAGCGATAGTCACAATCTTTATCATGATTGGCTATCGGCATGGCGACAGAGACAAAAGATGAACTTCCTACAAGACTTGAAAGCGCAGCCAGCTGTAACGAAGAGATATGTTTTTTGTCTATGTCGCCGTTAGTGTGAAGCCACCATAACGTTACTTTGTATAGTAAAAAATTATATATCACTGTGACTTCTAGACAAAGAGTGAACCGATCTCACTGTAACTAGTAGAAGATAGGAGAGGTCAAAAGAACGAAAATAATTGACAGTGGGATTATTGCATTCTAGTATAGGTCATAGCATTTATTAATACGCTGATGTTGAATAGGAGTGCAGTGTACAAGAGCCGTGATATCAAGGATAACCTAGCAACACATATTCACATATCCATGTTATTCATGTGCAATTAGTGAGATTTAATATAGACCGTTATTAGGCCGAACTCTTATCTTATTGAGAAACAAAATAGTATGTTTATTATTTTGCAGTAAATAATGAAAATTTACCATTGGCACACGGCGCACGTCTTCCTTTATGACAGAATTTACACAGTAGGATCTATTTTATGTTATTAAAGAACATAACAGTATGGGTATGATTTTGCAAGGAATAAGAAACATTCTCCATTGACGCCTCACATTACATGTCCATCTCTAACCAAAATTATAACAAGAAACTCCATTTGATTCCATTACATTGGAATGCCATTTACAATTAATAATATTTACTATTGACACCTCACAGGGTCACATGTATGTCTTTAAAACAAAAATTACACAAGACTATAACATAAGACACTATTTCATATAATTGAGAAACAATAGTATGTAAATCATTTTGCAATGAATGATACAAATCTGCCATAGAATCATCATAACTCATGACGCCTCTACGACCGATATGTATTTAGCAAGATAACCACGTAAGAATGTGATGAAAAGAAAGTTCTGTTATGTATATGAGGTAATTTAAAAAGCTTAATGGAGAGCCATATTTTTAATCCAGCTGAAGATTATGATTAAATTAAAGTGATGGCAAATGGCATTTCGAAGAAACATACTTTTAGAGCTTTGTTTCAGACATGGTTCATGCCAGAGTTAAAAACATTGAATTTAATACATTAAAAATCTAAATATTCAAATCAATTTCATTACAGGACATAATTTTTGAGTGGCTACTGAATTCCAGTTATAATAAAAACTGAAGAATTCAATTCAATGCTTAAGATTAACTCTCGAGTAATACATCATCTTATGAGAAACTACATCAGGGCTCGAAATACCCGGGTGCACAGGTGCACTGTGCACATGAAAATAAAATTGTGCACCTAATTTTTTCCGCTAGGTGCACGCAGTGCACTTACCTTAAAAAAAAAAGGGAAGGTTGGGGGGACGTGTTTTATGTTACTTTGATGTTTGAACAAAATATTAGTATCGACCTCTCTCGTTAAAATTCCTAAATACACACCATGCAAAAGCAAAATCGCTGGGCCGTAACGGGTTTATACAGGAGGAAGGTTTACTCGTGTCACTGCCACCAGAACTTTTCGACGATCGAAACATTTTCCAGATGGCTCTGTTGAAGCGACTGTCGCGACAGACGTACGCCGGAGAAGGGAGATTTTCGATTTTTGAATATTTTTATTTACTATCTACTACGAACCTATATAAACATACACAACTAATAAAGTAGTTTACATTACATTAATACTCTGATATAACATTTTTTTTAATGTGTACCAAAAATATAATCTGTGCACCTAATTTAAAAACTTAGGTGAACAAGGTGCAACTGTATAAAAAAATATATGTCGAGGCCTGAACTACATAACATAAAACAACACGTTATTAGTTAAATTTATAAAACACAATTCGAAAAATAAAAGAAATATTCATTTGTTTTAATTATTTCTAAAGATTCAATCGTAAGTTAGAGAGTTATATCTCCCAGGTATCAGTGAGAGGCTGAAAAGTAATTGGGAAAACGTGTAAAAGTGTAGGTACTTTTAAACGATAACGACATTTTCTAGTTAGTATAAGAAAAAACACCGTAGTTTTTGTAACCATAGTAAAACTGTTCCGCAAGACTTAATCAACTTTGAACACTTAAATCCAAGACAGAAGAAATAATTAAAACACAGAGAATGAATTTTACAGAAGAATTATCGAGTTTTCCCTCTAGAGAAATCATTTTTGAGATAGTAAAGAATTTAACTATTCACTTTATTTTGAAAAGTTCCATGATGTAATAGTAACCGAGACTTGCTAAGCAATAATTAAACCAAGATTTTGTTCGGTAGAAAATTAAAACGAATCGTGTCCCGAGTAAACTCTTTTTTTTTTTTCAGAAATTTAAAATATGTGGGAAGTAGGTGTTTTAATTAACGTCGCACTGGAGCAACACAACGGGTTACTGTCGACGATCGGGGATCAAACCCGAATGGAAAGAATCCAGCTGAAAATGTAAGTGCAGCTAAATGATGTAAAAGCTAATGAACCAAGGCTAACCCCACGAAATTTTGAAACGCGGTTAGATGACGAGGTCAAACCTGAGGAGCGACCACTACTCACTCTCCAAAATTTCACACCATGCCAACATGAGAACATTTGAGGCACTGATAGATTTCACGTGCCCAAATTCCCTTTTTACACAACGGTCTTTGGTTGCATTCAAATTCGCAATCCTCCTGTTGTTAATACGTTACTCTTGCAACAGAGCCTTCGGATATTTCCCTTTGGGAATTTACATAGACTTCTAATATAAGTAGACTGAGCATCGCTATTGAGAAGAGCTTCGCAAAGCGTCCGCAACATGTTGTCAGTAGTCACGTGACTGATACACGAAAATTCAGCTTGGTTGCTTGATTTGGCCTTTTATCGCCTCTCTTGGCTACATTTTTTTTAAAGTTGGAGTACGGGAAGTTTTAGGACACCTTGTAGAAAGTATTGAAAAATACAAATGTGAAAGAAATGTTTTTCGCTCACCTGTAAAGTGTAATGTGTTTCCACCTTTAATAAATTTGGAATTACATCTATATACGCAGCACCGTAGACACATTTTAACTTGAGTATTCAATGCATTTGCTACTTGCTAGGGAAGAAGGAATGCGCAAACAATATGCGCGAAGAGAGAAGGAGTCACGTGACTACTGATTTTGATCACATGATCATGCGGACATAAAAAGGTTGCCATAGCTCACTCTACTATTATATCACCTCTATGGGAATTTATCCCGGATCGTCATCAATAGCCCGTTGTGTTGCTCTAGTACGACATTAATTAAAAATTACCTATTACTAATTATCCAACTGTGACTGATAATTTTTATTCTGTAAACTAAGGATATTGTAAAACTAACAAGAATCGTTTGCACAACGTATCATACTTTAATTTCATATGATGGTAATGGTAATGGTAATTTTAGTTAACGTCGTACTAGAGCAACACAACGGGCTATTGACGACGGTTTAATTTCATATGAATAATTATTGTCTGATGAAATATAAATCCTAATACTTATCTTAGAATAAATATTGCTTGCTAAAATACATTTTAAAGTAGTTTTCTCACGATAAAACCTCATCAATTATGCTCATTTTTAATCATCCAGCTAAATTATTTGGAACTTATCGTTTATTTTGTCTAGTTAGAAGAGCTCGAAGTATAATTCGTCCATGCGTAGTAAAATGGCCGCGCTGGTACAGAATAAACAAACCTTAATTAGAAGAAATACATTTCAGTGAAAGTATCCAGAAAGCAGACAGGGAAGGAGCTCAATAGAGTGAACACGTTTGTAGAATTTTGAATGCTACTGTTCACTTAAGAGTCAGGTCGGGCACACAACAAACTCTTCCAGTTAAACAAATGTTCTTAATTTACTTCCAAAGTCCCAATTTTAACTTGTGTAGCTACATTTTACTATCAGCAATCCATTGAAAACCCTTCTAGACGCAAACACTTACAACAACAACAACAACAAAAAAAACACCCAGCGACAAGTGATACAGTTTCCAGTCACATCCCCTTATTCAGAAATACTTTTCCCGATTTTATCTAGAATATTCTCGAGAATCCCCTTTTGCGTCTGGGGGAAAACGGTTCCTGGCCACCCGAGCACATCTTTACATCTGCCTTCCTTTCTAGAAGACTGGACCCCAAATCGTAAAAGCTAAAGGAATGCCCGTGCAACGAATGCAAAAGAATGTCGAAAATGGAAACTTCTCTTTTTTGAAATAAAAAACAAGATCTCGTCTCGGGCGAGCAGTAGATTCGAGGACGATTATGTAAAGCAAAAGTCTACTGTAGATTCGGCATGAAGCTGAAAGGTGATCCATGCTGTGCAGGTACGCCGCGCTTTGAATAATGTATTGAAGTGGGGGGAAACAGAGCAGAGTGTAATTGGGATGACACAGAATTATGTTTTTGAAAGTACCCACTTGAATTTCCCAGTACGGAAGGGAATAGATTTAATCCTCTGAGAGTCATGCACGCGTTATTCCGTCATGAAACTTGCAGTTTTTCTTGCACTACTTCTAATCTGTTTTAGACTTCTTGAGCAATAAAATCCTGATTGGGATTATTCCAACCAATTGACTTGGCCATTTCATCATTTCGTGTGTTGAGGTGTAAAGGCGATACTTAACTATTCAGAAATAATGGTACCTCATGGGGGTTAGAGTAAGTTAGAAATTTGTGTAGATGAAAATGTACAACTCGGGCCATTTTACGTCAAGTTAAAAAACAGTCGACAGTGTTTTGAGTCAATTCTTTTCAATGGCGGTCATGGTTTCCCGATTATCTCAAAAATGTTTTTATTAAAATTTGAATGAAATAAAGACCTTTTGAATACAGCTAAATAAATATTGATGTCACCGCTTGTGTCGTAGGGAGTCATTAATTTCAATCATTCTTGACAGTACTCTAATGTACAACAAGGTTATCTCTCTATTGTTTAGATGCCATTTTCTAATTATAATTTCTGAAGTTAAATTCGCACGTAACATTCAAGATCTCTTATATAATTATCTCTAATCATTCGCACGCACTGTTTCTTTTCTATCGGCACAATTTATCACTTCACATTTTCACACTCAGCTGTGTTTAGCTGTGATACAGCTAATTAGGTTCGTTGGAAATTCCTTGCTTAGTAATCTTTCTGTTATTAGCCGTGCCGATTTCCTGACTTTCGGATTCACTAGTGTAGTTAGTCTTAACTTTTCCTTTGAAAAGGGGTTGTCATACCGAAAATATACAAACAAGTAAGCTAATTACAGCATGGCCAAATGAAGTGTCTCCTGTTATTTATTTCCACTAATATTTCAGATTGTAGGAGTCTTCCGAAAATAGTTATTAGGTGTAGGTGATATATAAGGAAATACGGATCATGACCTTCTTCATACAAATTCTTTTAATTCTTTAAACAAATAGTTTATATACATCAACAAATTATAAAGGTAAAATGCAATAACGCGATTCAACACGGAAGTAAAAGTGCGTGTTGCAAATCTACGATGGGCTACCATATTCCAAAATTATCACCAACTGATGTACCAGATTTATGAATGAAAGTAATAAAATATACCTTACATTATAAATCTTCATTTGTCGAACAAAATTGTATTTAGTCTTACATGGTACATTTAATACTTATAACTTCCATTTAATATTTTTACCGTATGTTTAAAACTTTTATCATATGTCTAATACTTATAATATTTTAAACTAACATGACTTTCGTTTCCCACTTCAATATTAATCCCGTTAACCACATATGCTATTTTAAGAAATGTTAAACATTTGTTGGAAGACCATGTGATAAGAAACAGCAATTTTTTTTATAAAATATAATATCGCAAAATGTTTTTTTCCAAGATTTAAGCATATAGACTTGGAAAAAACAAACCCGAAGTTAAGCAATGGAAGCAGGCTTCCCCTGTACTATTTTGCAATATATCCAAAATGACAGCGTTTTATTGATTTCATACATATCATCTGCCTTAGACTGTATTCCCCTAAATCTATCACGTAAATTAAATGCATTACTTGTCATCTGCAGGTTTACAGCAAACACATTACACGTCACACACAGTCAATTTCAATGTGCAGAATATATTTTTCACAGACGTTTCTCTCCATTCGATTTTATGCACCGATTTTCAAACAAAAGATAGATAAATGCAGTGAATTTGTTTTTGACATTAAGCTGTTTTGAGGATGTCGGTTTCATTGTAATCTTTATATATTTATGCAATCGAATAACGTATTAAGTTCTTTATGAAATATAAAGAAAGATATAAGATTAAATATTTTAAGAAATCGGCAATGCAATATTGACCAATCGAATTTCGATTTCTGTTTAATAACATCAGATATATTTTTTTTGCTTCTTTCAATGGGGTCCATTTCTTATGCAAATAGGGAGTTCTATATTTCAAATATTAACCCACAGATTCTTAAATAAAATATAAGCGAAACGCCAGTTCAGTACATATTCCTATCAAACATCAGTAAAATGGATTATTTTTTAAACATTTAGTGATTCTACACTTTAGGTGAATCAAAAAGAATGGGATTCATTTTTAGCTGTGGAATAATTTATTTCATAACTACATTTTCGCATACTGAGTTTGCAAACGATAAATAACTGAAAGAAAATAAAAATATTTCCAGGTTTAAAAACGCTATTATTGGATCGCTAGACGAACAATATTATTGTCAATGTGACTGTCAATGATGCTCATTGAAGCAACCAATTGATCGGGTAGAAGGCGATTGACGCACATTGATAGAAATTTTGATTGATGGACATTGACGGCACCGATTGATCGTTTAAAATGACCAATTGTCAATAGTTCGGGTCAGTAGGGCTTTTTCATCTCTAATCCAAATTTCTTATATTCGCGATCGATAAAGATAGAATAAAAATTTCAACGGATTTGAAATCTGCGAAAAATTTTACACCAGATTTTTACCTTAAATCTAAATTTCTGTAAATAAATAAGTTTTCAACTGAAACTTTAAAATTTTCGCAATACGAATGGGTCAGTCGGGTCACACAACTTTAAATATAAATATATATAATTATATTTTAATTAGGACCAAGGACTAACAAAAACTCTTGTTTAGAAGAAAAATATTTAATAAAATTGCAGATTTTTTATGCATATTAATACAACCGTTAAAAAAATAACTGAGTTACTAAAAAGTTATTTCGCTGTCGATGTTTTAAAAAAATCTAGCAAATTCGTCTGGCACACGAGACCTTTTTTTCACGCAGAATTTCTTCGTAGTCAAGTGAATGATCTTTATTCCTCGCTTTGTATCTATAACAAGTTCTTTCTTTTAGTTTTATTTTTTTAATTTTCAAAGACCTTCTGTCATCTGTCCGGGCCGCGCAGGTGGTCTTCGACAGCCGTCCCGTTGGTTTTGAGTGCAGGTGATTCTTAACTGATTCCCTGACACAAATCCACTTTGTTGACACAAATGGATCTGGGATTAAAATATATAATGTAATAAATAATATTTCAACTAGTTACTACCGTCCCAGTCTTAGCCTTCCAGGAACCTTCCTATCTAGAGGCTAACATAATAGAGAGTATATATAGTTTATTTTACAAAACAAATTCAAGTTAACTGCCCAAGTGCAGAATTATATTCAGTGTTCTGCAACACAACTCCAAGCAATTGCAATTGTTCTGCAGGCATTTTGTCCGAATATTGAAAACTGCAGTAAAATCAAAAACGGACGAAAAAACAAATTATCGCCTCAATATTTAAAACATATTTAAAAATATCAAAATTAATTAACTTACTTTATTTAAAACCAAGGCCTACTTTCAGAATTTGCTATTCTATCGATAACTTTTGAAGTTAAATATTTTGTCATTGACATAGAAGATGTGCTATTCATAAAGTGTTTGTGGTAATTTGGGCGGTTTAGGAAAGTTGTTCCGTAGCTAGAAAAGGAAAAAAAGTGTGGAAAGGAGCGCGCTTTGCACTGCAGAACATCGTAACTTATAATTTTTAAACAATGGGCCGGAATTTTGATAAAATTAAGGAAAAATTGCTCTGCAAAGACTTAAGTTTGTTTGGCGACGTACGTGCCAGTTTTAAGCACTTTCTGCTTCTGGGGTAGTTTGTGAAGCTTTGACTTACTTTGTATCGTGATTATTTTGAGTTGTGGAAAGTTAAGTCAAGTGAATATTTAAACAAAAACAAAAGAAGTATTGCTTTTTACAAAATAGTTAATGTGTTAAAACAATACAAATCAGATTATACACAGGAAAAATTAAAACATAAAATTAATATTCTGTGTATAATTGAGTATCTCGTAGGAAGTTTGGTAAATGTTTGTGAGTAAAGCTGCTTCTCAATTTATGCCACTCTTTGTATCATCGTCTTTTTCCCCTCTTCTTTTTTTCTTCCGATTGCAGACAGCCAAATTCAAGGCAAGAAAGTCCAAATTTGAATTTGAAACCATTTTGTAACTCAAAAATGAGACACGTCACGTTCCTTCGAATAACATTGACCGAATGAGATTGACGAGTTGATTGCAGCAATATTGAAACACCTATCAATTGAAACTGTTAATCACATTGAGAATACTATTGATCGTCTAGTAGCCCTTTAGACGACATATTTCTTTTACTGTTTTTACATTATATTGTAAATTTTATTTTGTACTTTTGGTAATGGCATCCTTGCACTTTAAAGAAGCATCTTGTAACAAATTAATTATACATAAAATGGTTTTTATTACTCTACATAGCGTTTATTATTATTTATTTATCATTCTTTTCAATTATGTTTTGTGGTGTTTCTTTTGTTCTCAAATAATTCTAAAAAAATAGAAAGCAGATAAGAACAAAATGTGAAATAAAACATGAACATTTACTTAGACTTCAAAAAACATAGAATTTCTTTTGACCAGGTGAATGAAATGAAATTGGAAGCGGGATTTCAGAAATTAATTGTGGTAACATGACTGAAGTGTACTTTTCGGAATGATAAATGAAACCAGTAAGAAGTACAAGCAATGGTTCTTTATATTTTTCATTAATTTTATTTCAGTTGATGAATAAAATGTGAATATTAATGTTTAAATTCATTAAATAATATTTGATATAAGCTATACTGTCATCTATAAATAAAAGCAACTAAGAGTTTGGGCATATATGGTTGGACTAAATGAATTAGCATTCGAAATCCATAGAAATCTAAAGCAATACATTTAAATCTGCTTCAGATACTTCAGAAATTTTATATTAAAATATCTAGAGACTTCAAATGTATATACACATCCGAAAAGTAACTCTCGTTTAGTTCTCCAGATAAAGTCCGAGTCAGTAGCAATCTCTCGCGCGCTACTTTACTCAGAGTAATTATGAAAATGAATATTGAACAGTCCGAAACTTTACTTTCCAGGAAGATGAAAGAGAAAATTAAAATGAGTAAAATATCTAACTCAAACATCTGGACGCTACATATGTGATAGATTTAGCGGACCTTGCTTGGCTGAGTAAAAGTTTCATAAAGGAGGCATCTCATTTTCTGTTCAGATCTGCATGCTAATAACAGCTTACCTTGGATATGTGTGGACCCTCGAAATGGTGTAGCTCTCTTCTACTGCTGTATTTAAATTACAGAAAAGTGAAATAGGGCTTTGGCTAAAATATAGTTGACGGTACGATGTTTAGCTTGGAGTTAGTTTTACATTTATTATCGCCAATCTTTCATTCTAGTAACCCTCCTGGTAAGCGGAGTAAAGAGCTGGATTTCCAGAACTGAGACAACATATTCCATACAATCGCCAAGCCAAAGACCGTATCATCAACTCAATTTTTGTCTTTGCTTTATGCTTATAATATTATTTATAACCGATATTTTTCAATCCGCTAAATTATCTATAAAAATTCTTAACCCTTTAGGCCTGGTGCACAGATCCGGTATTTCAACGTGCGGGCGGCTTTCAGCATCGAAGCCAAACTATGCTCACATAACCGTGAAATGACACAAATTCTCATTTCGCGCCATTTGCGATAAATATTCTATCGAAGAAAACGTGTTTATTTCGCTTACTTGGTGTATAAAAAGTATATTTTGTAACAAAATAGATGTTACTGGATAAACCATTTTTTAATTATTATTTATATTCCATTTATATATGAAAACAACGTACTTCAGAACGTAGAAGCGTTTGCGGGGAGCTGCGGTACAATTTGCACACAAGTTGTACGTGCGTCACAACAGAGACGCCGGAAGCATGTGTGCACTACTCCATTGGATCTAATGTATCTCAGACCGCACTTGCTTTGCGGCAGCGGCACAAAACGTTGAAAAACCGGATTTGTGCACCGGGTCTTAAACTACGACCGTTACAGCAGTTATACCATGATTGCACCAGGAAATAATTTAGACAATGGCCAATACATCAATTGCACATTGAAAGCAAAAAATTGCAAAATAAAAATGCAAATAATTTGAAATCCGGAACGGCAAAGGTCCGGAGCATTCCGGATTTGGGACTTTGAACTGTAGTTGAATTAACGTATCACTGGAGCAACACAACAGATTAGCAACCGGGGGGTTGAGAGCTCGAAACTCGATACAACCAAGCATGTGTATGCAAGAGGTGTTGCTCGCTTAATGTGTGGTTCGCTTCAAGTGACCATACATTGGAGTGCTGTGGAAGTGGGGTGCCAGCTCAAGTGTGAGGTCGTCATCCGACCGTGGTTCAAATTACTCAGTGTTGTCCTCTAATCTTTCACTTCGGGATGGATCCCGAAGACAAAGATTAGATGACAGAGAAATATTAGAGGACAGAGAGAGATGAGAGGACACAGAAAGATTTGAGGACAGAGAAAGATTAGAGGACATAGAAAGATTAGAGGACATAGAAAGATTAGAGGACATAAAAAGATTAGATGACAGAGAAAAATTAGATGGCAGAGAAATATTAAAGGACATAGAGAGATTAGAGGACATAGAAAGATTAGAGGATAGATAAAGATTAGATGACAGAAAGATTAGATGACATAGAAAGATTAGATGACATAGAAATATTAGAGGATATAGAAAGAATTGGAGGACACGACGAGGAGAATGATTAGAGGACAAAAAGATTAGAGGACTGACGGGAAAGAACCCTGTCGTATTTACCCAGTGCGACGTTAATTCACCTTCCTACCTATCGTTTCATTTCAGTTGCGATTTTGCTACTATGATTGATTGGTGTTTGGGATGTTAATATCGTTTTAGGTAAAATTAAAACAGGGTAATGCAATTTCTTGTCAGATTATTTTATTTAATAAAACAAATATACTTTCAATAGAATAAAGCTGTGTCATTTTACAATAGTGACACATTTATCTATGAAATATTGAATGCCCTAGTAACATTTTTAAATGCTTCTGGAAAATTAATAGGTCCTAACAGAACCTCTCATAGCAATTTGCACTATAATTTCTTAGTTCTTTATATTTATCGATTGTTAGGTGCCGTTACTCATATTGCATTTCTTATTTAAATCTTATTCAATAGTGAATACCTAATCCATATTCACATGTCCACCTTCAAATGGGGGGACTAAAACTAGCAAAAATATAAGAAAACCTTATAGGTAGTTTTTAGTGATGATAATTTTTATTTCCAATTAAATGCATAGCAAAAATCATACCTCAGTCTTTAATTGTTGCATCTTATTCCATTGTGCAAAAGCATTTATTGATGTTAAATGCATTTTAATTTTATTTAGTTAGTGATTTCTATCTTCCTGATTTCTTATTGTTTCAGTTAATCAAAATGCTAATGAATTGCATTAGTGTTGAGCTTTTTTGTATCTTTTAACTAACTAGGGGGCTCCGCCCCCTGCTCGCTTACGCTCACCAACCCCCGGGGATTGCTACGCAATCCCATTTGGTTTGCTTCGCAAACCAACACTCCTTTTACATATGGCATTTGGTTTGCTTCGCAAACCAACATTCCTTTCGCAGAGTGAAACTATCTGAATAATTTGTATTATCCTGATTTCCCTTTACGGTCCATCACGTCACAGCGACATCACGTTACAGTCCATCACATCACGCTCACCGACCCCCGTGGGTTGCTACGCAATCCCGTTTGGTTTGCTTCGCAAACCAATACCTCTTACGCAAGTGATTTCACTCTTTTTTGCTTTAACACTTAATGCACCCTAAACTAATAGCCGCATCAGTAAAAAATCTTCTGCATCTTGTTCCCTGTACAATTTTAAGTAAACCCTGTTAATCTCCAAACTTTACGATGTGCACTTTGTACTTTCTCGGTAAAACGTCTGAGAACAGAGGGAAAAAAGCGAGCCTTTTTCCTCGCCAAATAAAAAGAAATCGTTTTTATGGCAATTGTTGCTACGATAAATTTGATATCTGGCAAACCCGATAGTCAAAAATACAACCCTCCGCGAATACAATGCTCCGCGAATTTGCTAAGCGAAATAAAAAATACGAAATTTGTGTCACCAACTTTTGATTGCATCGAATTTATTTATGACCCAATTTTAAAAATAATGGTACCGTAAGAAAGAGTACAGTCTGAGGTATACAGCGCTATTTTCAAAATAAAAAACTAATAGTAATACGATATAGATATGACAGTTTTAGTTAACGGTAGTAACAAAAAGTAGCGAAAATATCCGAAGATTCCGAATTTTGTATGACCAACTTTTGATCGCATCCAATTTAATTATTAACCGATATCAAAAATAATAGTACCGTAAGAAAGAGTACATTCTGAGGTATACTGCTATATTTTAAAAATTAAAAAATAATAGTAATAAAATATAGATACGGCAGTTTTAAAAAAAAGTAACAAAAATGTCCTGATTTTTCCCGAATTTCAAAAAAATATTATCAAGAACCAAATTGAAATTTAAAAAAAAATTCGACGAGCTGCAAAAATTTACGTTGAGAGGTACTCTTTAAAAAAAACTCACGGCTGAAGACTGAAAATTTGTATGTGTTTTGCTCACTCGCGGAAGAAATTTCGCTTCTTCAATTTTAACACTTAATAAACCCTAAACTAATAGCCGCATCGGAAAAAAATCTTAATAATTGTCCAGGGAATACGATGAAGAACAAACCATGTCAATTTTGTTTTTTTCCGATCAGTACTTTCTCGGGAAACCGTCTAAGAATCGAGCTAAATAGCACAGTTTTCAATTCTTCGGCGGCGGCGGCGGCGGCGGCGGTAACATTTTTTTAATATAGAGAGATATTAATCAGCTCCATAGCTGAAATCAAGCATGTTTAAACTAAGCGACAAAATTATTGAATTCCGTAACAGTTGAATTTATATTGTTTATATTCATTGTTGCCATTCGACAGTAAGCGAATAGTGTTGATTTCTGTTCCAGGTTATTATTATAAGTGAAGTACTTATGTAGATCGCGATTAACAGACAACGCAACACATCCAACATAAACACACAATTTTTTGCTAGGATATCTCTACCAACACTTCATCTATCACTGATTCAATATCCTCCCAAAATCCCAATGCAAGTTGCCAGCACGTTTAACTCAAACCCAATGTTGAGCGATTTTACAGAACATTTAAAGATAAGCGACCTGAAACTATTTCTAAGCTTTTTAACACATTTCTCATCATGCAAAAATTGAAAAAGCATAAGAATCTCAAACATGTGAATAGCTTAAGTTTAATAAACTGCAATTCGCGCATTCCTCAAAGGCAAAAATACTTTTGAAGTAATCCAAATTAAAGTTCCATTTCAAATTTTTTCCAGCAGTTATGGTTTCTGTGCATTTAAACGGGCGTTAAATATTTTTACCATTTCCTCCAAATGTTTTCATGAAACTTCGCTTCCCTATCCATCAAATATGAAATAACGTTCGAAATATAAAATGCTAAAAAACATCACCTTCATACCTATCATTCGAAAATACATGAAACAAACCGCATAATCATTTCCACGAAATGGAAAACCATTTTTTTCCATCAAACAATTCGAATTCCCGAGGAATTTAATTTCGAACCTATTTCACTTCATTTCCTTTTCCGTTGCGGCAAGTTTAATCTCTGAGTTAAAATGTATTTTAATGCTAATTTTTATGATGATGGAACGGTTGTAGCGTTCTGTTATTTTCCATTTACAGATCGAGTGTTTAAGAAAAGAGTGAAAGTGATTGTTTTTCAAAGTTCGCTCAAGTTTTCTTGTCGTTTGTGGGAAATAATAGTAATTTTTTAAAATACCTTAGGATAAATTATAACCTTCAGTTTAAAGAATATGAACAGATGATTTTTGTATAAGCATTTGTTGAAAAACAAATTCATTTTCACTGTAATGTAATTTAATTTGTTATTCAGATTATAGTTAATAGCACTTATTATCTTTGATACATTTACGTTATTATTTATTATGTAATGTAAAGTTTGTTTCAATTTATGAAATACTAATTTTTTAACCCAATTTGTAGCATACAATTTTAATTAATATTTTCGGTAATTTTTTTGACATTTTATTTTAAATCAAGTTAGGATTTCTGAAATTACTTTTCTAGTATTTTAATAATTTATTTTAATAATTATTTTAATAAATTATTTTCTAGTTTTTTAAGACACCTTTCTGTCTACCTAAATGTAGGTAGTGATAGTGTTTACGGGGTGAAACGTTATTCCGAATATTGTTCAGTTTGGCTTATTCTCCAATTAAAATTTTAAAACCACCAATAAAAATTTTAAAGAATGATTCCCAAATTGATATATGATAGTTGATTGGTCAACGCCAATACGATTAAACTCCAAATATCACCAAAAGTGATTATTAAATTTTTAATTAACGTCGATGTCTATTAAGCGAGAGCATTTGTAAAACAGGAAATGAAATGGCATTTCCAGTGATTGTGTGTTTTCACCACTGTGGAAATATAGAATTTATACCCGTCGATGTTCCCTATCTTTCCTACGCCAGCAAAATTAACATTTATAGTATTATTAAGCATTTAGAACAACTTTTTTACTACAAATAGAATAATAATGTTTTCCATGGAAGTTGTCTTTTGTTCCTACCTTTACCGTTGTGCATATAAAAAAATTACAATTACTTAACAGTTATAATTTTCGATTACAATTACATTTACTCTCTCATATTAATTTCAAAAATTTGCCTTACTTGACTTAATCCATCTGTATTACTATCACAGTCACTGCTATGGAAGTTTTATAAAAAACTTTCACTACACCCAGACTCATTTACAGATTTCGGTACAGCTACACTCTATGTTTATGAGTGGTGGCAACGGTCTTGGTGATTTTTTTTGGAGCACTTCTAGTTGCGAGTTACGGTAGATTAAGGCAACCCATCTGTCTTAACGGTTATTGTGGCTTTCATGGCAACCTCTGCAAACGATAACTTTCAATTTACAATTTAAATATTCTAGTAAGTTCTTCCAAAATCTGTTTAAGTCGTTTGATTTCATTGGTTCGTTTGAAATTTTTTCTTTGCTTCCATTGGTTATTTTGATTTTAAACTATCATTAGATTGAATTGGTCCTTTAAAAATTTTTTCTTTGATACCATTGGTTTATTTATTTATATTTTTACAGTTGTGGAATTTTTATTTCATAATAATTTTTTTCACGGCAGATTTCTGACATGTATTGTTTTTTGCATTTGTGGAATATTCTTGTTTCGTAATTTTTTTTGTGTTCGGTTTTGATGTATTAGGTTGTATGATTTCTTGCTTTTTTTCTTTTAAAAATCTTTTTCTTTTCGAACAGCCTAATGTATTTAGTGTAATTGATAAGTTTTAGGGTATACTTACCCAACGTTTGCAGCTGAGTTTTCTGCTGGTTCACAAATGTGTTTTAAAATGTGTTTAAACTTACTACTTTTTGCGAAAGTTTTAAAAATATATACTTTTTGAAACGTTCTGAAATGTGCTTTCAAGCTTTCATTTTCCGTTGTAAAAAGAAAAATATTTTTGAAAGAGAAAGAGTTTTGAAATAATTTTTACTTTGGCGACTTTAGAAGTTTGCCAAAAAAAAATCGCCAATGCCGTTGCCACCGTTCAAAATTTCGCTGAAGTTTGCACGACTTGTACATCAATAAAGCTGTCAAATGATCAGTAAAGGTAAAATGCATGCAAAAAGCTAAGCACTGAACGATACAAATTCGCTGAGTCATGTAAAACCTGTGACAAAAGCGCGCGGTTTTGTAACAATCAGAATACAACAAATAGACTTTGCTAACTACCATTTAGTGGAAAACTATTGCCATCTATACGACTAATTTGGTATTCAAAAGAGAAAAATACTAGCAAAACAATAAAAGCGACGGATAATGGAGATTGCCCGTACGGTGTGAGGGCAAATCAGTAAACGCGCGAAAACAGTGTCCATATGGCGCCCTGGTAAAACTGGCAAGGGGTTAATATTGACCTTGACCAAACAGCTATTCATATAAATTAGTAATTCACTTTTTGAAATTTTTACTGACAACACATACTGAATCACTTTCAAAGTACAAGCCATGTCTGGAAAATTAGCAGTAAAATACTACCATCATCTTCATTTACCTTGACAGAAAAGTCTCAAATACACAATCCAATTATGAAGACGAATTTAACCAAGCGTTTAAAATTTCAAGATCTCTTCGGAAAAATATTATCTTGCACTATCTAAGCGGCAAAAATAGTTAACTACATAAAAGTGAGATCGATAACGTCCCGGAATGAATTTATTTTTGTTGCTATAGGAGCTAAATTTTGACGCCTTTTTTATAATATTAGTCCAACATTAGTTCCAATCGAGGAGACTTGTGCTGAAAAATGACTACATAAATGAACTATACAAATCTCTAACGTCCAATTTAATGTTTCGTTTGCAGATGGAAGGTAAAAAATTAGATAATCATTCATAAAAGTAGTGCTCAGTAATTTTTTATCAAAGTCCCTAATTAGCTACTCCAATATTATGATGAGCTTCATTCTGTGTTGACTTTTAGTTTGCTTAGTTATTTTTGTGTACTTTTTCCACTCTTATACAAATGAAGATTTATATATGACTGTCTGAATAAATATCTATGCAAGGGGATATTTATATATGACTGTATGAAGAGATAAATTAATATTAATTGTTCGAAATTCTTTATATTATGATATCTTAATCTATAGTTAACTACTTTAACAATGTGACGAAATATTTTAATGGTAAATTTACTTACATAACTTACTGATATACTTTACTAAGAATTCAACTATTTTCTTTTCAAATAGTAGACTCTTATCGTTTACTAAAAATCATTTTATTTTTAAACTTCAATTTATTTGCAATGAAATGTCTCAACATCTTAAATAACTCACACTTAAAAACGTGTATTTTTATTGAAATTACTTAAATCTTAAGGTTAATGGTAATTCAAAAAATTTTATAACCATATCGTGTCAAAAGTTGTAATTTTAAAAGTTAGAAAGCAAAATATATCTAAAATTATAATTATTATAAATGATCATGAACTGCATTTTTAAAACATATTTCCCGTGATGTTAGACATTGATAAATTGTAAATCTCAATGAATGTTCCTGTGGAAGAAAGTTGATGTAAATTGCGTGGATAATATTTAATGCTGTCTTTTAGTTTCTAAAACAATCTCTCTATATTAAAAAAATGTTACCGCCGCCGCAGAATTGAAAACTGTGCTGTTTAGCTCGATTCTTAGACGGTTTCCCGAGAAAATACTGATCGGAAAAAAACAAAATTGACATGGTTTGTTCTTCATCGTATTCCCTGGACAATTATTAAGATTTTTTTTCCGATGCGGCTATTAGTTTAGGGTTTATTAAGTGTTAAAATTGAAGAAGCGAAATTTCTTCCGCGAGTGAGCAAAACACATACAAATTTTCAGTCTTCAGCCGTGAGTTTTTTTTAAAGAGTACCTCTCAACGTAAATTTTTGCAGCTCGTCGAGTTTTTTTTTAAATTTCAATTTAGTTCTTGATAATATTTTTTTGAAATTCGGGAAAAATCAGGACATTTTTGTTACTTTTTTTTAAAACTGCCGTATCTATATTTTATTACTATTATTTTTTAATTTTTAAAATATAGCAGTATACCTCAGAATGTACTCTTTCTTACGGTACTATTATTTTTGATATCGGTTAATAATTAAATTGGATGCGATCAAAAGTTGGTCATACAAAATTCGGAATCTTTGGATATTTTCGCTTCTTTTTGCTACTACTGTTAACTAAAACTGTCATATCTATATCGTATTACTATTAGTTTTTTATTTTGAAAATCGCGCAGTATACCTCAGACTGTACTCTTTCTTACGGAACCATTATTTTTAAAATTGGTACATAAATAAATTCGATGCAATCAAAAGTTGGTGACACAAATTTCGTATTTTTTATTTCGCGGAGCAAATTCGCGGACCATTGTATTCGCGGAGGGTTGTATTTTTTACTATCGGGTTTGCCAGATATCTAATTTATCGTAGCAACAATTGCCATAAAAACGATTTCTTTTTATTTGGCGAGGAAAAAGGCTCGCTTTTTTCCCTCTGTTCTCAGACGTTTTACCGAGAAAGTACAAAGTACGCATCGTAAAGTTTGGAGATTAACAGGGTTTACTTAAAATTGTACAGGGAACAAGATGCAGAAGATTTTTTACTGATGCGGCTATTAGTTTAGGGTGCATTAAGTGTTAAAGCAAAAAAGAGTGAAATCACTTGCGTAAGAGGTATTGGTTTGCGAAGCAAACCAAACGGGATTGCGTAGCAACCCACGGGGGTCGGCGAGCGTAAGCGAGCAGGGGGAGAAGCCCTCGCTGTGACGTGATGGACCGTAAAGGGAAATCAGGATAATACAAATTATTCAGATAGTTTCACTCTGCGAAAGGAATGTTGGTTTGCGAAGCAAACCAAATGCCATATGTAAAAGGAGTGTTGGTTTGCGAAGCAAACCAAATGGGATTGCGTAGCAATCCCCGGGGGTTGGCGAGCGTAAGCGAGCAGGGGGCGGAGCCCCCTAGTAATATAAATACTAGTGATGAAATTACAAATCAAATCACGAACAGTTAAGCGTATAATGTTTTTTCGGACATCTCACTTTCTGTTGAGGCTATTCAGAACTGATTAATTTTATACTTCTAGTTGTTGTCTCGTCCAAGAAACTCGGCATTAGCAAAATTGACCAAACCTTATGATGGATGGACGACGCATCTCTTCAACAGAAATAAACTGACCAGATTTCGATCTCGTTATTATAAAAAGTCGATGATATGTCGATGACAAGATATCTCTTCAGCACTAAATTGGTCAGAGATTGATAGACAATATATTTTCTCGAAACCACATGGAAAGTTAAAACTAACAACCCGAACATATAGCTTTTTCATTACATTTTGATTGCAGGGTAGTTACCAATTTATCATAATTCATCATCCATGCTTGTGATCATTAACTGTTTAATAAATATAGTAATTAATTTTATACCTCTAATAAAAATAATATGTAAAGCAGCATTTCATGTTCTTTATCCCCATTTTCTATAATTAACTTCTGTAAGACCACTAATGGATTTTACTAGAACGGCGAGCTCTTCCGTGTAATTATACCATATTGTTGAGCTGAGTATTTTGAATCAGATATAGTTAAATTAAGCTCCAAAATTGATGGTTTAATCTCATAGCCGTCGATTTCATACTTTTATACGTTGCTGCCCTAATTTCTGTGCCATATCCGTGTAAAAAAACATATAGATAACATCGCATTTTGTTTATTTCAGAAACTCTCTCCTCATCACGGCTACCGAATTATAACTACCTAATGTTCACAACGGCAATAACAACATGAGCCATATCTGTAAAGTGAAATGCTTAAAAATTAGCTTGCACGTGAAGTAAAGAAAAAATTAGAGACAAATTTTAAACTTTTATAAAAAAAATTGACTATACTATTATTTACCCAATTGTTGTTTCTGTGGTAAGATTACGCCGATTGAAAAAGGTTCAAATTGAAGGTGTGACTTATTACGTCCCAACTGACAATGGGTAGGGGGAATGATGCAATAGTTCTAGGTGTGCTGCTCACCTGTCAGTCTATCTCGGCAACCGTGAACGCAACCCTTCTGTGCAAGGTATCACTTTAACCCATCTGGTAGGTGTCATGATGATTAATATTGTTATTCCTCATATTAGGTCAAAACTGACCAGATCTTGAAGGACGAGATATCTCGTCGAAACCCCTTGGTACTTGAAATCTTGAAGATTTACAAGATCTATATAAATATTTGAAGAACATTTATCAGTGGTATGAACAGAACGTTTTAAAAATTATTTTCTTGTGAACCGTTGGACACTCTTGACTACATCGTTGTCTATCTGGGTAATCCAAAGCTCAACATAACAGTGCGTGGTAGTGTTTTAAGGCTATTGTTTATGATCTGAGAAGTATCTTACAAATTAAATAATACTAGACTACCTGTACCAACTCTCCGACCTGAAAGTCATAGTCTTATTTTAAAAACTGAAGCACAGTCAGAACTGAGACTATTTGGTTTCAATACCAAAAACCCTTCTTCTTACACTGAAGTCATTATTAATTTTCAGTAGTTAAAATACTACTGATAATCGAATTGGAACATTAGAAATAGTTTATAACAAATTACTGAATTTGTCAGTGGAAAAGCATCTAATACATTTAAGTATTACACAAGTTGATTATTTTTTACTCTATATTACGAAAGGATCATGCCCCTCCCCATGTGTGGACAAGATACATTTAATTTCATCTTCTTTGGTGTCTAAGGATAATTACAGCTCATGCATAATCCATGACGCGAAAGTCATTTTTCTTGAACTGTATTGCTCAGAACTTGAGCCTGGTATGTCAAAGTTAATGGTCTTCGTAGCAGAAACAATAGTCTGACTATATTAAACTAATCTAATTTGTACGTAATACTCGGCGTCACCTGAAGCCTTACTTTTATCTATTGTTGCTACTGTTATCATTACTAGTATTTTATGAGTATATTTGAGTTTTTTATAGGTGATACACACTTAGCGTTTTTAATATTTTTACTTAGTATCCTTACATTCATTAACTACCTAATAAATTAACTTACTCGTAAACTCATTAGCAAAAGATAATTTGTTTAATTGTTTCGTCCCATGAAAATAATAATTGCTGTTTTGGTATTTTCGTATTTTCTACAATAAAAGTTAATTAAAATTAAGATAATGCTTTTTTTACAAATAAGATACCTACCAAATAAAACAACAGTTATTCTGAATGTACAGATTTGTGAACAAATTTAATGAAAGAGGGTATTTATTATTCACAGTTGGAAATTGATTAGCAATTTAAAAACGACGAGTTTAAAATAAAACAACACAATTCGTCCTGGTAAAAACATTAATGAATCATTAGAAAAAGGATTTCAAGTTGATTTCGAGAAAATTATTTGAAGTACTAAAATGAATGCGTCACACATAGCAGAAACGAGCAATTACATTTTGTTTTCTGAATCAATGCGTTCCTTAAGTAAAAGCGTTGAATGCTATTTATTCAATCGTAGGTTTCAATAAAAAATAGATTATAACGAAAAGAAACTGATCAGTGATAAATAAAACCGCTTAAGTTTCATAACTTCCAGTAATTATCAGTGTAAAATTCTTTTATATATGTCTTCAAATAAATTATAGGAAAGGAATAAAAAGACAAAATAATATTTGTCCTGCGTGTTTTTAATTAAGAATAAACTTAGTTATTCACTTTAATCGCTTCAAATTTTAACTTATTCTACAATACATTGTGTGTCCGATTAATTAGAATTGATAACTTATACGATGAAGGCGAATTGATGCTTGACTAATGCTAATGAAAATGTAAATAACATTCGAAATTGCTTGCAGATTATAATGCAGTTTTAATTTCAGAAGATAAAATTCATGGTGTACTTAAGCTGTTTTAGTTCTGCAACGTGCATGTAATATATATCTCAATTACCAATAATATATCTCTATAGAGCAATATTATTAAAACAGAAGATTAATATTTTTTAACTACTCTGTTAAGCGATTAATTTATCATTCTTGATAAATACATTTAGTGATTAAACATTTCGTAGAGATTGCCCAAGTTTAATTACACATACTAGACATTCCTACATAAATTAAGCTTAATCAAAATTTAAAGGGTACATTTGCGTTTGATGTACACAAGCACGGAATTCGTGTGAGCATCACATTTATTCTAATTAACATTGACGCTACTTTAAATAAGCTTGAATTAATTTCAGAGTTCTATTTGTACTATTGAATTGTTGTAATTTCAGAACAATGCGAGTAATTAACTATCAAAGTTTGAATGTAATTAAATTTTTTAGCTTAATTTCATAACTTCTGAGAATTTACACAAGATTAGAAAGACATCATGTCTTCATCTTTGTTCTTTATTTAATATTCATATTCTTTTCTTATGGCAGAATTCCAAACGACAATAACGCTCTGAATATTTAAAGACTGCAATCAAATGCATTTAAACCTTTTAATTTCAGATGATAAAAAAATAACACTGTACATAAAACTAATTTTTTATTTTTGTAACTTAATATGCTTAAGCGCACAGCTATTAAGAATATATCTTTATACAATTACGTATGAAATAAGTTTTGTAAGCACTAGATGAATAATTGTTGTAGCGTAAATTTCTTGAATTCTCTGTTACACGATTAATCTATCATTCTGAATTGATATATTAATTTTGTCATGCTTGATCTAGTCATTTTGCGAAGAGAACATTTTCATAACACGTAAAATAATCTTTGATAAATAAAATTTTATCAACATTTATAAATGCTACATTTTCATCGCTCTCACATGAACTTAAAAATAAGCATTCAATGTATTCAAATTAGCTTTAAAACTATTCCAAGCATACAGATGCATTAGTACTGCTAAATTATTGTAATTTTAGACTAATACAAATAGTTAATTATTAAAGTTTAAGCATGAATATTTTAGCTTCATAACTTCTGATAATTCACACAAGATTAGGAGGACAATAAGTTGTCACTTGAGAGAGAGAACCTTCGATTTAATATTCATAATCCCGTCTTACAGCAGAATTCGAAACAAGTCATACCACTATCTAAATATGTTCTGGTATTTAAATGTTCCATTCCCTAAAGTCAGTGCATTTTCAACATTTCTCTAGCTTAATCTTGATGCATTTTCAGAACCAAAATTCCCCACCGGGATTATCTCTAATATTATAAAAGGAAGTGTTTGTTTTCGTAGACTCAAAGTCCTGACGAATTTATGGCACTTACAGTAATGAGATTTGTGCACACAGATAGTCCGAATTTATTTGCATATTTAGGGTCGAGGCGAATTTTAAAATTCAATCTAGAACATTTTAAAATGAATTTAATAGTTTTTTTCACTATTTTTCCATCTTCCGCGGAATGAATTTAAAAAAAAAATTTAACTTATCGCCCTCACGTCATCTTGACGTTAGCTTTGGAAACATGTCAAGTTTTTTTATCTCTTGTCTCTAGAATGGGAACGAACACATTCGAATGACCTTCGTTTGTTTCGAGATTCATTCATTTTGATTTCCTACGAAACGGCTACGATCCAGTGAAGCAAAATATATTATTAAAGCTATCACTGGCGTTCTTCAGTGCTTTTTTCCATCTCAGCGATCGTTAAAGGTAGAATAAAAATTTTAACCGATTTGAAATCTGCAGAAAATTTTACACCATATAGATACCTTTTACGTTTGATTTTCTTTTTTCTTTTATATTTACGCAAGAGCTTGTGACGTCAAGTGAACTTTCGCTTTCGAAAAATAAACAGATTGCATTTTCTGCCCTTCGCGTTAAAATAAGAATAATAACAGATTACATTGCCTGCCCTATTCTATTTCAGCGAAGGAGAGCAAAAAATAAAAAACATTTTGACTGGAATTGTTAAGTTCTTTTTTCGTAAAATCGGAATCGTTAAAGACAGATTGAAAATGTCAACAGATTTGAAATCTTCGGGAAATTTTACACCAGATTAATACCTTACACCACGGGCAATGCCGGGCCAGCCACTCAGTGGCTAGTATCTACTATTCCAATATTGAAAGAGCCGGTGGATATGAATGATAGAAGTCCCATGTTTTTACGTACTTATTCAAAATAAATATAAACCGACGTTAGCTTTCCAAGTTTGAAACAAAACATTTCTACTGTATTTACTTGGGAAACAAATACGTGATAAAATATCCAACCATCAATTTCCCCGTGAACAGCTGTACAAGAAGTAAATGAAAAAGCTTCGAAAAAAAGTTCGAAGTTTACACATCGTATTCTACCTGCGTATAAATATTATTATAAATTATTCTTATATATATTTTAGTATTTGTTATGTAGTGCTTGTATTTCCTTTGCTACTGTTGTTTCAGCAACATATGTTTGAGATAAATGTTTAACGTCGTGTTTCCATCAAAAGGTTTTGCCATCTAGTCTTCAAGTCTGTTTATGAGTTATGATTACATTGCAGAGTATAAATTTGTGTATATTTACACAGCCGTGTTGTGTGAGAGATAGGAAATGTATTTCCTATTTTTGTGCTGTGGTTCATCTAAACAAAGTAGGAAACCCTTTTTTATGTAAATAATTTCAGATAAGATTTATAAGAATGGTTGTGATGGGTTTTGTACTTCATCTTTCCCTAAAATGAATAATGCACTATGTTTATAAATTATATCTGATTCTTCCCTTTAGAAGAAAGCATCATTTTTGTAAATTTATTTTTTCCGATCAAATAAGATCATGACTGAAATAAATAATGAAATCTGTCACTTTTATCACAATGCTACGCATTTATTGTTAAAACCTTTTTAAGGTTTTGACGTTTTCCACCACCGAATTGACGATTTTTTTTCATTTTTTTTTGGTAGTCCTTTTTTGAAGTTTTGTCATATTTGCTACCATTTTAACAAATATTTTCATCTGTTTATCTTAGAAAAGCTTTCAAAAACTCTAACATTGCTTACTATCATGAATTACCTGACTACCACAAACATTCAATTCTTGCTATTTTGTCACCCAACGCAATTCCAAAAATAACACCAAGTTGATGTAATCAAACCTCAACCACAAACAAATATATTCAGTTTCAGTCCAACCACAAACTCCAAGACGATTTATACTGCTCTGCGTGAAAATCAGCACCGGCACCATTCCTGCTGATTCTTATGTAAAATAATCTCCTGAATCCGAATATGACCCCCGTTTTTCCTCATCATATACCGTTTTCTGGGGACGTAATTTTATGGACATAAATTTGATTTGGAGTGGGGAAAAGGTTTATCTTAACTATTGAATTTATTCTGAGGGGTTAGAGAGGTGAAAAGCTCTAAAACATGGACATTTGTAGCAAGGAGGGAGATTTGAGGGGATTTGTCCCCTTAAATTGTAAAAAAAAATCATTAAAAATAATAGTTTTTTCTGGTTTTTTTCGCAATTTTTTCGCTTATTTTCAACATGTCCTAGCTTTTTGACCCCCCTTTCCTCTTCCAACTAATAAAAATATATAGCAACAATTTTGCCTAAAAGCGGGGGGGGGGGGTCCCGAATCCCTCGCAAGAAGGTTTGGAAGATTCACTGTACGACGGTGGCGCTCTCAATAACTCGCTCGATTCGTGGTTTGCGCAGGAATTTACATACTTTGACAATTTTAATCTTGCATTGCTTTTATCACTATAGTCGTGAACTGTAATCGTTATCTTTACTCATTACATTTTTCGCGATCGTAGAGTCAACTTTTCGGTATTATAGGCGGGGATTCTGTGTATTCAAGTTGTTTAGATTGTTTAAAACGGTCCAAATTTTTTTGCTCCTGCTTTTTTAAAGAGAATTACAGTACTTTAATGTATTAGTTGTGGTTAATACCGAGCATTGATTTATTGTTTTATTATGACACTCGAGTGTAAAAATAATCCCGATAGCTTCTGTTATGTTTTCGGTGAATTAACTTTAAAAACGCAACGAAAACTAATTTCTACTCTTCTTAAAACTGCTTAACAATTTTACTTTAATTGCCAAGTTGGCGATCAGGACAAGGATTGGGCTCCAAAGGTTTGCTGCACAGCTTGTTACAGTACATTGACCAAATGGTTCAAAGGTACCTGCAATTCAATGTCATTTGCTGTGCCCATGGTTTGGCGAGAACCTCGCTGTCATCTCACTGATTGTTACATTTGTATAACTTCCACCGTTTGGAGCCCAATCCTTGTCCTGATCTCCAACTTGGCAATCAAAGTAAAAGTGATAAGCAGTTTTAAGAAGCGAAGAAAGGGGTTTTCGTTGCGCCACAAGTTGCACACACTTACCACAACTAACCACAACTTACACTCAAGTACTGTAATTCACTTTTAAAATCCAGAGCAAAAAAATTTGGACCGTTCTACACAATCTAAACAACTTGGAAACACAGAATCCCCGCCAAGAATACCGAAAAGATGACTCTACGATCGCGAAAGATGTAATGAGGGAAGATACCGATTACAGTTCACAACTATAGTGATAAAAGCAATGCAAGAATAAACTTGTCAAAGCTTGAAAATTCCTGCTCAAACCACGAAGCGCGCGAATTATTGAGACCGCCACCGTCGTACAGTGAATCTTCCAAAATTTTATTGCGAGGGATTCTTGACCTCTCCCCCCTCATCCGCTTTTAGCCAAAATTGTTGCTATATATTTTTATTAGTTTGGGGTGTTTGGGGAGGAAAAAGGAGGAGCTGGAAGCTGGAATATGAGAAAATAATTGAAGAAATTGCGAACAAACCCCAGAAAAAAACGATTCTTTTTAATGTATTTTTTACTTCAATTTAAGGGGACAAATCCCCCCAAATCTCCCTCCCAGCTACAAATGTTCATGTTTTAGAGCTTTTCACCTCTCCAGGCCCTCAGAAAAAATTTAATGGTTGAAGTAACTCTTTCCCCCACTCCAAATCAAATTTATTTCCATAAAATTGTATCAAAAAGGGATAAACATATTCCCGTGCGTCCGCAGAAAACGGTGGGGGATGGAGGGTTATATTCGAATTCAGGTTTTCTTTACATAAGAATCAGCAGGAATGGTGTCAGGGTTCGAAAAAAATAGTTTTTTCCAGAGCAGTGTTATTGAACCCATTTCCTCGAATCGAGTTTTCCAGATTCATCAATATTCCAGACCGAGAAATAAGACCGATGCATTTTTATTTTGTTAAGTTTATGCATCTGTGTTTTTTCTAAGATCTTAAAGTTTAAAGATTGAGTTATAATCTATTTGGATACGATAAACGATAAAATTCTGAAATTATTCAGTGTCATGAATAGTATATGAATACCAGATATGTTTTCTATCAATATTCCAACCCAGCATAATTCAACAAATAACACGAAATTAAGTATTTAACTATTCAGAAATCAATGAATAAAACTCCAAGTACATTCAGCCCAACCATAAAATTAAATTAAATATTAAACCCTGTTTCCATCTCAGCATTAATTGTGTGTGTGATTACTTAAAATTCTTGAAAATCCCAATACCATAATAGATTCAAAATTGCTTGAAGCAGCAGAATCAAGCTTGCCGAGTTTTCCTCCTATTGAAGTTTTTTCACATTCTTCTGATTCCAAACTGCTGACCATTAATTTTTCTTGATGTAATATTTGATGTACAATATTACAGAGATTAATACCTGCATTGAACAGAACCTTCTGTAACAATTGTAGAATTCAGTTCAACAGCCTTGGGCTCAGGTGGATCACAGGTTGAATTAAACTCTCAGATGAAGAATTGAGATGTAAACTGAGCAGCCTTGCCATACTACCTTTCCAAATGACTGGGATCTACAAAAAGAAATATTTTTCTTCTTTTGGCAGTAGAAAAACAATCTGTGGTTTAGAAGATATTTTTTTGTGTTCACTTTCTGAAGAAAAGGTTTCATAGCTTGTTTTTCAAGGGAGAGGTAGTTATCGGGAGATAATATAGCTGAAATCTCAATGCACATCTCTTGATTACAGTTTATTATCTTTTGCAACAAGTCCTCAAAATTTGAGAAGCATTTCTGAAGGCAATCATAGGTGTTATTGGTACCTACATAAACTAGAATCAAGTCACGATTCTTTTAAAGATGAAACCTTTTCCGTTACACGCTAAATGGTGATTCCTGGAAAAGCTAGAATATATATTACATTACCATGTCATTGTGATGGTAAATACTGATTTCCGATTACTCCATATTTGACCATCCAATCCACACCAGTAATTAAAACCTTCGTAGTTATAATATAATTTTTGAAAATTAATAGACAGGAAGAGCAATTAAGAGAAGGGCAGAAACTAGTCAAAGAAAACAATCAAAAAATGGAATCCTTTTCGGACAATCCATATAATCTGTTGTACATACTACATCTAAGTATAAAAGAGAATTTCATCGGTGTTTCGTTGCTCTTAAATCTGTCTTAAAATAATGCTTGGCCTACACTTAGCCTTATCAATATTTTGCTAATTTATCAAAATATTTGTTCACATATTTTATGTAACAACTTCCACACAACTTAATACTACTGTGAGGTAGGTTGGTACACAGTGAACTAACGTCACACTGGAGCAACACAACAAGCTGTTGACAACGCTCCGGAATCAACCCCGAGGGGAAAGATCCAAGGACAACACTTCATAATTTTGAATCACGGTCAGAAGACGAGAACAACATCTGAGGTGATACCCCCACACTTCAAACTTCCACACCATGCCAACATGAGGATACTAGAGGCCATGATGTTTTGCAAGGGTCTACTAATTAGAAGAAAATTATTTAAATTCATTCACAACTACGCATATTCTGCAAAAAAAATCTTGCAGAAGTTTAAAAAGCACTTTTTCCGTTGAATCTAAAAACTACTCAAATCCTCCCGTTCGTTCACATTACAGTGTGACTGTGAGATACTCCGATCGGAAAAAGTAAACAATTCGTGCGAAATTTCGGAATGCCGAATGTATTCTGATTTTTATTGTTTGTCGCCAGTGCTGTTTTTTACCCTCACGCACTTTGCAACGACTTTAGAATTGGTGTTCATCCAGATGATCACTGATTGGGTGTTGACTTTTATCGTTGAGTTATTTTTAGACTGCGGCAGAGGACGTTGGAGACGACGGATAGACGGTTAGAGAGGGACATCCAACAGCAGCGGGTGAAGCTGGTTCCCCGCGTTGGACTGTAATACTTTTACGTATCGGTGTAATGAAGTTAGTGATGATATAAATACTATACATATTCTTAATGTTGCCGATCAACCGGTATAGTGGTTAAGGTGTTATCCTCTAGATCGGAAGATTCCTGTTTCGAATCCGGGTACGGGCATGGCTGTTTGTAAGCGTTCGGTGTAGAGGCGGCTGGTGCACCTAAAAGCTGTCGTGACCGAAAGTCCTCACGTTCGGTTGGTGTGGAAGTTTGGAGAGTGGGGTGCCAGCTCAGTTGTTGCCTCGTCATCTGACCGTGGTTAAAAAATTACGTGGCGATACACCGTTAATAGCTCGTCTCTCTTTTTGTTTCATTTTGTTTTTGTTTAGTGGAAAATCACGCCACCTAGACTGTTTCATACAGGCTGAAATTTATTTTGCATACAAAATGAATGCATATGTCAGGGTAACTATTTCATAAATGGTTTCAGATCTTTGAAAAAACATTAAATCCTGCTAAGCAGACTGTTTCATAGAGTCTAAAATTTATTTTAACGCAAAATTCATATCGAATATACATGCACCTAAGCAATTTAATAAATTGTTTCCGATCTTTGTAAAAATGCTGGTTAATAGTTTGAAGGTGTAAAATTAAATCATATCAGAACGTTCATAAATTTTGATTAAACAGAAAAGTTAAATACATTTATTACCCCCCCCCCCCATTCGAAATTTAAATTTTTCATGTGTATCTGAAAAAGAAATTTCGATTTAAATGAAAGTTAATATTTAATGGTAAATACAATTGGGCGACGAAATAAAATCCTAGTCAACAAACATCTCAAGTGACATCACTTCCGGAATATGTACAGGAAGTACGTTCCTCTACAAAAACACTACCTACACCTACATTTAGTTTAACGAAAAAAGCCTTTGTTATCAAAATACTCTTAAGCCGACCAACGGGTATAGTGGTTATGGTGTTAGCCTCTAGATCGGAAGGTTCCTGATTCGAATCCGGGTCCGGGCATGGATGTTTGTAAGCGTATGGTGTAGAGGCGTATGGTGCACCTAAAAGCTGTCGTGGCCGAAAGTCCTCACGTTGGGTTGGTGTGGAATTTCGGAGAGTGGGTTGCCATATCAGGTGTTGCTTCGTCATCTGACCGTGGTTCAAAATTACGAGGTGTTGTCCTCGGATCTTTGGTTTGACCGTGGTTCAAAATTACGAGGTGTTGTCCTCGGATCTTTCCCTTAAGGGACTGATCCCGGACCGTCGTCAATAGCCCGTTGTGTTGCTCTAATTACGACGTTAGTTAAAATTACAATTACAATTACAACTATTCTTAATATACTTGGAATAAAAAGAACGTAAATATCTTATCAGTTGGTTTTATTCTCCTTGAGTATGTTTCGTGCGGTTTTCACGCTACTGTTTCGGGGCGGCGACGCTACAACGGTCATTGGTTGAACTGATAATTTTATTTGACCAAATCTGAACTTTTTTGTGGATAAATGATAATCTTCAATTTTTGACTTCAAGAGTTTGGTTTGGAAGTTTATAGACCCATTAAACTAACCAGATCTGAATCACTAACAAGTATATCCAACCCAAACACAATCTCTAAAATAAATTATTCAACCCACTTTCCACCAATTGAGTTTTCAAGATTTATCAATATCCCAGCACCGATGCGGAGATTCACCAATGCCCGAGGCAACAGGGGCGAGTTTGCCCGCCGTCTTATCAAATACCACTTTCCCCAGCTACCAGTCCGCTCGGGGACTGGTCTCCAGGGACCTGAACCAACCCCTCCTGATAAGGGCAGTCCATGGGCTCATCAGCGAAGGGTAGAGTGAATTTTCGCTATATACAGGAAGGAATCCCGTGGGGTTCACGAAGAGTTGTCGTTGCGGTAGAATTAGAACGAACTGGGTTTGTGTGAGCTTCTTGATTTATGTCCTGCGTAATGTCTCTTGTCGGGATTTCGAAGCGAATTCTGGATGTGGGCATGTGGAGGACACAATGTCTTGGTGAATTTGGGCCCCCATCAGTTTTCGCGATTTCAATCGCGGTTATGATGGCGTTTAGATTAAACCGTTATTTGCGAGCCTTATTATTGGTTTGGTTCGACTGCTGGGTTATTGAGATTGCCGTGGGCGTGTAATTGGAAGTGATGGATTTCTATCAGACGCCACTGGTTTTTGCGTTTTTAATATTGGCATGGTACCAGTTGGATTGAAGAGTTATTTGCTGTCACATATTATTGATGATGTGGTTTGGCGCAAATGATTTATTATGGAAATTGCCTTGAGCATGTAATTGCAAGTGGTATACGTCTAACTATCAGACGCAATTAGTTTTCATAATTCCAATCACGACATAGTACCGAATATAGATCTAACAGTAATTCGCTGTGATATATTATTGACGAACTCCAAAAGGAATAGTTTGTGGCTACTTCATTATGGTCATCACCTTGAGTAAGTAATTTTAAGTAGATGGGTATGACATAAGTAAGGATGATATATGTATTACTTTGGTTTTTGTTAAATTAAGTGTTAAAATTTGATGATACTTTATTTATATAGAAAACTAATATTATCTATTCTAACTCTACATAACAGACTTGAGAACTAATATGAAGTATTATAACTTAACTCTAGTGTGTGTGTGATAATTGAAAAAAAAATCATATTAATTCAGAATATTCTCGTTGGGTACATAAATATAATCTCTTTACTTTTATAAAGTTAATATATATTATTAATTCATATAGTCCCCAATCAACTACACTCTCATTTTCCGAATCAGGGAAGTAATGTCCCATTAGGGTATTACCGCCTTAATGGACTAATAATTTCAAAAAATATATAACATTATTTTATCCTCTGAGACTCAAATTACCTTAATTAGACAATAAAATAGTTTTTGGACAGAGTTTTCCTCGAGATTGAAGAGATTATGTTTAACGTAGTTAACCCATATTTTGTAAAGTAAATAAACTGCACTTTAATTCAGGATTAGAAATGATAGAAAATATTACAATGCAGATTTTTAGTGTTTATGATGATGCCGATGTAACCCACTGGGACTAATAAATACCGCAATGACATGCATTTTCATCAATACAGCATTTGAGGATTAGACTTAACTTATGGTATTGGTAAGGAAAGATTAAAAATTAAAAATAATAAACTTAACATAGTACGTAGGCACACATTTTTTTACAAATAAATAGCAGACTAATAACAAAGACCAATAACGTTTGCATTATTGTGTCGTAACCGCAACAATTCAACCAATACAATTCTATTAGCAGTTACACGTGCATAGTAAAGTCATATAATAACTAACACCACTTTTTTCTTGATTCGTGGAGAACGACTTATTTGTCATTTCAGCAAAACTAATCATTCGTCTGTGTTGTAACGAAACCCTGTTATGTACATTATGTATCGTTGATGTCTTCAGATGTGGTAATCTGTACTTAAATTTGCATTGGATCAACGCAACGGGTTACTGGTGATTGTCCAGGATAAATCCCCAAGAACAACACTACGTAACTGAACCATAGTCAGATGACCAGATCAATATCTGAACTGGCACCCAAATGTCACCACCAAGCCTTCGACATATTTAATGTGCACCACTCCCCTTGCACAACGATTTTTGGTTGGACCGAGTTTCGAACTCACATCCCTCTGATTGCTAATCCGTAATTCTTCCAAGCAGACTACCGCAGCCCATTTCCTAAGTGGCAGAGGATGGTCGCTTCGTGCCTTACACTCGTGCGACTCTTTTGAACTTTCCAATAGATTCCAGATTCCGATGCAACAAAACATGATGTCCATACTGTGCTGAGAGCCTTCTATGTATTTTGACCTGTTACATCTTCAAACTACAAAGAATAGATAACAAAACTCTGCTCTTATTCCACATAAAAACGAAAGGGTAATGTTCACGGTTAAGCAAATAAATCGAATCAACTTCAAACCTAGGCATAGCGACCAACCATCCTGATGTTAAAAGTGTTAGCCTCTAGATCGGAAAGTTCCTGGTTCGAATCCGGGTCAGAGTATGGATGTTTGTAAGCGGATGATGTAGAGGCAGCTGGTAAACTTTAAATATGCCCTGGCCGAAAGTCCGGACGCTGGGTTGGTGTGGAAGTTTGGAGAGTGGGGTAACAGCTCAGGTGTTGCTTCGTCATCTGACTGTCGTTCAAAATTACGTGGTGTTGTCCTCAGATTTCTTTAGGGGTTCACTTCCACGAGGCTTTTCCTTTTCACTTTCCCTTAGAGGGATTGATCCCGGACCATCGCCAAGAGCTCGTTGTGTTGCTCTAGTACGGTGTTGATTAAAAATTACCAAATTATTACCAAATAAAACCTAGGCACCAGAGATAAGACCGGAATCTCGACAAAAGTGCGACTCAGGAGAGTTGGCATTTGAGTTACGTTGTTTTGGACGTCTTTTTTTGTTTACCACGTCCGTTATATTTGTTTACCACCGTTGATACTTTTCGCGTAATTTCTGGCGTCGAGTTTATCGTTCGATTCCCGTAGTCACAGCAGTAACTACGAGTAGGCAAAACAAATCATCCCCTGTAGCAATCGCTATACATGATTTTGAGTATGACAGCTCTACCCATGAGAGCTTAACCACTTAAGCACAAATGGACTTCCCCAGTGGCCTTTGCTTTCTCACAGGACCTGCACCATAGAGATGCACGTGAAAACAGTATAGCCAGCAAAAACACAAATACTGCATTGTAGATAAATTGACTA
The DNA here is from genome assembly GCA_947359465.1 of Metellina segmentata. Lineage (NCBI taxonomy): Eukaryota > Metazoa > Arthropoda > Arachnida > Araneae > Tetragnathidae > Metellina > Metellina segmentata. Next base: position 38,807,608 of record OX375882.1, read on the forward strand.
CCTTAGAAATTAGTAACTAGAATTTAAGGCAATTGCATTTAAAATAATCTTCAGAAAAATTTTACTAGTCATCAAGATGATATAACGAAATCCATGCGAAAATTAAGAGAGATACTTTCCAAAAATTATTTAACTTGGAATAAATAATTGATAAAATGAAGTGAGATATATTCTAAAAGCTATTTAACTTGGAATAAATAATCGACAAAATAAAGTGAGATACTTTCCAAAAGTTTTTTAAATTGGAATAAATAATAGATAAAATGAAGTGAGATACATTCTAAAAGTTATTTAACTTGGAATAAATAATCGATTATTACGTAAAATATTAACAACCATGAAGGTTTTGTTCTAAAACCCTTACGTAAACTTCAGTTTTCAAGACACCATACAAGTAGCTTTGATCTTTAATACATGAAACGGGATATCCAAATAGAAACAAGCAAAATTCCATTAAAAATATCAACATTAAACTTAATGTTTTTTCTTTTATGAGAATTCTTCGATGAAAATTAAATTGAAATTAAAAGTAATCAGAGTGAATTTTCGCTTACTTAAATTTACTAGTAATTGAACCTAACGAATTTGTGACTTTCGTTTTAATTGTATAAATAAGATAAACTGTTCGGAATCTAAGTGTGGTAACATGGTAAAATGCTTTTTACCACATGTATTTCATTTTAAAATAAGAATTGAGCTTAACACCAGTAAATGCAGTCGAAATGCTGTCTGCGATTAGCTCATTTTACTTCATTTGAAGACATGAAATGGGACCAACGAATTTTGTAATCGATAATTGTTAACAACTAGAAACTAACCGAAACACAGATGCTGTACGCGGGTATACTAATTAGTAGTAAACTCTTAATATGCATTCGCAAATAACTCTTACAGCAGTTTAAAAACCTCTTTTTCCGTTGAACTTTACATCTGCATCTCAGTTTACCAATTACACTTAATAACCTAAAAGTTTCTCGCCCGAATTATATCCCTGACAACTCTTTAGAAGTACTTCCGTGTAGAGAAAAAAAAGATTATTCACGCATTTGAGTTAGGTATTCTTTGCCCCAGAGGTAACAACTTTTAAAACTCTTCGAAATCACAAAGGGACTGAAAATAAATCAATTTTACGAAATCATACTTCCTGCAGTTGGCACTGAAACAGCACACTGCTAGAAAATGGAATAAAACTCTCACTTCCTGGAATAGAAAAAAGTTGAGTTCGGATTGTGACATGAGTAAAAGTGGTTTAAAGAAATGGCCCGTTTTCAGAGTAGAAACATTTCTGTAGGGGTTTTGATTTGTCGCTCTACCACCATTTATTGCAATAAAATGGCAAATCAGTCTCAATAACGGCTTTTCTGTTTAATCCTCCAGGTCCGACGATGTTATCAATGTTACCACGTCGTTAGCAATACGGACAAAATTTTGATGGACGAGTTACTTCGGCATTGTAAAAATTTATGCGATCTTGATCTTATCACTATCTTAAGTTCAGCAATATTTTAATGACAAGTTATCTCGTCACTAGCAAAATAGATCAGACCTTGATGGACGAGGTATCTCGTCGAAATCACTTGAGAGTGGGTGGTTTAATTACGTTTCCATTAATGTCTAAGGGACGCCTGAAGAAGTTGAGCACGTCACGTGATTGATACAACCCTTACTTGTAAAGATCGACGTGTTTGTTTGACCGAGGTCATAGTTCGTAAATTGGCATTGATTTATTAAATATTGTGTGCAAAAATTTGAACGTTGAAAAACAGTTAAACGTTTTGTATAGTTCTTTCTATTAACATATTTAAACTTTTGAGCAACATGATGTTTCCAAATGTTGTAATGTTGCAGAATAAATAGCCGCATCGATGTATACAGTGTTTTATGTAATAGCGCCATTTTCTTTTGGAATGACCTGTTAGTCCCTTCTATCAACTATATAGTCATTTCTATAACATATTTAACGTTTTGAGCAACACGATGTTTCCAAGTGTTGTAACATTGCTGACTAAATGTGTGTATATAGGATGTGTTTTATGTAAGGGCGCTATTTTCTTTTGCAATGACCTTTCTTTCGACTATATAGTCCTTTTTATCAACATATATAACGTTGTGAGCATAACGATGTTCCTAAGTGTTGTAGCATTGCTGACTAAATAGCCGCATCGATGTCATATTTCGTCAATTGTCATTAATTTAGTAAGTAATGTGTGCAAAATATTACTAAAAATTGTTCATTTGAAGGTTATTCCAAAGGTCAAGTGTTTACAAGTGTTGCTGACTAAATACCCACATCGGTATATACAGGATGTGTTTTATTTAAGGCGCCATTCTTTTTTAGAATAACTTTTAAATGAAACATTGTTTATTAATTTTGTACACATTGTTTACTCAATTAATGACAGTTTATGAAACATGAAATCGGTCAAACAACCACTTAAATTGCGATACACAAATACGTACTCTTTCAATCAAGTGATTTGTTTAGTTTCGTCGACATCAGTGATAACGTAATCAAACAGAACAGTCGTTGATGGGATCAGATAGCCAAAGATTAACGCTCCTGGTGGTTAATTTCGACGAGGTATCTCGTCGTTTTCAAAAATGACCAGATCTTTAAAGACGAGGTATCTCGTCATTAGAAAAAATTGACTTGATCGTGATCAGGTAATCAGATATTGAGAGAAATGGTTGAACCCTTAGTAGATTTATCATGTGATAAATACGCTTTCTTTGAGAGGAAAATTAAATGTAAGCAAACCAGACGGTCAGAGAAGGTTATATATATATATATATATATATATATATATATATATATATATATACATCCAAATACTTTCGTGTGATAGATATAGGTAGGTAGATAGCTGAATTTACGTCAACCTGGAGGAAAACAACGGGCTGTTAGCGATGATACACGATCAATGTTGAAAGAAAATACAGAGACTGTTCACACATTTTTAGACAATGTATATTGTATTCACAAAACTAAATTACATAAAATTCTTGAGTTTTAAATGTTCTATTTGATAGCGTTCAGCGATATGCTTTGGAGAAAGACGATGCATATTGCGTTTTCTCGCTTTCTTCAAATTTAAATCAACGTTTATCATTTTGTTTACAACAGACACCGAGCATTTTAATAATTTTGCAACTGTCCTTTGACTAGGGGGATTTCTTTTAACATTAAACAACGTACCTTTGCACTAGTCGAAGATGTCCGTTTCTTCCTTGGATACTTGTTTGGAATTTTTGTCCCACTTGAGGCTCCAATTTGACGTTTTTTTCCTTTCGTGTTGACGATATTACCTATCGACGCTTTAGATATCACAAAACCATGACTCTCACATCGTTTTTGGATAACGAAATATGAATATTTCTCTTCGGAAAGAGCATAAATATAGCCTTCGAACCACTGCTTCGTTAAAAACGCCATTTTGAATAAAAACAAACCTCTCAAGCCGCAGACGATAATTTTGACTTTTAAAATCATAGTACAACTGCAATTATTTCTTTTGCAGCAAACGATTTTTTATTACCGCTAACCAAAATCGTCTAAAAAATGTGCGAACAGCCTCTGTATCAAGAAGACAACACCCGGTAATTTGCATCCCTGGTCATATAACGAAGTTAACACCTGAACGTACTTTCGAAACTTGCAGACCATGCCAACAAGAGATTTGAGGCACCAGCTCCCCCGTGCATGACTGTCTCTGAACGGACCGTGCTTCACCACTCAATCCTCCTGTTGCTAATTCTGTACCAACTGGGCCATGATAGATATCGAGGTTACCTTTTAAAATGTACTTTACTGCCATTTTTTTTTCAAAGTTTGACGTTTAATCTAACTGACATTTAACAATTACATTTCACATACAAATCTGGATCTCGTTCAAAACATTTTTATTTCCCAAGATCTGAAATCGCATAAGATATGTAGGAATTTAATTAACACCGCTCTGGAGCAACACAACGGTCAATCGACGACGGTCCTGGACCAAACCCGACGGGAAAGATCCGAGGATTATACCCCGTAATTTTGAGCCACGGAAATCGCATTAGGATATTAATCCAAGAGACGGCACGTTCAGAATGCGTACAAGACACGCATCGAAACAGAAATGCTGCCTCTATATTAAGCTTCACAGAAAATGTCTCACATAAGTACGTCGTTATCTGTTGCAGATAATTTAAAAGACGAGACTATTATAACGAGACACGAGTCGTACATGAAGCCAGCCGAATGTTAAAAATTAAAATTGATATAGCGCAGTTCGGCTATAGGCGTCTTCAATAATGAATAAAGTTCACATAATATCTTTTAAGTTTCATTTTATTACCCATACTGGATATGATGCATAATTTATAAATTGACTAGCAGAATTATCCGACGTGACTCGGGTTGAATTAAATCAATGCAGACTGAAAAGTTCAACATTTTTAACTGTTGCAAACTGCAACATTTCATTCCACGTACCGTCAGAGAAATGCTGCACATAATAAATACCTAAAGCATATGTACTTTTAATATTTGTACACATATTTTTATACCTATTAAAAAGGAATGCGTATATAATACTTCTTCTATTTATAATAATTGTTTTTATTCCAATGCATGAAATGTTTCATTCCAAGTCACAGCAATACTTCACTCAATACCGAAAGCCATTTCTGATTATAACAGTTTCGCGAACAACTACCTTTGATAATGAATAATCATATTCAGGAGGAACATCTGCACTCTTAAAATTTGTTACTACAAATATTATAAATTACTTATAAATAACACGCACAATAATATTAATGTTCTATCTAAAGTATCAGTTTGTATTCCGATAAATTTCAACATTTTCCTATACCTATTGTCAGAGAGAAAAGATGCAGAACAAGAAATACCTGAAACATCTGCACTTTTAATATTTGATTCATATATTTTTATACCCATTCAATAGCACTACACTGTTAGTATTTCTACTACTTAAAATACGTGTTTTCACACCAATAAATGAAATGTTTCGTTCCACGTTCGGGCATAGAAAAAACCCACTCAATACCGAAAGCCATTTATGATGAAAACAGTTCCACGAACAACTGCTCTTGAGAACGAGTAATCATATGCACGAAGAACATCTAAACTTAAAATTTGTTACTCCAAATATTAAACGATAACCTATAAATAGCAATTATTAAACGATTCACCTATAAATAACACGCACTATATTAATGTTCTATCTATACTAGCAATTTGTAATCCGATAAATTTCAATATTTTACTACACCTATTGTTAGAGAAACACTGCCGACAATAAATAACTAAAGCATCTGCAGTATAATATTTTATTCGCATATTTCTCTAACCATTAAATAACAACTTAACAAATTTTTTTAATACTTACAGTACTAGTTTTTACACCAATGCATGAGACGTTTCATTCCACATGCTATCAGAGAAATGCTACACTCAATACCAAAAGCCATTTCTGATTTAAAAAAACAACGCTCACAAAAAATGCGTTTGAAAACAAATGAACACCTCCACACCTAACAATGGGAAGGAACAAAAAATTCCCGAAGCACAGACAATAGATCCACGGTATCAAATTGAAATATCCATCACGACTTCCGGTTTCTTTCACACCTTTCTATTAAGGCAATCTCTGTAGTAATTCCTACTTTTCCTTTGTTTTTGAGCTCTTCAATTTTCCAGAAACTCAATCTCGAGTTTTTATGATAGGCGTAAGCGATGTACTCTGAAGCACCGGGGGCTGTGAAACAAAAGCAGAAACAAACAAACCATAGGGAGGGGGAAGAATTCAATCTAAACATTGTTAAGTTATCTGACTCGAGTATCTTTGTAGAAGCAACGCAAACAAAACCGAATTTTTTTCTTTTATTCTCTGCTTCCGATCTCCCAAAATAAACTGACCTGAAAAATAAGATAAAAATATCACTGAAACCAACAGATCGGATTGATGGAATGGATATACTCGCCCAAAGGTAGTGCTGTTTGTATATAAATAAGATAAAGTATCCGTTGAATTCTTAGAAATGGCGGAACTTAATACAGCCGTAGTCTTTTTGAAAGAATGACATTTTTAGGGAGAAATAATTCAAAGGTAAACACGGAGTTTAAAGTAACTGTGTTCTGTTGATCCTTCTGGTACGGTTCTTTCTGAATACGGAAGAGTATGAATACCTCATATGAGATTAGCCAAATAGAATTTTGCACAAATATACCGAACGTCTTGAATAATAAAGGAGTTTGAAATTTTAAAATGTGTGTTAGTGCGAGAGTATAAACGGATAGGTTTTCAATTTTGAGTAGCGTTTGAGGGGTGATGTACAAATTGCAGAAATAATCGATTTATTCGTGTTGAATTTGAAACTATCGTATAATTCATGTTTAAATTGAAAATAATTTTATTGGTACTATGATAACAGAAAAAATGCGTTCATCTCATGCAAACAAAAATGTATAACACAAAAAATATAAATTACATACAAAACTTATAAATAAAAAGAAAATCACTAGGTAATAGCCTAGTTGTGCTATGTAATGTAGGTAAAATATCTGTATTCTGTTGTTAAGGAATTTTCAGAGTCAAATATTGTTTCAAAACTATAAAAAAAAAATTTTGATGCATTACAAAGTCCCAAATTCGGTCGTCCGAAATCCGGAATTGTCGAAAATCCGGACGCTTTGCTAACTGAAGTTTTTTTTTCGTTGTTGTTTTTCTCACTTTTTTACATCTTTCCAAAATTTTTACGGAACAAGGAGTTAAGCCTGGACCTAATTGATGAAACAACACAAAATAACACATATTCAAAGTAAATACCGCATAGAAAAATTAGAAGATTTGCAAGTAAATTTTGTTGCATTGTATTTATATGTTTTCTTTATTAAAAAATTATTCTTATTTATATATCTCCTATTCTACTATTGCAAACGCAAAATTCGCATCGATGGTTAGATTAAGTTTTTTTTAACAAAAAATGGCAAATAATCCGAATTCCGGAATGGCCGATGTCCTTAGGATTTCATAATTTGGACTTTGAACTACAATACAAATACGACACACACCACTATTTAGTCAATTTATCAATGAGCTATTATTGATTTTATTTATTTATCCATTGACCATGTATCGGGATCGTCGAAACGAATTCCCAAATATTTGTATAAACAAAATTATTCAAACTTTCGAACTTCACTCTACCGAAGTTAGTGCAATAATGAGATACAGATTTTTAACTGATAATAAGTAAGACGATTTGTTAGTGTGAGGTTTAAGTGCCTGAATTGAGATCAGACTGATCGCTGTAGATATTAATTATTTTATTCTTTTTAATCGCCCATAATATTGATTAGTGTATGGTTGTTAATTCAACTTGAAAAAAGCTATTGTTGTTATTTAGTTCAAGCTGATGGGCTTTGATCAAAGTTTGACGAGAAAATATGCACACCGCAGACCCGATTTTGCCATCAATACTGGATCTATCGATGTACACCTCATGGTCAAGATTTGGAATAGTTTGAGGAAAATTTAGAATAAGAGTCGACGTGGGAATATTTATTGTTGTACTAGTGTAATATAAATTAAGCAGCGAAGGTGCAAGCTCGGGCGCGTGTAGCCGCCTTTCGACAATATTAAACCTAAGGCTGAGAGACTTGAGAGTCACGTGTAGAGAAGGAATGCCACAGAGAGAGCTGAGGGACTCAGTAGGGAAGGTCTTGTAGGCTCCACAAATCTTGAGGAGAAAAGGTCGTTGGATCGAGTGAAGTTTTGCAATCTGTTTAAGAGTAAGAGTGCCTCCTCAAATGCCGGCTTCATAGGTAAATGTTTTCTCCTTGACGGCCGACCAAACGGCATGGTGGTTCCTCGTGAGCTTATGTCCTATCCGAAGGCTATCGTCGCTTTCGCGTCATCGGCTTTTTGCCTTTCCGTCGATTGCTTTTGGCAATCTTCTGGCTACGCTGCTTTAATTTATTCGCCAATTGCTATTGGAAACCTTTTTGTGTATTCCTTAAAGCATTCTATTTTGTAGCAGAATTCCTGACTCATTTTCGACTTATTTTATACGAGTACAATCTTGAACGTTGTATGTGTGATTTAATGTTTTAAATTGTGATTACAGTTTCCTTTGAACTTTTGTTGTATGTTCGGTTGATTCTTGGCTTATATTATACTTTGGGATTGTCTCTCCCGCTGCTTTCGGGCTTCTGGGACTCTCGGATCCGCTCCTTTATTTGTATGTACACGGCACTGTTCAGGCGCTTTTTGTTTGTTTGTCTTCTGGGATTTGGAACTTGATTGATTTTGTTCTCGGTTTCTGTCTGGTTTTATATTGCTACATTTATGGCTCAAACGATGTGCTTTGCCCTATAGCTGCTCTGTACGGTGGAATAGAGGCTCATTATGGCTAACAGGCCTAAGAAAAAACTCGATGACCTAATTTCAATCTTGAGATTGACCCAACTTCTATGGCGCCCTGGATAGATGAGATTATTTCTAACATAACTGAGACCCAGTTTCTTAATCCCAACATACAATTACACAAAAGAACTTCACTGGAACTGACTGAACTGTGTCTGCTTAAGAGGGGTAGTAATGTAAAGACTGGGCCTTTCCAGGAGAGTCTATACGACATAATCCGTACAATCACATTGTCCTACAGTTGGCCCTAAATGAGGGTATCATCGGAACTAGTTTCTGAAATGAGAAATCTTTCTTTGGAGACTCGACCACTTCGCCGCATGCATCAACATCAATTTCTACCCCAACTCCCGGTAATATTTCAAACGTTAGATACGATAGAAAATTGCTCAAAAAGATAAAATAACCTCTTCTTTTAGAGCACAAATTGGGGATTTAGAGATTAAATTAGATGGGCTGTCGAGATCAGACCATCATCTGGCGGTCCGCCAGAAAAACTTCGCGGCTTTGGAGATTCAGTATCGGGATCTGAAAATTCTGTACGCCGAGTCGAAGGGAGCAATGAATGCGAAGTAGGAGATAATGAGGCTGATGGCTGAGACTTTTGGAAAGGCCATCACCAGGACTCAAAGATCGCCTCCGACACCTATATAATGGTCGAGGAGATATGAAGAGGGTGAACTTGTTAAAGGTAACAGAGGAAATTAACATTTTCCCCTCCGGTTCCTACTACTACTGTGAGACCGACAAAAGCTAATAGCAAACACATCATTCTTCTAAAAATAAAATCTGATGGCGACTTTGTTAAGAACAGATACCTTGTCCGAGAAAATCTAAAATATCTTAACATTAGGATCATGCATTTGAGGAGGATCCGTGGAGTGCGTGGCAGTTGATATGTGCACTCCTGACGACGTTGACCTCTTTATGGTAAAGCTTGTTTCCATACCCAACATTACTGATGTCTTTGCGACTGTTAAGCTCAAGAAAATGACACCCAAAGACATCTTAATTGAGATAGATGAAGATCTGCCTGACGATATTCCTGAGAACCTCGCCCGTAAAAATTCTTTTATTTATAACGCTTCGGATGTTGAGACTGTTTTTAGCATCGGGGAACGTAGGGAAACGCACTGGAGTGTCTAGGTTGAGCCCATGACCTTCCACCGGATGATGGCCGAGGAATATGTCTATCTGGGGTGCCATAGGGTTAGAGTTGATGAATTTAAAAGTGTACGACAGTGCACTAGGGTGTGGGATATGACCATATATTCTGTGTCCTGTCCGACCAACCTTTTTGTATCCATTGTGGAGGCTACCATATGCCCGACGGTTGTGAGATTAAAAAAATGCATCAACTGTGTCGAGAGCAACCGTAGTCAAGGAACCATTCATAATACGGCCCATGACTATATGGAACAGAGGTGCCCAAATTACAAAAGACAGATGGCGTTGCTAGAGGTGGGCACGGATTATGGCCCATAATGCCTGACATCTTCAAGTTCCTTCAGATTAACACAAATCACACTAAAGCTGCCCACAGTCTCGCTTTGATCACTGCAGACCAAATTAAATCAGACTTTATTTTTATTCAAGACCCATAATTGGTGCAACAAGAACCTCTTTCGGTGTTGACAGTTCAACGACAATTCCCCCCCCCCGTCTGAAAATTACAAAAACTTTATAATTTACACCAATCGGAATCTAATTTTTAATTTATATTTTAAAGTAAAAATACTGATTTTGCGGTGGTTTCGTCCCCCGTTGGTCCCTTGATCTCTTAGGGGGAATTTACTTCCCTCACATGACGATATTGACATCCTATTCGAGGAGCTGCAGGATCTTAGCATGGATTCAATGCGGCTCCTAGTCATGGGTGACTTCAACGCCAGGTCCCCCTTGTGGGGCCATGAGGACAGCAGGGGCCGGCGAGTTATAGAATTCCGCGTTAAGAATTTGTGCTTGAAATTCTTAATATTCCGGAAAAGGGGCCAACCTTTTTTGCCCATTCTGGAAAGGTATGGCCTTTGAGTATAATTAGTTCTAATTTATTCGACATTGTAAGCAACTGGAACGTTCTGGACACCTTATCCTGCAGTGACCATAAGAATATTACAGTGGATCTGTCATTGAACCTTACTTACAAAACGGGTTACTTCCTCTGGACAGAATTTGAACTGGAGAAAAGTTCCTCCATACTTTTAACAAAATAGCCTCTAAACTGCATGAACTCTCCAACAGTATTAACACCACCAGTGACACTGATAGGTGTATTGAAACTTTAATACTTAATATTACTATCACCGTAAGTGAAAAGTAAGTCCGGGATGTCGCTAAAGGAACGGTAACACAACCGGTCGTATAATGTCGCTTACGAACCGCTGTGCGGTAAGTGTGCCAGAAATGACTACCAAAGAGGTACGGCTATCAAAAGAGATGGCACCCCAGACCATAACGCCCTGTTGTAAGCATGTGTGGAGGGCGATAATAAGGGCAGAATCCCCACGCTGACCTGGACGTCTCCAGTCATGGTGTCATCGGGATTTGGAAACTGCACTCGTCTCTAAAGCCTATACGTTCCCAGCCAGCATCGATTCGAATTGATCGAACCCGGCACCACGGTTGGACAACTCTTTCTTCTCGCATCAATTTGTTGTTATCAAGTATGTTTTATAAACATTTTGATTGGTTTTTATAGCGTAAGCGTCAGTAAATGTTCAAGCTGCGTCGAACACAAGACATGCAATGTGAAGTAATGGACATACACAAACCACTGAGACAATTTAAAAGAAGAGTAAACACTGGTAATCTTATTTTGCGCCTAGGATCATGTGGCCCAGACGCATGGTAAAGTTACCCTTAGATTACATTTGTGTCCGAGGTTATACAAAATTTCTTCATCTAATTGGTCTACGTAATGGCAGCAGACAGAATCATTGATTCATCATCTAATTGGTCCACGTAACGGCATTAGACGGAATCATGGATTCATCATCTGATTGGTACTAGTGACACATTAGTGGACGGGCAAATTCACAATTGTTTTTACCACTGTATAAAGTACGCATTCGTGTATCTGTCCTAACATGCGATATTATATCACCCACTAAGACGATAAAACGCAAAATAAGCCCAACAAAAGTCAATAAAACACCACATAGGCCCATCAATTTATCACAGAGTAATCACGTGACTGCTAGTAGACATGCTGGTCACAATTTGTAATGATTCTCTCAATAGAAATGTTCAATCTACTTGTAATCTTTATAACTTACCCTGATGGCTCAATTTCAAGACACAAAATCCCAGCAGGAAAAATCGCTTCCAATTTCACAAGCGAACTCATCGCAATCGAAGAGGCTCTGAGCATTTACCTCACTTGGAAAACACTCAACCCCTCCGACGGCATAGTAATCTTCACGGACTGCAAATCTGCTCTCCAGGCCCTTCAAAAAGGAAAAACCAACCTCGTCCAAAAATAAATACCCTCCTGTTCTTAATAGAGACAAAGAAGAAGCTATGCACGTTTCAATGGATCCCGGCACACGTCGACATCAAGGGGAACGAAGATGCCGATTCTCTGGCCAAGGAGGCAAGGACCATCGAACCAGCCCCCCTGATTACAACATCTTCCAACGCCAATGCCGTTGCAAAACAAAAGCTCTGCGCTAACGCCCGAAGAAAATCATCCCTCCTCGAGCTTAACTACGACAGAGAATTAACAACAACGATTGCCAAACTGAGGACGATGCACCTCAGAGGTATGAAAATTTTACCAGATGGATCAAGAACATACCCTGAATGCAGGCACTGTCCGGGCATGCAGCTTAATCCCAAGCACCTCTTTAACTGCCCTTCCATTATTGCAGCACTCTTCAAGATCGACTTGAACTGTTCCAGGGAGACCCTTTATACGGACAAAGCTGTAGATGTGGCCTACGCAGTGCTCCACGATTTTGGACCCATTTAACTATGCTCTCCCAGCCTCTCTCCCATCCTTTTTCAATTATTGCACTGGTCACACGACAACAACAATAACAACAATCTACTTGTATTTTCACGTCTATTACACACACACGGAGTTTTTACTGATATAGAAGAGATAAATAGCCCCATGGGTTAAGTTTCAGGAATCGTATCTCTAATGTAAGCAACCCTAACGAGTCACCTCACCCCATAATGTCTTTAAGAATTAAGGACAGAAAGACAAACCAACCATTTTCATTAACCTCTAAAAAACAAACTTCTTATAAAATTAACGTACACCAACATTTTACTAGTAAAAGAGTAAGTTTGTGTGAGTGCTTGGTATATTTTCTTATTGCTCATTTCTTAGCATATGGAATTTTTTATGTAAGAGTAATTTTATCATTACATAAAAAGCATTTCACTCAGAAATTAATACCTTGCTTTCATCAGTGGAGATGATTTTAAACGTACGAGTTTCACTATTTTGTTTTTAAACACTTTTTACTTTCTACGTTTACTTCAAATTAAAGTAAATGGAACTCAAAACAAAAAGCCCAAGCACAAATGAAAACTTTTTTTTTGCCTTTTGCATCCTCAGAAGGAAAATAAAATATAATGGCTACTTTCATCTGATTCGACGTTCATGTTTCCAACTTATACGTTAAGTATTTTCTTACTAGTTTATATCAACGTCTTAGACAATTATGTTTTTCTATTTAGAAAGAGGAAAAACTTAACCACATCGAAATGAAATGCTTTAGTCTATTTTTCAATTTCTAAGTAATTTTTTATAAACAGTCTACGGAAAATAAATTGACATTTCGTTGTTCTGTACTAGTTAAGTAAAAAACTCTCTAATAGTTTACTATAAAACGGATCGTATACAATTATTTCTCTGCTTGAAAATTTTTAGTCCAATGTTTCCAGAACCATCATTGTTCATGGAAAGAAAAAGCTATTCAGTATAAAAAATAGTAAAGAGCAGGTTAAGGATGTCATCATTTGAAAGCGTATGGAATGTAGAAAAATCCGGAAAATCATTTACAAAATGATGTTTTGATGTATTTCGACAATTTTATTTGTCTTTTATGATGTATAAACAGCATTAAAAAAGTGCTTAAGATGCACATAAAAAATGACTAACACTAGTTAAATATGACCACTGTTATTTTAAATTCTAAATTGAAAAACATTTCACAAAAGCATACATTTTTGTTAAACAGTTACGACTTAAAAAATGACGCACAATTTAACTTTGATATTTCAAGTAAAATAAGGTTTTAGATAAGTTTATATAATGTATATATTTTGTTCTTTTAGGTAGAGAGGAAACGTTTAATAGTCGGTATTTAAGTATCAAAATATGCCACTGTCCAAGCCATTTGAAGATATCTTCATGAGAACTACGAATCAGATCCCAGTTTGGTTTGCTTGTTTACATTTTTTTTTTCAATATGGCTCTGTGTTTTAGAATTAAATCCATATACTGCAAGGCCGGAAGTGATGGCCAGTTGTGAAGGAGCACCCAATGAGCTACCATCATTGCTCCTAACATAAGACAGCACAATTTTTGCCTGGATTCGAACCAGATACCTTTCGATCCAGAGGCCAACACCTTAACCACTAGACCGGTTGGTCGGATGGTTTGTCTACATAAAAATCTCTTATATGGCCATTACTTGACGTTGTGTGTATTTTGTATGGTGCAGCGTCGCCATTGTACCATAAAACTCAAACAGCAACCATCTTTACTATTTTTCTCTTCTGGTATTCGTGGTTACTACACGGAGAAATGTTTAATGTTCCACAGAGCCTAGTTTCATCAAAAACGTAATTTATAAAATATTATTATTTTCTTCTTTCTGAAATATAGTCATGGATTCATAACTTCTGCATTGCGCTTTATTTCAGACACAAAAACAACCCACTGTAACTAATAAGAATAATTTCTTCTAGAAACAAAAATATCTACAAGGAAGAATAAATAAATTGCAGGAACATTATCTTCATTGATATTAATGATATCTGGAACTAGAGACCATTATAATATATGTCCCCTTCGACGGAAATTTACATACTCGTGTAACTTTCCGATTGTGTGGTTAACTTTATTCGACTTGACAATATAGTTTATGGTGTTTGTATGTAAATATTTGTAAGATTTCAAGTTTGTGTATAAGAATAAGTCGCTTTAATTTGATTTTAAGTTTCTTATTACTTAAATTTCATAGATCAAGCAGAAACAAAAAAAAATAGTTTTTATGTTAATACCCGGGCCTGGTGTTGGATCATGTAATGAATAAAACAAATGTAAGAAGTTTGAACGATTTATAGTGTGAATATTCAACAGTTATAATATTGAGTTTGAACGATTAAATTGCGGTTTTATATTATACTTTGTTGTCTTCCAATATTAATTATAACGTAGTTAAGAAGCTTTCCAATGACACTCCGCTCGCAGTCCTCAATCCACGCAATAAAGTTACACTGGCCCAAAGTTCGCCCAGCACCGTAGAATTTCGACAGATTGTGTTACCCCTTCCCACACTCAGTGCGCCTGCGCACTTGATCCGAAAATCCTGTCAGGTAGGGACATCCTTTGTCTACAAGTTCGCTATATTTATTTTCAGGACGTTTCCTCTAGTTCTGAAATCGTAAAACAAAGCAGCTGTGACCCTTTTTTTTATAACAGTCGACATTTCATGCATATCTTCTAGTACTGTTCCGATTTTAAAAACGTATTACTGTCAAATAATCTCCAACTTTTAACCCTGAAGTCCATCGGAAAAAGCTAAAAAATTGTCATACGAAGCAACGAAACTGCTGAGGAAACAGGCTTGGTTTGTTTGAAGCAGTAAAAACTTCAGCCGAACCTGATAGTAAACCTAGTAATTTACAAAGCTAAGCAAACTGACCATGTATATTCAGAAATGAATAATCAACAACGAGCCATAACATAATGAACTTTAAAATAAGAACTAATTAATGGTTTATGCATACCTCTCCTCCATAAACACAATTTCAGTTGTAGCAAATGAAACTATATGCCCAACCGTTTCTTTTGAAAGTACTAGCTAGGTAAATATCCATATAATTCTGAAAAAATTAAACAATATAAATACATCTATTTGCATGCCTTCTGTCATGCAAAATATTTATATAGAAGCATAAAGCTTGTAATTTAGACAATACTAGAAAAAACACTCATTATTTTAAGGCACCCTTTTTCAAAAACAAATTTTTAGAGACTATTAAACAAAATGTAAATAGCTATTTTTTTCTAAAGTATGTTAATAAACATATTTCAAAAAATTAAGTCAGTTAATTGAACCGTATTTTAAAAATAAAAAAATAAATTCAAATTTTTAAAGTTTTTTTTAATTTTTATAAAATAGTCAATTTTTAATGCTTTTTGCTATTTGTGGTTTTTTTTATAATTGTTGGATAGTAGAATTAAATGCTAGCTAGTATTTATAAAATCGTTTTCTTTGTTGGACTATAACAACTATAGTATTAAGACACAAAATACTAGCTAACATTTAAAGTATATATATTTACAAGTGTATACGAAATATTTCAATACTCTACCTTGAACAGAAAAAAAGCCTAAGATCATAGAAAACTGTTGCTATCACCAAAATAATAGTCTGAGAAAAATGTATTTTAAGTTTTTAAAGACATATAACAAAACTTTATGATTCTTGTAGAGCTCTAATTTTTTAATGTATTATTTTTCAACTTCTTACGTATACTTAAACAAAATGTTAATTCCATATGATCACAATTAGTTTTTCTTTTATCCAAAATATTGTTATTTTTCATATAGTTGAAAATATGGTAACCCAACAAAAAACGGGCAATTTAGCTGATTATATTATACTAAATATTCTGAAAAAAAGTTTTAAAACACAATGCAATAATTCAAAATAATCTCAATTAAATGAGAAATGACCGGCTTTATATAAAACACCTTCCAATTTTTTATTTTTTGATATTTAAGTTTACGTAGTTTTCCACGCTTGATTTTTCGCTGTGCAATTTTATATTTTACATACATTGCTGTGTTTCGAAAATAGGTTCTCCTATTGTCAGTTAACAAAGAAAAGTGTTTTGATGTCAAACTAAATTGAGAGATGAAAGGTCTGAAGTGGTTTCAACGTGCTACAATTATATTTGGAAACTAATCCGTCACGAAAGCTGTGAAATTTGAGCCTGATATCGCTCAGAAAACTTCAAAAATCACAAGACCTAAATTGAGTTCAGGCCTAAAATTTTGAGCATAGCTTTTTAATCGTATGGGCCATAGAAATATCTAATAAAATTTGTTTCGTCATTTTGTCATTTTTAGAGTACTGTGATGCTTTAAGCAATTCTGTACTAAAATATGTATTTCTAAATTCAATAGGGTGAAACTAAATGCTTGTTAGACTGACTATTTTTAAACCGCATAGATGGTAAAACTATCGTTCAATAAAATAAAAGTGTTCAAATCATCTAGAATGAACACCCCTATATACCATTTATATAAAAATAATTAAAACAAATGTTATAGGAACATCAGCAAAGTGAGAAACCTAAGAGCTTTTTTTATCCCCCCCTCCCCCATTCACGCTTCATTTCACTACCAATTTTCTTTAGAAGCAGTTATTTCTTTAATTCAGATATGTGTTACAGTTTAACAATAAAAGCTAGGGGAATTTAAATTCTCAAACCAACCCAAGGGGTTAAAATGACTCCTTCCTATTTTATTTCAATATTTCCTAGTTTTCAATCTTGAGACATTTTAAGTACATTAGAAACATTATTTAAGTATCTGAACAAATGGCGTTTAAATTAAAGATGAATAAAAAATTTTAAATATCCAAAGTAACTCCGACATTACTTGTTATCTACACATGTGTTTGTCTTCAATACTGTCCCTATGTACACAATTTGAAAAAATAGTACATCTTTCTAATGTTTTATAGTTTTTGCACTATCTCCCTGGACAACTTTTTTTGTGGGCAAACATTTTATTTTCTCTTATTCGTCTGAGAATTTTGAGACTGCATTTGTTTCATTTGTTTGTTGTATTAAGTTAAATTCTTATTTTCACTCTAGTGGTTGTTTTCAGGCATTTTACGGTTGCTTGGTATGTAATAAGTGGTCAGACTATTAATATGAAATGTTTTAATAGAGACTATTTGCGGCACTTTTTATCAAACATATAGCAAATGTTAAATATCAATGTCGAAATGTATATATTTTATTATTTTATTCATTCCAATGTCAATTCTTTGTTTTAATATGTACTTGGATCATTCACCGTCATATCAACACAACCATATATAATGTTTCATCTGACTTGATAATAATGGAATTTTTCGGTACTCCACAATGAGAACCTTATGTAAAATTTATCAGTCAAAAATAAGATAATTAATACCTAAAATGTTTTTAGTATTCTTAATTGAAAATTTAAATGTTTATTTAAATAAAAAACTGGATTAATATTTTTTTTCTAAATTTTTAAAACGTAAGTTCTAAAAACTTAATTTATGAAAACAAATATTCGTCCAACTTGCATAAAATGTTAAACTTTGTTTAATTATCTTTCAATAATGTATACCAAAAATAGTCTTATAACAGATATTTTCCAACATATAAAAAAAAAAAAACAGAGTAGTTGCAAAACTCTTAAAAATACATAAATACAAACTTTCTATTTCTGTTTTTTATAGACAAATCATACTATTGTTTCAAAACTTATGTTTTTTGTTTGCTACCAAAATAGTAACGCTTCTCAGCAATTTCGTTGAAACTGGAGAATTCAAGGTTGAAATTACGACTAATTCAATGCTATACAGGAAAGAATCAACACACAGCTGGTTTTTTGAGAATCGTAGAGTAAGATTCCAGGTAACAAATGAAAAGCGCATGCATTAAATTTTACCGCTTAGAGGAATACAGAGGTCAAAATACCCCTGATATGGGTCTAATAGCTGAATTATATCTTCTTCTAGAATATCTCCGGAAATGTGAATATTTACCTTTTCGCTTCGGCAGGTAGATAATCATTACCACTAAAATTTCGCTTACACCAGTGGCATGGTATTGATCTGTGTACGGTGGATGTTACCCCCCTTTTAAGTGACCGCTGGCATCGATCACCATTTACGAGCTGGCAGCGACTGACTTTCTAGAGAATCCATTCTTATGTTCGGTGCCCTACCCCGTCGACCGTGAGGTGTGGGCGCTTTTGCGGGAAAGGAAGAAGGTCGCTCGTGTGTTTTCTATCTCACGCCAAACGATATGCCACACAATACAATGAAAGGAAAGTGTCAGTCGTAAATGCCACTCAAGGCTCTACCGCTCGAGTTAGGTCATTAGTAGGGCATCTTTTTGTTGCAGTAAAAAAGGGAAAAGTTGCATTTATCATTTCCTAAAGTTGCATCTATGAAAGTAAAGTTGTATTTATTTTTGATACACTAAAACCTAAAATAAATTATTAGTAAAAAAGGAAAAAATTCAGAATTTATTTGTATATTATTACATACAGAAGAACGTTGATGACGTTGAATGGCCGATCCATGGTCAGTAATTTCTTTAACATTGCAAAACTGCGCTCAACAGAGACTGATATTGCCTGACATTGTTGCATTGGACTTTATCTGCTGTTGTGAAAAAAGTGTACCACTCAAGTAACTTGGAGCAATCGATAAGGAGGACAAGGCACCTTGTTTGTGATTCCAGCCGCAGTCATATAATGTGCTGTATCGGATAGCAGAAGCGCAAAATCCTTTCGCTCAACATTCAATTTTAAAACGTCATCTACAAGGCGAACAACATATTGATGATCGAAACTCGCCTCGCAAACTCTGCAGTCGATTACGCAAGTTTGCTCTGGATTATCAAAAGTGCCAACCAATGTGATAAAGTACTTCTTGCTATTTATTTCACTTTCGTCTGTTAGGACGAATACCTTCTTTCCATGAACTTCTTGTTTGATCCGCAATACTTCTTCGGCAGACACACGTGATTGAAGGGTTGATTCAAAGGGCAAAAAATAAAATAGTAATTTCATATTCATTAATTTCAAGCTAAATTGTAAAAAGTTGCAATCATGCAAAAAGTTGCATGTATGTAGAAAGTTGCATTTGTGTAGAAAGTTGCATTTATGTAGAAAGTTGCATTTATGTAGAAAGTTGCATGTATGTAGAAAGTTGCATTTGTGTAGAAAGTTGCATTTATGTAGAAAGTTGCATTTATGTAGAAAGTTGCATTTATGTAGAAAGTAGCATTTATGTAGAAAGTTGCATTTATGTTGGCGGTTATAACTCACTTACAATACACCCCATGTAGGAGGAATTTTGTTTTTAGTACTTTACATAAATCTTAGAACATGTGAAAAAAGTTGCATTTGTTTCAAAAAGTTTTTCTAGTAATTAGGTAAGGAGGTTGGATATGGAGGCGAAAAGTCGTTCCTGGAGACGATTGAAAAAATCTAAACGCCTCAGCGTAAAGGTCAAACGAATAAAATACTTTCATTTTTATAAAAAACACATCTTGATTCCGCAAAAATTTCAGAAACATTAATATTATTTTTAATTACACTTATGAAACGTAAAAACGTCTAATAAAAATTAATTCGAAAATAGGATGACTATTGTATCTCTACATTACATTTTATATTGACAGAAATAAAACGATAAGTTCAAAACTAACCGAATATTTTTTCAATAAAGCTAGTCAGCATTTGTAAGCATCAGATATTACAAATACCAAGACAGATGCATCTCTGTCAGAGTACAATGTGGTTGAACCGAGTATTCTATCACAGATGATAGCGGGTTATTTTTTCAATTTTTCGAGGTGACAAGAAACCAGTAATTTAACGTGACGGATGATTTCTCACATTATCTGGGTCAAATTCGATTTATGGTTTTGATATATCTCGCTGACCCATGATAGATGACGGTACTAACAAGAAAATGACTTAGTTTAAGGCGTTTCGCTTCATCTTAGGTACTGAAAAGGGATAGTGTATTTCCTAACAGATTGACCTATTATTACAGCATGACCGACGTACCCCGCCTTCTGCGTTCTTCTTATGAGATCAAAGTGACTCAATTTTCTCCTTTGGATCTAACTGAAATGGAAATTTCGTTATCCCAAATAAGTTTTATTTCTGATTTACATTTTGAGAGGCTTTGGCGCCAAGTTAAGTGTTTCTATGGCGATACGTGTTTCCTGTACGGTATTCCTGTCCTACGTGTTTCCTGTCCTGTATTTGGTACATGACGTCACTTGGCTTTCTTCGAATGTGATTTCCAGCATTTCGGTGATAAACATTCCAAAGAAAATTAATACTAAATTGAGAATTGATATTTGACGCCAACTAGAACGTCAGGCGTCACCGAAAAGGAGATAAACTGCATTTTAAGGCAGGGCTCGAAATACCCGGGTGCACAGATGCACTGTGCACTTGAAAACAAAATTGTGCATCTAATTTTTTCCCGCTAGGTTCATGCAGTGCACCTAACGTTCAAAAAGGGGAGGGAACGCTTTATGTAATTTTGATGTATGAACAAATAATTAATATCGACCTCTCTCGCTCTAAAGGAACGTAATTGAAATTCCTAAATACACACTATGCGAAAACAAAATAGCTGGGCCGTAACGGGTTTATACAAGATGAAGGTTTACTTGTGTCACAGCCAACAGAACTTTCCTATGATCGAAACATTTTCCAGATGGCTCTGTTGAAGCGACTGTGGCTACAGCCGTCCGCCGGAGAATTTAGATGTTTAAATATTTTTATTCACTATTTACTACGAACCTATCTAAACATAACCAACTAATAAATTAGTTTACATAATATCAATGCTCTTATATTAAGTTTTTTTTAATGTGCACCTAAAACGTAACCTGTGCACCTAATTTAAAAACTTAGATGCACCTTGTGTACCTGTATTAAAAAATTTATTTCGAAGCCTGTTTTAAGGTAACCATGTTATGCATCATTTCGTAGTAATATCTTCGCTTTTCGTCGGGTTTATTTACACTGAGAATCTCTATCAGACGTAGTATTTCTGTTGTTTTGAGCTTTAAGAATATTTTGGTAATTGGTAATTTGTAATTAACGTCGTAACGCGAACCGAGAGAAACGCAACGGGCTATTGACGACGGTCCGGTATCAATCCCTTAAGAGAAACATCCGAGGACAAAACCTCGTAATTTTGAACCACGGATGAAGCAACACCTGAGCAGGCACCTCTCTCTGCGAACTTCCACATCAATCCAACGTGAGAACTTTCAGCCACGACAGATTTAAGGTGCACCAGCCGCCTCTACATTATACGCTTACAAACATCCATGCTGGGACCTGGATTCGAATCAGGAACCTTCCTATCTAGAGGCTAACATCTTAAACAATATACCCGTTGGTCGGCTTAAGAATATTTTGATGACAGAGGCTTTTTTCGTTAAACTGAATGAAGGTGGAGCTAGTGTTTTTGTAGTGGAACGTACTTCCTGTACATATTCAGGACGTGATGGCACTAGAGATGATTTTTGACTAGGATTTCATTTCGTCGCCCAATTGTAATTATCATTAAATATTAACTTTTATTTAAATCAAAATTTCTTTTTCAGAAACACATGAAAAATTTAAATTTCGAAAAAAAGGGGGGGGGGGGGGTGGCAATAAATGTATTTAATTTTTCTGTTTAATAAAAGTTTACGAACGTTCTGTTGTGATTTATTTCTACACCTTCAAACTATTAACCAGTATTTGTATAAAGATCGGAAACAATTTATTAAATTGCTTAGATGTATGCATGTTCGATGAGAATTTTGTGCTAAATAAATGTATTTAACTTTTCTGTTTAATCAAAGTTTATGACCATTCTGTTGTGATTAATTTTTTCACCTTCAAACTATTAACCAGTATTTTTACAAAGATCGGAAACAATTTATTAAATTGCTTAGGTGCATGCATGTTCGAAGAGAATTTTGTGCTAAATAAATGTATTTAACTTTTCTGTTTAATCAAAGTTTACGACCATTCTGTTGTGATTTATTTTTTCACCTTTAAACTATTAACCAGCATTTTAACAAAGATCGGAAACAATTTATTAAATTGCTTAGGTGCATGCATATTCGATGTGAATTTTGTGCTAAAATAAATTTTAGACTATGAAACAGTCTGCTCAGCAGGATTTAATGTTTTGGCAAAGATCTGAAACCATTCATGAAATAGTTACCCTGACATATGCATTCATTTTTTAGTCAAAATAAACTTGAGCCTGTATGAAACAGTCTACGTGGCGTGATTTATCACTAAACATAAACAAAATGAAACAAAAATATAGATGAGCTATTAACTTTCATTAGTACAAGAAAAACTTTCATCCAAATGTTGTTCCGAAGAGACAAAAAATGTGTCTGCGTTGGCAGTAAAGGACTAATAACAAAAATGTAGACAAAGATATACAAAACTTTCATGTGTTGTTTATTCATTCCATTAGCAACGAAGAGCCTCGTTCAATCTTCTATTTCCACTGCGACTATTATATACTGAATACACAAAAATATTTGCTCTTTTCGCTATCAAATATCTTATTAAATCTACAGACCTAATAGAATATGAATGAAGTTCGTTGAATAAAGTCGGATAAATTATAAAGAGCAAACTTCTTAAAATACTTTTATTAACGAAAAATATATGCGTAAGACAATAGGTAAACTTCAAAGCTAAAAAGATTAAAAAACTAGTTTTTCTATTCTTTTATTTTGTTCTAAACTTTTTCTGATGCCACTCGAGCCAAGAGAAATCGTAACGCGAAGAGTTTGCTGGTTGTTGCCTCAGTGCGCCACATGATGTCACCACACACCCCCTTTCCAGTGATAGCGTTACACCTCATAGTCGTTCAGGTATGCAGGAAATCGCACTCTTCGACCAGTTCTTGTGGTTCTAGCAAATTCGATGGAATAATCATTGTCACTGGGAAGTGGTTGTGAGGTTTTGGAGTTATCGGATTCACATGTCCGAAAGTTTGATGTTACTTCATCTTTGAGTTTGAAACATGGTTTCAGTCGATCTATTGATATTCTCTTAATTTTACCCCAAACTACAACATCAAAGAATTTCTCAAAACGTTGTTTAACTAAATATGGTCCGAGATAGGTTGGTTGAAGAGAAGATGAGATTATGTTATTATAGATGAATACGTGTGAACAATTTCCTAAATCCTTGTGTACGAAAACTGGTTTCTTTCCATGGCTGGTTGTTGGAGTTGGTTTTAGGTTTTGGATGTGACTTTGCAATTTTTGTATAAAATCTGAATGCGTGGCAGCTGGGGAGTTACTGAAAAATTCTCCAGGCAAACAGACTGGTGTGCCGTACACAAATTCAGTGGAAGAACAACCCAAATCCTCTTTAACGGCGGATCGAATGCCAAGGAGAATTAAAGGTAAAATATCAGTCCAAGAATTGGACGTTTGAAGGTGGGATTTAAGGCTGTTTTTCAAAGTTCGGTGTTGGCGTTCGATTAGACCATTAGATTGTGGATGATAAGCTGTGGTGGTGTTAGCTTTGAAACCTAGGTATTTTCTCAAGGATTGGAAGAGTTGACTCTCAAACTGGCGATCTTGGTCAGATGTTATTCTTTCAGGTATTCCAAATCTGGAAATCCAACTCGCGATAAGGGCATTTGCGACGGAATCTGCAATTTGGTCTTCCAAAGGAACAGCTTCAATCCAACGGGTGAACCTATCGATGATAGTAAGCAGATACCTAAAACCTTTGCAAGATGGTAAAGGGCCAACAATATCAATGTTAAGGTGCTTGAATCGTTGATTCGGAACTTTGAATTCCGCAGCTGGAGAATGTGTATGTTTGTGAACTTTGGCTCGCTGACATGCCAAGCATGCTCTAGTCCACAGTTGGCAGTCTTTGTTTATGCCGGGCCAAATGAATCTTTTTGTCCCCAGCTTCATTGTTGCACGAATTCCCGGATGGGATAAGTTATGTATAGCGAGAAATACTCTTTGGCGAAACTCTTTAGGAATGTATGGCCGGTTAAAATTAGTGGAGGTTTCACAGTAAATTTTCTTACTGCTATCCGGAATAGGAATTTGTACTATTTTGAAACTGGAATTTGATGTAAGAATCTTAAGGTCGTCATCCTCCTGGCAATCTGCAATAACTGTATAATCAATTGGAGCTGGAGTAGCGATGGATTCTATTCTCGACAGTGTGTCTGCTACGATGTTTTCTTCTCCTTCTTGTCTTGTGGAGGCGTTATCTAAATTCTGCTGGAAGGCAAAAGTGATTGGTTTATGATCTGTGAAGATAGTAAATAGCCGTCCTTCCAGAATGTGCTTAAAATGCTTTACCGCTAGGTAGATTGCAAGTAATTCTCGATCATAAGCACTGTAGTTTCTTTGCGTGGATGTTAGGGATCGAGAGAAAAAGCTTTGCGGTTGCTTTTCACGATTATATAGCTGATGAATCACGTCCGGGTCACCAATGAAGTTCGTTGAATAAAGTCGGATAAATTATAAAGAGCAAACTTCTTAAAATACTTTTATTAACGAAAAATATATGCGTAAGACAATAGGTAAACTTCAAAGCTAAAAAGATTAAAAAACTGTTAAACCCTGTTAAATCTTATAACGTCAAATGAAGCGATACGATGCCAAATCGGCCAACCGTCAATTTTTCATATCATTCACGTGATTGCTAGTTGACATGTTGGCCACACGTTTTGAAACTCCTCTTAATAGCAAGGCTCAGTCTTCATATACCTCACGTCTATGGATAGCAAATCAACCTGTGATGGCATATCACTCTCTAAACTTCCTCACCACGTCAACTTGAGGATATTTGAGACCACAATAGATTTAACGTACACCAGCACCCACGTAGATGACGTTCTTTGGTTGGATAGAGTTTTGAATATTAGGACTACAAGATACTCACGAAGACTATTGCGCTAGTGGTGCATGAATGAATCACGTATCCAGAAACATCGGGGCCCATATTGCAGAAACAGTTAAAAGCTATAATCCATTTTCTCAATGAGCTTAAGGAGAGGACTCGAATTATGGATTGTCGAGTGGATGGAGGTTTGATCTAGTATCGAACTCGCAGTCCTTTGGTTTTTAATACGAGGACTCTACCAACTGAGCGAAAACGGCCCTCGAACTTTTTTATTGTATTTTAGGTAATACCTTATTAATGATAAATCACACTGTGTTCTTTATGAACTTGACAAAAAGCCTTATTTCAATCTCTCCTGCTGAATTATGTACGTAAAAATAAAGTTCAATAGATATGAAAATTTTATGAGTAATATTTATAGTTCAATTGCTTTAAGATAAGGAGATTTTAACGATAGTTTATAAATATTCAGAGCTTCTATTTGTGAAAGTATAGTAGTTAAAAACTTCTCTTATATCCTTCAAAATAAAACTTTGCTTGCATTTCTGGCTCATTTATTTATCGGTTCTTTTAAAGATTTGGCCTCTTAGAATTCTCTCACAAAACAAATTTTACGATCAGTTTTATACTGATTACTTCAGGAATGGGAGAAGTAACTAATTTCTTATGAGTTTAAATCTACTAAATTTGCACAAATAGAATTTTAAGCAACCGACGAGATATAAATTAGAACTTGTTTAGTCTATTAGAACTAAAATATGTTTAATAGCTCAGATGCATTTCGCAGCTAATTTCTTTGACTTTTCTACAGAGGAAAATATTCATACAAGTAATGCATAAAATTTTCCCCATTTTATTGAGCTTAATCACTTTAGTTATTATATCTATACTACTTTCTTTTGTTCCTCCTTTTCTCACAATTCATTTTAACACTCTCAATTGAATGTTACTACAAATCAGAGAATTTTAACTATCAGAATAAAATATGTATCGCACTATCAAAATGCTTATAAAATTGTTCATCGAAAAACTAATAGTCGTTCGCCTTTAGCTAAACACAATAAAATTAATGTAATTAATGTTTCATCTTTAAGTCGACGATATACGAGGGCTGTTCAATAAAGAAGTCTTAATTTTTTTAAGCTGTGATTAAAGAAATCAATGAAATAAAATTCATATTGAATGTGTAGCGGGATGAGTGGAGTATAGCTAGTAAAAGTTTCACGGTTATAACGTAATTGCTGAGGCCTTAGCAGCCGGTCAAGAACGCCTAGTTTTAGTTTGGCCTACGGCAAAAATGGATGTGACACGCGGAGTGTAATACACTGCATTGAAATTTTGTTTTCGCCTTATAAAATCGTCAAATCGACAAATCTTCAAATCTTTCAAAAACCAATGTCATGTGTGTTCCCCATCCTCCATAGAGTCCTGATGTAGCATCACAGGCAGTGGTAAAAGTTACGTTGGCCATTTTGAAGGACCTGTCAAAAAATGGCTTCCAGCATGTGTTTGAAGACTGGAAAAGAGGTGGGGGTAAGTACATTGCATGTAATGGAGAGTATTTTGAGAAAGACCAATAAAATTTGGAGGATTAGTACAGGAAATTATTTTTTATTAATTTATCATCCTTCTTTATTGAACAGCCCTCGTATAAAATAATTATATTGTTGAAAATTTGAATTTTATTCATTGATTTATACTTTATATTGACGATTCAACGCTGCAGGTGTAAAGAAGCTTATGTGTCTATGTAGATCATTGGGTTTTCTTTTACATACTTTCATAACCAAAACACATTTAAAAACACTCTCATGTGCTCACGGAATTTATTATACTTCAGTCTTGAACTACCCATTGTTAAAATCTGACTTCCAAAAATATTTGTTTGATTTTTTTCTTAATTCCGAGGGTCACATTTAAGGACCTCGGCGAGTTATCAGTAGAACGAGATTGACATTTGTCAATGGAATTGACATTTAAAAGTACCGAAAAATACTACAATTCGGGTGATTGAATATAGTATCCAGAAACGTACTATGAAACAGTTAGATAAGCTTTGATATAAAGACTTTCTTGTGGTAATGATTTGTGTTCTGTCTAGGAGATATTTCTTAGAAAAACACCGTTTTAGGCTTACCGAAAAATATTTAAGAAATTGATGAAACCAATTTTAAAAACAGAAAAAAAAAATCCCAAAGATTATGATGATCAGCAACTCCTTCATTTACTAAAAAGTTCCCACCACATCCACCACCACTACAAAAATTCAATTTCAAATTACACGAAAGAACACCTTACAACACTAAATACAGAAGGTATCGTAAAATCAAATATATAATGATAATGATTTCCAAAAAATAATAAGATTCAAATGAAATTAAAAAACGATACAACCTGATACCACTTCACTGTGCCATGTTTGAAATACAAACAGGATTAAAATTCTACAATTTAAATTCTGAATGTAAAATTTAAATTCTAAACTATATTTCTTAAATTTACAAGAAACGGAATATGATTGGAAAAAATGAAAAGGACCGATAAAATCAAAAGACAATAATAAAGTAAAAAAAAAAAAAACATTCTTAAACACTAAAAAACGAAAAATAACTTTGCAATGGTGTCATAATTGTCTAACCATAAAGCGAATTGCTTTTGCCTGACACAACTCGCAACAAAAAGCATTGGCACAAAAAGGCCTTACATCAAAGTTGTACCGAAACAGTTCCCAGCAGCCCATTTCATTTATACAAGGAAAAAAAAATCTCATTTCATCCGGACTTGACGTCGAAATCCAGGCCCTGGATGAATGTACCTTTGTAATGCTCCTCACCATTTTGTTCTCCAAATCAGAACTCGCCTCAAAAGTAACCGGGAAGATTAATGCTTTAAATTTAAGGAAAAGAATTCCCAACGACCCTCACCGAGCCAGAACTAGCAGCCATTGCCGAGCTGCTAAACCCCATTCACCCTCATTTGCATGCATCTCCAGTTTTCTACACCCTCCAAAAGTAATTTGCACTCCAAAAGCTGCAAAATAAAACCCACCCTGAGGATCCACACAAGGGAGAATTTTTCAAAAAGGCATATTCCCCATTCGAAAAGACATTTGCATTTGTAATTATAGATTGTTTCCACACCACTGGTTCCGGGAACGGAATAGAACAATGGAATCCCATCTCCGCTTTGGATTTGTTCTGATTCCTTTTTCCGGGAAGACCTCTTTCCGACTTGTCGAACTCCCTTGGACAACTGTTTGCCATTCATCGAAATGGGCAATGAGAGTCACGGTTGCAGTTAAATAGGTGTTCCACCTCGGGATAAAAATGTTGCCTCGTTCGGTTCGGCCCCTTTGTGCTACCAAACCTCTCTTTGTGAGTGCTCCAGGAGGTGATTAATTGGAACTCTCGATACATCAAGGGAGCCGAAATTCATTACAGGACTTTGTTAAGGAATATTAGTGCTACTTTGTTTCGTTTCGGCACTCCATATGATAATTTTAATCGGATTGAATCGATATTCAAAGAGGCTTTGGATGAAGGCTTAAGACTCATAAGACTAAGCTTGGAGAAGCAACGGAGACATAAGCGGCTTCGTTTTGGACTTGCATTAATTGTTTATAGTTCTTAGTTACCCTCGGCTTTTATTTCAGAAAAATGTTAAAGGCGCAAAGAGGGAAATCTTTCTTTAATAAACTAAAACAAATTGATATTAATTAGAACTTTTCATACATCCAAAGTGTTGAAATTCCTTACTGGACATTGTTAAAGAATACCAGTGCAATTGTTTCTCTTTAGGCACTCCATAGGATTTTTTATTCTGATTTAATCAAAGGGTTTCTGTACAGTAACTTAAATCTCTTACGAATAAGAACCATTGATCATTAGCGTATTCTTTGGAAATAAATTAATGGAATTGCAACGGTTTTTAACATACCTTGACACTATTGTGGGTAGATATAAAGACAATAATTGATATATTAGAACAAATCTACGTTAGCCAATCTATTGGTCTTGTGGACCTGCTTCTGGAGCGAAAGAATCCTTATTTGAATTTGGATTAAAGCATGGATGTTTATTCATCTGGAATAAATGTTTGGCCTGTATAAAGTGGTCGTATTCAGATTATTTGGTATGTTTTAGATGTAGAATACCCTGGTAAACCCGCACTTATGGTCCACCAAGGTAAGGCAAGGTGGTTCCCAAATCCACCGTCGTAGTACCATAATGAGTAATACCACTTGGCGGGACATTAGAAGCAAAAGTATTCGTCTTTAAGTGGAACTCTTAAAAAACTAATTTGCTTACATTGTAATATATATTTTTTAATACCACTTTATAAAGCGTACGTTTTTAATGTTTGTATGGAATGTTCTTTTAAAAAAAGGGGCAGGTTTTATATTATTTCTGCTTCGTGTTTTTAATACTTTTTGACCAGAGCTGAGCCGTTGGATATTAAAAAGGTACACAAAATAAATTTGTTTTATGCCTTAAGGCTTTGTCTTGCATAAATACCTAGAAAGCTCTAAGCAGTTATAAAGTAATTTCCCTTGATTACGTAAGTAGTTACACTTTCCCCCCTCGCTTATTAAATTTTCATAATATTACTAGCAGACGTAAATAGCATCTGCACAAAAGTTGTCTAACTTAGTTTTTATGATATAAGAGTAATATTTGGTCAAGCTGCTCCAAACACAATACCGAAGACATCCAGTTATGGAATACACGAACGGAAGGGTTTTACTGACACAGAACAGATAAATATACCCAGGACAAGTTAAAAGAACTAAATTTGCTCTGCCCACCACTTGAGTTGCTAGAAGGGTTGGAATGCTCTATGAGCCATCATACTTACTATTAGGGATGCGACATCGATGTCAATGTTTTCAAAACATCGATGTTTTTTAAAAAACATCGATGTATTTAGCATCGATGTATTGGGGTCGATGTTTTGGTATCATCGATGTTTATACTTGTCGATGTTTTATTTTTAAATAAAAAAAGTACCGTTATAAAAATTTTAAAAATAACCAAGTAGCATAATTTTCATAATCAGTAAATTGAACAAACTTTTAGACCAAAGTGACCGAGGATGAAGGGTCTGAAAAGTAGGGATGCTACATCGATGTCGATGTTTTCTAAACATTGATGTTTTAGAAAAAAACATCGATGTATTGGAGCCGATGTCGCATCACTAGTTGCTAAACCAGTTTTAACAAATGGGGAAAAAAGTTTAAATACACTGAATTTTAAAAACATCAATGGTTTGGAGGCGAAGTATTATCAACATCGATGTTTTAATTTTGAACATCGATGTTTTGCTGTCGATGTCGCATCAATAGTTAGTAAACCAATTTTAAGAAATGGGGAAAAAAGTTTAAATGCAATGAATTTTAAAAACCTTGATGTTTAAAAACATCGATGTTTTTGGGTCGATGTATTATCAACATCGATATTTTAATTTTGAACATCGATGTTTCATCTCTATCGATGTCGCATTGCTATCGATGTCGCATCCCTACTTACTATTACTATAGTGTAACTCTCAACAATATATATAATTAGTAATCTCTCTCTTATCGTTAAACATTTTTAAAAAATTAAATAGGAAAGGTATAATTAATTATTATTGTTATATCTCTTCACTGACTTGCCACTCTTTGCGACAAGAAGACTAAATGACCCAGAACCTATGGCTTATAAATAATTGGGATTCCATACCACTACAAACATTCATGCAGAGACCGAGACTTAAAACAAGAACATTTTCGCCTGGGGTCCGAGCACTAACCACTCAGCTAAAATGCTGGATTGTTTTCCTTGACTTTTCAACAAATAATGTAGTAATACTCTGGATCTATTACATCCAATTCACATAAAATAATTGTAAAAGCGGTAAAGTAGTACCAATACATCCCAAATTTTAAATTAAGTAACAAATCAACAAACACAGTTCATTTACCAATTATTCAGGAAACATACGTCAGATAAGGTTCATTCCTGTAAACCTTTTTACTTTATCACACTTCATTTTTTAAATCAGCAATATCTTTCAAAAAGCAACAATAGAAAAGAAAACTTTTCAATAAATGTATCTAAGTTCTTTTTCTTCACATTTCGAATGGCTATAAACACGCAAACATTTCATTTAACTGCCTTGCAAGCCGTTTTACGGAATATAGGAATCGTGCATGAAAATTCAATACATCCGTTTGATATTCAAAATATCCGTCTTCCTCGGCAAAAGGCTAAAACTCCAGACTTTGTTTCCAATACTTTATATAAAGTTATCGTTTCACAAACTATAAATCCACTTCATGACAGGTATGGTGGATGAGTAAAAAATACCATTATTTTCCCCAGTACAGTTTTTGATATTTTTAATAAAACTTTCCTTCCTGTTTCTAGATTCGCGCAAAATACAAAGAGCGACTTTCACACTCCAATGCGTTAGTAACTCTTGTAAAGTTTATTTTCGGTTGGAAGCATTAGTTTTTTTCCTTAAATATTTTTTATATGTTTGAGTGTTTTGTATTTTTTTATGCTTTGGATTGAACTCTACAAGGAACGAGGAATCAAATTTGTTTTTCAAATCTATTTCAGGGGTCGCTGTAACTCAGTTGGTAAGTCATGAATTAGCAACCAACTTTTATGATTTCAAAACTCTATCCAACCAAAGACTGTGGTGTATAGGGGACCCGAACACATTATATTTGTAGAGGAATCAAATGTCCTCACGTTACGGTGGTGGAAGCATGATGTGGAAGTTTGGAGATAGGTGCCAGCTCAGACGCACAACTCGTCTTCTGACCACGGTTCAACATTGCGAGGTGTTGTTCTCCGATCTTTCCCATTGAGAGGAATCTTGGACCTCGTCAATAGCCCGTTGTGTTGTCCATAGGGATTGCATCCGTCACGATTTTCAATCCGGATCATTAGGGGCTGGATCCGACCGGATTGGAATTTTGATAATAAGTCTATCTAACCAGTATGTATTTTTCCAAAATCGACTGAGTGAAAGTAGGTAAAAATGATATTATTCCAAATTGATGAACAAAACGTTTATTTTAGCATTAAGGAATCAACTTTATAAATAATTATCCATAGGTAGGAAATCAGTCACCAACAATTAATTATAGTAACTATTAGTACTGCTAGTAGTAAATATTAAACGATTGGTTATGATCAGTCTTACAAGTTTTCACCCAAAAAAAAATAATTTTGTTTTATACGTTGTACTTTTCTATTTATTTAAAATTAAGTAGTAATGCCGTTGAGCAAATGACATATAGATTGCACCTAACCTTTCCTCATACTAACACAAAAATCTAATCTTTAGCAGCTTTGGGTCAACATAACGAACAAGGCAACTCTTAATTCTTCTTCATTGCTTAAATCAAAGTTATATAGCAATGAAAATCAATTTTGAGTTTGAAAGAACCAACTAAGGAAACAAATCGTATTAATTGTGTGTCAACCCCAAACCTACTTCTCAATGAACTAATAAACTAATAACGAAAATATAACCAGCGGCCGAGAAGAAGACCCTCTCAGCTTCCACACTAGTTTGTTTAACCGTCATTAAGTAGTCTTACATAAGAGACAAATATTTTCCTTTGACTCCATTTCATATGAAGTTATTTCTTTCTTCAGAATTTTCTCAAAATCTGTTTATTTTCTTAAGTTTGTCTTTTTGCAATAATCTTCATTTTCTTGTAGAATTTGCTTGTCTAAATACACTCTTTATTAAAAAAATATTATTGATGATTTAATTTATTATTTTTGTTGGAATTCTCCAAACTGATGATTTAAAAATATAAAATCGATTAATTCACAATCGAGTGCTTAATAAACGATTTCGCGACTTTAAAATTGGGTTTGAACAATCGATTATTTAATTTTTTAAAAATTCGGGTTTATCGGATCCTGATTGGACCTGATAGATGTTGCCGGATCTGGTAGGTAGCTAAATGATGCCGGATCTGCCGGATCGGATTGCAATCCCTAGCTGTCCAATTAGGTACAGCTACACTCTATGTTTATGAGCGGTGGCAACGGTCTTAGCGATTTTTTACGCGCACTTCTAGTAGCGAGTTACGGTAGATTAAGGCAACCCATCTGTCTTTACTGTTGTTGTGGTTTTCATGGCAACCTCGGCAAACGATAACTTTCAATTTTCATTTTTAGTATTCTAGAAAGTTCTTTTAAAATCCGTCAAAGTCGTTGGATTTCATTGGTTCGTTTGAAATTTTTTTCTTTGCTTCCATTGGTTATTTTGATTTTAAAATATCCTTTGATTGCATTGGTCCTTTTTAATTTTTTTTCTGGGATACCATTGGTCCATTTATTCGTATTTCAACAGTTGTGGAATTTTTATTTTACTATCATATTTTTCACGAAACGTTTAAGAGTTTTGTGTTGTTTTGCCATTTGTGAAATTTTCACCTTTTTTTTTTTTTTCCCCCGGAACAGTATCCAGTTGTATTAAGTCTTGCTTTTTTTTTCTTTTAAAAACCTTTTTCTTTTCAAACAGCCTACTGTATTTAGTGTATTTGATGTTTCAGGGTATGTTATTACCCAACATTCGCAGCTTAGTTTTTCTGCTGGTTCACAAATGTGTTTAAGCTTACTACTTTTTGTGAAAGCTTTTCAAGATTATTTAAGGAAGATTATTCTGGAATATTATTTAAAGAGTTATTTAAGTAGAAAAGAGAGACGCATAAAATGGCAAAGCATAACGGTCAAAGTGGAATGGAATGATGAATAAATACTAATTATTTTTTCTATATAAATAAGAATGGAGTGTTTGTTTGTACATTGAATATTGTCGACCCATTTCAAGTTTTCTATCCGTATTGATGCCAAATCCGCTTCTTTCGCGTTTGGTGTCTGTCTGTATGTATGTATGTGCCCCATACACGTCCACACGGTTTAATATATTTTCATGAAAAATTGCATACAGTGAGTACTTATCTTCATATAGTGAGCGAATGTGGTTGCGAAAGTCTGTCTGTCCGTCTTTTCGTTCTATGTTCGATTTTGTGTTTGTGTGTTTGTGCATGCATCATATGAATTTTGTTCCATATACTTGATTGCAATATGTTTTATTTCATACATTATCTATTACGTTAGTGAATGCAATATTAAACATTTCTTTATTGTTATATTTAGTCGAGTTTCATGCTAAAACACTTGAGTAAGTATCCTTAAATAAATCATAATTTGGTATTTTGGAAAATTCGAATGCATATTGAGTATTACGATTCTTTGATTTGCTTTACCAGTACTGCTGAAAAACCAATTATTTTTCAAAAAAAAATTTATGTTGGAATATCAGCTCTGATACTTTATTTATTTCGAGTCTTAGATTTGTTCTTTGGTGCAATGTAAACGATTTCAGACTATTTGGGACCGACGATATTTTTCAACGAACTAAACGAAAACTCGTGTTTCTTTCGCTCTGAATTAATGTCGCCTTTCTAAATTTAGTACACTTTTTAGTTGTAAGTTGTGGCAACTGCAAGATCAAGAGATAAAAAGGAATCACAAATTAATATCTTTAGAACAACTTTTTCCCGACACCTTTTATTTTGTTTTATTTCGCTGTTTTCTGTTTTAAATATTTATTATTTTAATCAATTATGTTTCTTTTTCATCACATGCAACACCACCACAAAGTATTCGACTAAAAGTTTTAGGTAAGTCAGAATAAAGCAAGTTGTAAGTGTAACTATGCCATAATTGAAAGAATAATGCCATTATTTAAAGAATAATAATGTTTAAAAAATCAGAACTAGAATTACTCAAACATTACAAAATTCTTTGTCATAATGACAGGAGTAAATTGAGAAATTCCACAATATCGCTAGTCGGATGTAAGAGTGCCACAAGTAAAGAAATATTGGGTGGAGTGGTCGTTCACGGTAAGAAGGCGATTTGTCGCCAAATATGGTAACCTTCACCTTTAGCATATTTTCTTCACATCTGCCGTTTTTGTTATGGCAACCCTATCTGCTGTTGCGGAATTCGTCCGCCATCTTGATTTGGCGACAGAAATTAGTTGGCTACAAACGTCTTACCGTGAACGACCACTCCACCAAATATTGTTTTGTTGACGATGCGTGCGAGAGCACTCGCCATAAATCGTCGTGTTTATTAATTGAGTTGAACATGAAAAAAACTTAAGAAATAGAATTCCAAATCTCCCCCCAAATCGTCTTTTGTAGTACTAACCTTAGTGTCACTTTTCTTCATTTTGTAGCTATGTCATACACCAGGAGTGCGATGTATGTGAAATGTATTTCATGAATGGATATGCATGTGTAGGATTTGTGTCGAAAGTAAGTTGTAGAAATTCTAACGATGGCGAAAGGTGTTAAAATATTATTTTATTCTACGAAAACGTAAGTCATATATTTTTATCATCTCTTCAATCTAGAGTAAACTAATTTAAACTGAGTAGGGTCGGGTATTTTGCTGGTATCAAATAAAAAGCATCGTTTGAATTTATGTGATTTTAGTTCCAAGATGCTTCTTCAAAGTTCTGTGATACCATTATCAAAAATACAAAGAAAACATCGATGCCATTTTTGAACCCAGAACTATTTAGCTATTTTTAATTTATTTATCGTTTACGCAGTAATGTTAATAAATGCTGCACTTATTAATATCCCTTGTTATTTGATACTATAAATGTTATCAATTAAGAGATTGTGATTTAATTTGTACTCTCTTCAGAATGAAAAATATTGATGATGATAGCAATGGTAATTAATTAACCAAGGGAACGATCCGAGGTAAACAACACTTAATTAATTTTGAGCCACTGTTGGAAACGACGTCAACACCTGAGCTAGAAAAATATTTAAAGATGGGATTAAACAGTGAAAACATAATAAAATTGCTTTTTTTCCACTAAATTGAATGAGAAACAACGTAAAAAGGTAATTAATATTGATCCGCTTAAAATTTAGCCAATATTTATACAAATTATATACATTGATGAAAAAAAAGAGAACTGTAAACTGAGGATTCGTAACACCTGTATTACATTTCAAAACAATTTAATTTTACTTCGATTCTGAACTAAAAATTGGAACTTCCATTTAATTAAAAAAAATTTACTGCAATAATTTACGTACATTTAAAGAGATTTTTGTTGGTGTGAAATTATAAATGAAAGTTAACACTAAAATATAAAAACCGTTAGCACCACTATAGCTTCAAGTTGGTGTGTGTTTCGGATAGATATAGAAGAAAATAGGATAATATTCTTTCTTCAAGATGTGGATAAAATCAACAACACCTGGCATTCTAACACGGCCTGTCAACTGTTGGTTGATAAATTTTCCTCTTGAATAAGATTCAATTAATTTCGTGGTAATTAATTAATTCATAATAATAACACTTCATAAACATTTTTATTAAAAATATGTCATGATTCTTCTTTGAAACGCCCAAGTTAAAAAGATTTTGCAGGTAATACCAATCAGATATTTTGATCTCTCTTAATAAGTCTTTTTATAACTGCCGTAAATACACAGCAATGAAGTGAAATATATTTTATAGAATTATGACAACAGAAAAGATTCGTGAATTGAACGTCATCTAAGTTTCCAATTTATTGTGTTGAGAGAGGTACCTAATACACCAGGTAAAGTGAGTTTATTTTCCTTATAGTTTTAATTGCTTGTCAAACGGCAAACTACTTCAACAATAGGAGAAGTAGTTTGTCAGTTAAATGTAAAGATTTCGGACATGCCGTCACTTAACTTGTTATTCGCATAGAATTTCAGTGCGTCGCTGATAAAAATCCAAAGAAATTAATTTCGAATTGAAATATAATTTTTTATTCCGATAGGTCAATTAGATTAAACGCCACAAAACACCAAAACGGTAATACTCTACAGTTTAGTATCATTCTATCTCGTTAGTTATCACCCTATCTGTGTATTTTAGTATCACGTGGATATCCTACAACTGATTTCCACCAGACATCTCAACCATCAAGGTGTGACTAATTTTGCTAAAGACGAAGTACCTCGTTATCAAGTTATAACCTATTTTTTCATGATAGCCAAATCAAGATACTGCCGATTTTTTTATGATAACGAGATCAAGATATTGCTGATTTTTTTACGATAACGAGATCAGATATTGCCGATTTTTTTATGATAAAAAAAATCAAGATATTGCTAATTCTTGTGTGATAATGAGAAAAAGATATTGCCTATTTTCGTATAACAAGATCAAGAAATTGCTGTCTTTTTTACGATTACGAGATCAAGATATTGCTGATTTTTTTATGATAACGAGATTAAAATATTGCTGATTTGTTATGATTACGAGATCAAGATATTGCCGATTTTTTTATGATAACCAAATCGCGATGCTGCCGATTTTTTTACGATAACAAGATCAAGATATTGCCGAAATTTTTATGATAACGAGATTAAGATACAGACGATTTTTTTTTGATAATGAGATCAAGATATTGCTGATTTTTTGCGATAACGAGTTCAAGAAATTGCTGATTTTTAACCGATAACGAGATCAATATATTGCTAATTTTTTTATGATAACGAGATTAAAATACTGCCGATGTTTTTATGATAACGAGATTAAGATATTGCTGTTTTTTACGATAACGAGATCAAGAAATTGCTGATTTTTTAATGATAACGAGATCAAGATATTGCTGATTTTTTTACAATAAATAGATCAAGATATTGTCGATTCTTTTATGATAAAAAAAATCAAGATATTGCTAATTTTTTTTGTGATAACGACAACAAGATATTGCCGATTTTTGTATGATAACGAGGTCAAGAAATTGCTGATTTTTAACGATATCGAGATCAAGATATTGCTGATATTTTTGATAACGAGATTAAAATATTGCTGATTTGTTATGATTATGAGATCAAGATATTGCCGATTTTTTTATGATAACCAAATCAAGAGACTGCCGATTTTTTTACGATAACGAGATCAAGATATTACTGATTTTTTTATGATAACTTGTTCAAGATATTGACGATTTTTGTAATAAAACCAAATCAAGATATTGCTGATTTTTTTTGTGGTAACGAGATCAAGATATTGGTGATTTTTATATGATAACAAGATCAAGATTTTACCGATTTCTTTATGATAACGAGATCAAGATATAGCCGATATTTTTATGATAACGAGATCTAGATATAGCTGATATTTTTATGATAACGAAATCAAGATATTGCTGATTTTTTTATGATAACGAGATCAAGATTTTGCCGATTTTTTTATGATAACCAAATTAAGATGCTGCCTACTTTTTATAATAACGAGATTTAGATATAGCCTATTTTTTTTATGAAAACGAGATCAAATACTGGTCCCTTTTTATATAACGACGAGATCAAGATCTGGTCAGTTTTGCTATTGACGAGAGACCTCGTCCAGACAACTACCACGAGGGTTTAGATGACTCCTATATGAATAATACGAGAGCATTAAGTAGCAGGAACCAAGATCTCAGTATTCCGTCTAGTTTATTTGCTTGCACTGGAAATCCCTCTAATAATAGCTGAACTAACTTTCTAAATAAATGCATGTTAATCTTCAAAGCGTTCCATAGGTAACAGCAAGAAAGTTGCAATGTAATCTTGCACGTTAATATGAATTAGTGTGTGCGTGTTTCATGTGAATTATAATAGAAAAATTCCAAAGAATGAAACAGAAAATTATAATGAACACACTTCTCTCCTATCAAAGAGGTTTTCAATGCAAACTAACAAACCGACGGAAACTTCCTGTTACCCAAATTCTCTCGCATGATACAAATTGGATCCTTACAATGTAATTTATCACCACTCTGGCCACATATAGCGTGTTTCCTAATTGGCGTTGACCAATGAGATATCATATTTCACTTCGAAATCCATTCATAGGTATTTTAACTGGCGAAGTGCTGAAGTAATAAAAAGTCATGTGACATCACGTCAGATATACGCACAGAAAGCACATTTGAACTCACTAACAATGTTGTTGTTGCACATCCCCCTGGTGTAGGAAAGCCTACACCAGGTCCAGAAGGCCCCGTCGTGCCAGATCCCCATATACTTGCAAAAAGTCCTGATCAACCAACAGCTGCTTGTACGAAGCGCCAAGACAGAGAAGAAGGTGATTAGGACTGGCAGGTAGGGAACAGGAACAAGGAGGGAAAAATTATCTCCCCGTTTTGAAATTTTATACTTTTAAGGTGGCCACTTCGAAATCTGGCCATGGCCGATAACACATGGCACATTTGAACTCCCTAACAATACCTCCCCAGTTACATTAACCCTCCAAATTACTTCGACGAGATATTTTGTCCTTCAAGATCTGAAAAATTTCGCTAATACAAGAGGCATCCTGTCTTCAAGATTTTGCCGATAATTTTCAGATTAAAATTTGGCCGTTTTCTTTCCATTGACGAGATATTTCGTCCATCAAGATCTGATTAAATATGCTAATGACGAGCTACTTCGTCAATTCATATAATCAGGAAGGTTAAGCTTGATAGAAAAAAAAACATTTCAAAGAGAATTTATCTTTTGTTTTAATAATTTTATAGTAAAATATTTTGATGGTTGAAATATTTTGATGTTATATGAATGAAAAATATTTTTCATGCATAACGACACCAAATATACGTTTTAGAAGATAAAAATTATACACTTTCCACGGTAATTCGAACTTGGGTAAGGTAAGCCAGATTATACAGCATTGCGTATATATACTGGCAAGGCAGTCAATATGTGAGACCATGCAGTATAGAATGATTTTATCTACCAAATTTGTTTTAAAATTTTATGAGGCGCGTATGTGAATAAAACATTTTTGTTCATTTCTTCGAAAATACCGCGTGGCAGAGGCTTTGTGAAATCCCAGCAGACTCTTGTTTGCTGAAAGAAAAATTCTTGTATATGGAAACTTAACTAAACGTTTAGAAAACTACTAGGTCTTTCCTCGATAAAAAGAGAATGTCGCCATAGTTATTTCTTGGCGCAGTGTAGTAAAGGGTACTCGAAAACATGCCAGCATTTCTTGAATATAATGATGGGCTTAATGGTTTGTCTCGAATGACATACGACATTTTTATTTTTAGTTGCAGCCTCTACTTGTCCTTTACAGTAAATGTGCCGTGAAATTTTATGCAAACCTCAACTTGGATTGAGCTCAGTAACGTTTATGACCTTTACCGTTGAATTGAGTGGAGATTTTTGACAGAATACTTTATACGGAGACACGCATTTATCTTTGGTAAGAAGTATAAAGAATTTTCGAAATGTGAAGAGCTTTATAAAATGTTGAAAGTGAAATCTTTTTTGAAATGCTACAAAGGTTCATCGGAAAGTATCAGAGAAATTTTCAGTGTAAACAAACAATCAAGACTGCAGGCGATGATACTATATACGATACCCAAGTAAGCTACACTGGTGTCCAAAATTAAGGTCAAAAACACGTTTTTCTTAATAATTCAAAATTGCTACCAGAAAATTTAATAAAATTTGTATTAAAAAACTTTGAAGAACGGGTAGCACAATGTTAGCCTCCAGTTTGGAATAAATGTTGTTTGGTGTTAGTTTTGTAGAACAACGTGGAATTTGACCGTTTAAGCATCTGGGATTTTTTTTCTTGCAGTGTTGTGAATATTGCGTTAAGCCCACAAGTTTGAGTGTTTACAGTGAGAGTGAGTTCTCATCATCGTTTAGATGATTCAATGAGACAGAGAGGTATTGGCAGGCTTGAAGATGGCAATCTCAAGCAGAGGTGACTCGATGGTTACAAGTAGCACCAAAAGTGGTATTCAGGTTGTGGAATAAATTCCTAACAAGTGGTACTATCACCAGGAAGTCCGTTCTAAAGCCGCCCAAGAGCAACGACATCTGCACAGGATCACTACTTGCATTAAGAGCACGACGGCATAGGCAGACAACGGCTCTAGAGCTTTCTCGTGACCTTGCTGCTGCGTCTAGAAAAAAGATTTCCAGGCGAACAGTATACAGACGTCTAGCAGATAGGGCCCTTTACACCCTTTCTCCTTTTGAGCGCATTACACAGGAGAGCCTGATTGCCGTGGAGCCAAACACACTATGCTTGGACACACCAAGAATGGGTGGGGGAGTTCTTTTCACTGATGAGTCGAGATTCAGCACACAGAGTGATTCTCGGCGATCTGGAGAGAACGTAGAGCTAGCTATCATCCCTCCAATGTAAGGGAAATCGACCAATTAGGAAAAGGAATCCTTGTCTGGGGAGGCATCATGTTGGGCAGTCGTACACCACTGGACGTCTTAGATTCGGGTAGTGTTACCGCACAGCGCTATAGCGATGAGGTCCTTGAAGCCTATGTGAGGTTATTCCGGGGTCCTGCAGGCTCAGACTTCCTTTTTATGGACGATAATGCGCGGCCACATAGAGCTCATATTGTTGATTATTTTCTTGAAGAAGAGGATATTCACCGTATGAACTGGCCCGCGAAGTCTCCGGATCTCAATTCTATAGAACATGTTTAGGATTGTCTAGGAAGAGCCATTGCACGACGTTACCCTCTCCCAGGACCCTCCGGGCGTTAAAAGCCGCGCTTTTAGAAGAATGGGATTTATTACTGCAATCATTTCTCGACACCCTCGTTAACAGTATGAAGTCTCGTTGTGATGGTTGTATAGCAGTACAAGGTGGCCTCACTCCAGATTAGATAGACCTATCCCGAAATAAATGCATCATGATTTGACCGATTTAGATACAACCTTGTATCTTAACTAACTATTAAACACTTTTTCATATTGCTATGTTCTTATGTGCTTTCTTTCATAATAATATATATATGTGCCAAATTTCGTTGCAATAAACTGAATAGTTCTCCAGTTCTCACAGATTTTATGTTTGTGACCTTAATTTTGGAA
Organism: Metellina segmentata; assembly: GCA_947359465.1. NCBI lineage: Eukaryota > Metazoa > Arthropoda > Arachnida > Araneae > Tetragnathidae > Metellina > Metellina segmentata. The sequence continues at coordinate 38,849,864 of OX375882.1, forward strand.
ATCAATGTATTATGATACATATAGGGATTCCCTTAAAATATTATTTATCGTCATTTTGACGAAATTTGGCTTTTATTCAAATATATGTTGTCGAATCAGTTAACGTAATATCAATTTAGAATTCATTGAATCGTATTTTTATTCACAATGTGCTGAGAAAAATGTCAAGTGACGCAAGTGTGGAATACGTACATAAAACACGTATCGCAGTAGAAACATTTCTGCCACACCTATACTTGGCTTTGCAAAAATTTGGTCCTTCACAGAAATAAAAAAGTATCATTTTTAATTTTTAAGCTTCAGAGGAGAGTTACCATTAAGAGGTACAAGTAATTCTTAAAAACCTTAATCATCTCAGCTTATGTCTAGATTTCTATGAGATGTTTTTTCTGTAATGCTAAATGAGTTACTGGTTGTTTTGTTTTTGCAGTGGAACGTGGTACGTGTATGTATACCGAACGTGACGTCAGTTGATTTATGTTCAGAATAAAATTTGAACACATCGGTAATAAATGTCGCAAATGACCTTCGGAATTAATAAATGATGATTGATTGTTCGATGACGATTAGATGAAACACCAAGCGTTTCCTAAACGTCTATAAAATATATTTTACTGCCGTTAGTTCAAATAATCCCGCGATGGAATTAAATTTTCAAGGAATTTACAATTATTCGTTTTTTGTTCTCCTTTCTAGCGCTATTGCATGCAAATTCAGGTTTAGCTATGTCACTTTGACCATGGCATACCAATACAATATGTGTGACTTTTTCTGTCAAGGTGTTACGTGGCTATAGTGTTTTTTTGTGATGGAACGTGCTTCCTGTACGTATTTCCAACGCGGCTTCATATGGCTTGCATTTTGAATACGATTTTAACACGACTCCGAAATAAATTCTAAAGAATGAATTCCAAATTCGTATGCGATAATTAATTGGTCAACGCCAGATAGATGCAACTCTAAACGTCGCCAAAGAGGAACTCGTCAACATTTTAAGGAGACTTCAATTGTTATTATGCGAGAGCATTTTGGAAACAAGAAATAAACACCTGTCTTGTTGACTTGTTTTCCCAAAAGACATCATCCACATCATCAAACCTTTAGTGATACATGAAGTTAGAGCGTATAAATAAAAGGATAGATAGGAATAAACATTCAAGTGTTCAGCTGCTTCAGAAGCACTCGAGCCTTTCAATAGCGTGCATGGACGCCGTCCTCCATCAAAGTCAAATGTTCCAAAAGATGATCAAATTCTATGTCAACCATTCCTTTGCATAGGACACATTTCTGTTTACCAGCGATATCAAAAAGCAATGCAAATGCTTGGGCAGGTAATCATTCCCTGTCACTTTCATCCACCCTGCAGAAAATGAATTTAAAATACCACACCTTTGTACCATAGACGTTAAACATAAGTGGACAACGCATTGCTATTGCGAGGAACTTCAAATATGTGACCAACATTTCATCTAGTAGTCTCGTGATGCTCTGGGAAAAATGAATTTAGATGTCCGATTTGGTATCTTATCACCTTGTTCGGTGATATAACATCTTATGACAGAGTAGGTGTATTAATCTTCGTTTCTATAGAGTGGCTACAAAATATGAAATAATTGTCTACTACAACCAAATTTTCTACAAATGTACAAATCAGATGATGAATCATTGGATGGACGTCTTCTCACATCCCGTCCCGTGGACCAATCGGATGATGAATTTTAGGTTCGACTCAGTAGACGAAAAAAGTCTTATGGTCACTTGCTAGTAGTTTTTATCACATGATCTTGTGCACATAAAGGCTTCTGTGGCAACTTAGCCACAGTTCTTGTGATAATCCCTATGAAAGGGAATTTGAAACGCGCATCTTCCCTACCCGATGGGGAATTCTCCAGATTGATTTGGAATGTGGTCGAAGGAAGACTACGTTGGAATGGACCTATCCATTCTCTTCGTTTCATTGTCATTGTGTTCGTGTCCTGTCTTTGTTAGTAAATCGGTGTTAAAATAGAAATGGAATTGGACTTAAATTTGATTTGAACATGCAACCTTATGATGTGCGAATTTTGGACTCGATGTAATAGTTATTACATCACAGCTTCCATTGCCCACTTTACTTTTAATGTTTTTTCCCTGACTTATACCAACTAAACTTCGATTTTCCAAGCTTACGAAACATTTATAGTTTAAAATATTAATTCTACAAGCTCTAATAAATGATCGTCGTTTGTTTGATTTTCTTTATAAGAACCATGAGTCGAAAAAATAAACTCGATAGAAACGACATTTCCCCGGAGGATCTAAACGAGCTACAAGACAAGTTTAGCAACAATTGCATCAATCATTAAGTCTTCTGACGTTCATAGAATTTGTTAAAGATCTCGGAAATCTGATCACGTTACGGAGTCATTAGGGAGCTAATGTCTTAGTGGATAAATGCGAGAAACACGGAATTACGAACCTATGATGGTTGTTGAAACAGTTTGGGGACATGTCTAATTGCAAAATGCAGCAGGATGTGTTTGAGTTATTTGAAATTAAAGCAGCCGCTTTGGGCCAACTGTCTCGAAAAAGGGATGAGCAATATAGGGAGACATTTATTTGTGTTTGCTTGGTTATCTTGATCAGTAGTAATAATATCACAATGAATCTTGATCTGCTTAGTATGACACACAGCATGGTGTTTAAGTTAATCTAAAATTATTATGATAGGTAGTTAAAATCAATATCAATAGTAAAATTAATACAAATCAAGGAGTAATACAAAATTGAATAGAACTAAAACCTATCACGATTTGGCGAGATAACTGAGTTTAAATAATGTTTACAAAGAGTTAAAAAGAACTGGTTACTTGTTGGTAGGTAGTTGAATTAATGTCGCACTGGAGCAACACAACGGACTTTTAGTCAAGTAAGAATCCCAAAGGGAAAGATTCGAAGATAACATCTCGTAATTTTGAGCCACGGTTATTAGTTGTATTTTGGATTCATATAATTTTAATACATGCATACTAAATTTAATAATAATATAAAGAAAAAACTTTCATCTCTTAAAAAACATTATTGCGTCAAGAAGTTTCTAGTAGTAGTAAATATCTATGTTATTTGTGTGTAAATTGTGCTATTTTGGTAAGTACTGTTGATCATTTCACGTGGAAAATGTATATTTATCCTAAACTAAGACAATCAAGATATATATACGGTAAAAATTATAATTATTGAAATAACCAGAATTCAATTTAGAAATCTTCAGTGGCAAACTGTCAAAGTTTAGCAATATTTTATAACTGCGTCAGAATGAGACTAAAATTCTTATGCATACATATATAATATAATTGAATTCAGTAGTGGTGGGTTACGACTGATTAAAAACTTCGAACAGGATTTCATATTTGGACATCAATCTATCGTTACCTTATACGTGAAACTTTAATTCAAAGTTTTGGCGCTGAGTATTTTAGCTTTTCTAGAAACTAATGAGATCTTTTTAGACTAAAGAAGCCAATTCAGATATTTGTTCACTGTATGAAGGTTAGATTTCTTCTTACAAACATACTAGTTAGTATAATTTTGTCCTATTCGTTTTCTTAAAGGTTTTTGACAGTTTTTTTCTTGGGGTAAGTCGATTATGTGTATTAGACCTAACATTTAACTATATTAGCTTACTATAATAGAATCTCCACACTATTAAAACTATTCTAACCTTATTTTCTATTTGGACTGAATAATCACTTTGATCATAGAACATAAAATAGAATCTTGAAACCATCTTAATATCCACAAATAGAATCGTATGATATTAAAACTGAGATTCTTATAAAATTTTTATTTTCCCAGGATTCTTATTATTTTCAATTGTAAATTATTTATATCCCACAAAAACATAGTAACTATCCAAACAATTTTTCCTTCCCCCTAATTTAAAATTATCAACGATTCGTTCAGATCTCGAGAAGAATATTGGTACAACTCAGTCATGCAACACGCAAATAGGCCTAACAGAATCCTATAACAAAATTAACTATACAGGGTGATTTACGATTCATGGGATAAACTTCAAGGGGTGTTAGAGCACACTAACGCAATAATTATTTGTTTAGCAATGTATGGGCGCAAACACAAAAATTGCGCAGGAAATGAAACAAAATGTTCATTTACATCAGTATTTTCCAATTACTTCTTTTCAATTATTTCTTACAATAGCTTCTAAAAAGTACCACCATCAACATTAATACAAGCTTGTTGTTGTTGTCTTGTCCATGGATAGAACATTTCAAATAGGGCCATGCACGGTCCACACAATCTCAGCTATTTTAAGGCAATTGTCCGAGTACAGATCCTCCAAGGGAGAGTCACTAATTTGCTGAATGCTCGCCAAGATGGCCGGGCAAGAGGGAGCCTGTAACCCCTAGAGGGCGCGTCCCCAGGTGGCGGATAGGGAAAGCCTCCATTGGTTTTACCTTTGGGTGGTTGAGGGGAAATAAAATACCCTCCGTGGACCAACAGGTAGAAGTCCAACCTTTTTAAGGCTCTGGCAACCCTCTTCTATGAAACAAGCTTGTGAAACCAGCTATATAACTACCAGGTTCCACCAAAGGAATGATATTAAGGTGTGTCAAATCAAACAGTGCACTTTAGCGGCAAAAAAGTCCGCCAATCCATGCATCGGCGCTGTCAGGCTTCCATTAAATTTGGTGGTATCACCTTTTAGCAGTTATTATAAAAATCCATTCTAAATAAGTAACTCTAAAATAATGATGTAAATAACAATTTTGTTTCACTTCCTGAATAGTTCTTGTGTTTGATACTAAATGCGTCACTTACACCCATACACTGCTATGCAAAAAAATATTATTACAGTATACCTTAACACCCCCTGCAACGTGTTCCTAGAGCTCCGAATCACCCTGCATTTCATATCCAATTCAATTTCAAAAGTCAGAAACCGAGTACGAAATATCGACGCTTCCACCCAACTCAAATCCAAACGCAGACAGAAATCTGTGTCTTCCTTTCAATCCACAGTAGTCCATCAAACAAACCCAAGCAACGCAAACATTATTTAGCACGAAGGATAAACGTAAACTTGATTGAAAGAGTATATTTTTAAATATTTGTACAGAAATAACTGGCAGTCACGGATTCGGTCTTATACGGGAGCTTCCCTTTGAAATCTCCTCACACCTCCAACGTTCTGTTGACTTTTCTTCAAGAATTTTATAGGACACAATGCATTCGTTTAGGCTTCCAGTCCCCCAGCAACGAATCATTTCTCTCCCGACTTTTTTCGTGCAGTCCCTTTCCGAAACTCTAAATTCAGAGGAGGGAACGATACATTCATTGTAGGAGGAAAATAGAAGGAATGGAAGAATTCCCGACGTGTATTTTTCTTGACACCTTTCAATTTTTCTTTGCGAGGGGCGCAAAATAAAATAAAGATCCAGGCGGAATACAGAACTTATATTTTCTGCTGGAATTGGATGTGATGTGACCTATGAGATTCTGGAGTTGACCCAGCGAAACTGGTTGGGGGTGGCCTTCTTTGGAAACCTAAGCGCATTGCTGTAGGGCTTAGCGTCAGAGTGAGGAATGAATTTGATTGGACGTGTGCTTTAAATTATAAGGACTTACACTGAATTCTCAGAAAATGTTTCCAGCCCTGTCGTGAGATTTTGCAACGTTGGTGCGTCTCAAATCAAAATTGGCGTTGGAATATTTCTATATTCTGCAATTTCTTTTCAAACTTTTTTCTTTCTTGGAACCCATAATTTTCACATATATAGGTTTTGATATTTTTAAAGATTTGAATAGTCTATTTAAATAGTTAAGTTTGTGTTTCTCATCACATTATAGAAGGTTTCAAAATGTAAATATTAATTACATACTCAAATCTTGAACGTCGATTTTCTGAAAAGGAATATTACTATCTTCTGGGTACCTATTATAAGTAGCTACTTTAAACTGGAAAACAAAATTTCCATGTACTAAACGCATCATAGATTGTTATGTTACATACTCAGTAGTTATTTTTACAAGTGTTTAAAATTAAAGACAGAATTTTAATTTTTTTTTTTTAATTTCGAGCAAGATAATATGAAATCATAACTACACTAAATAAGTAAATACCTCAAAACGCGCGTATTAAATAGGTACAAAAAGTTTTAAAAAAAACTGACACCTTCACTATATTCTGTTTCCCAGTATAAGAATATATACATTAAATAAATTAACTCTGTTGATATTTTGGATCTTACTACATCCTCTTTTCAACATTTTGAGATAAGGAAGCTTTGATTTGAGAAGTGTTGTTCCCTATTCTTGTTCTTGGCACAACTTGGCTAAATATGACTTTCGCTTCATAAAACGACAAAACCACCAACCTAATACTTACTCGAATTCAATTCGAAAAATTTCTTGATGCTGGTGAATTTCGATTCAAAAAAAGCAATTCCTTAAACTTGATTGGATTTGATTTGAACGATGTAACTACAAATGCATATGCAAATTCGATTTTAAAAATGTAGCTCTAAATGCTTAGTCAAATTCGATTTCGTAGGATGTAATTTGTAATGGTATGGTAGAAATTCGATTCAAAAAGCAGTTTCTAGTGCCTAGTTGAATGAAAGAAAATAATTTGTTTTGAAATTAAAATACTACCCTCTAAGATCATTTCATTTGACTCTTCAATCGAAACAGTATTTAGTTTAACAAAAATATAAGTTTTAATTATATGCATATTTTACTAAAAGGAATGCCATTATTTAAATACTTGAATTTCTTTTATAAGTTTGAGTGCTTTATGTTAGTACTAGCAGACCCACGCATAACATCTGAACTATACTTTCTTGATTAATAATACCTTTTGATGGCAGAGAGGCTACTCTCATTTCATAATAAAAATAATCATTGATATGTACATTTAAAATATAAAACTCTATTTTGCTTGAATGTTTCTGATATACTCTCGTTTTAATTTTTATTTCCATATAAGTGCATGGTAAAAAGTTCACAACAATTACAATTAGCTAATGTTACCACAATTAGCTTATGTAAGTCCACTTCAATTACATCTCACTAAAGGGCGTTTCAAAATATTTTGTTTAGCGCAAAACCTATTTCCTGATTCCCTCATATTTCTTTTCAGAGGTAATAAGGAATAATTAAAAAAATCGCTATTTTAAAAATGTTTGAAAATTTAAAAATTCCTATTACAATTTTAGTTATTTTTAACATCCTTTTCTTTACTTTCCTTGAAGTGTTTCCCACGATTTTATGAATAGTTTGCTTGTATTACTATTGTTTTTTTACACACATTTCTTTTACAAACGTTATGAAAAACAGCAAAACACGTCATATTTGATTATAATTTTTTCAAACCTAAATATTCTTATAAATTCTTTTTCATGTATAAATAAATCAAGTGCATCACAAAAAATCAAAACGTTTCAAACTCCATATTAATTACAAAAAAGAGCCTTAGCATTTTAAATATATTGGTCATGAAAAACTAAGTTGAGAAAAGTACATTATAGCTTAAAAATTACTCGATTTCACTTCAGACATCCGATAAAATACTTTGATAATTTAATAATGTTTCTTAAGCTACGTAAATTTTGTGCAAATTCTTTTCTTTGAAACTGTATACAATCGATATAAGATAACAAAAATAATTCCGCATTTTCTGATAATATTTAGGCACTGTGTAACTATAAAGATCAACACTAGTTGTTTCTGGTTAGTCAAATTCTAAAATAGTTTAAAAAAATTTAGAATAAATTTTTATTGAAAATGTTGAGTATGTTAAATAACTAGTAAACATTTGATTTTCTTCCGTAGCAGTGACTAGTATATACATTGACACTTGTTCAATTGCTTCGAGGTACAATTGCAGCTGAATCCACCCACAGCTACACTAAAAAATCAGCAAAATTTACAGTCGTTTCTTTTCTAAATTCTAATTACTGTTGACACTTTATTGGTAGTAATTATGTAAATTTATGTAATTAAAATTAGTAGAAAAAAATTATGTAGATAAGAAAAAAAAATTTATTTCCCAATTTTAACGTATCTTTCAAAAATCTTAAAATTGTTTCTTAATACAAAACTTATAAATTCTACACTTAAAGCGTGTAAATTAAAGTTTCCATTTTTATTTTCTTTCGAAATATTGAAAGTAATAAATTCAATTGTGTTCCTTTTTTAACTTTTTCAAGGTGATTCTTTGTACGAAAACATTTAAACAAATCCCATCATTCTACTCTAAAAATTGTTTGAAGTTACAGGTTTGTTTTGTCTTCTAAATACTGAAAAATCTGGTAATAAGTTCAATTAATATTTAGCCTTAAAGCAGATTCTTTATACAAAAACATCTAAATAAATCCTAATATTCTACTCTAAAAGTGTGCAAGTTACAACTGTCCTTTTGTTCCTTCTTTCATCTAAAAGTTTGTAAGTTACATCTGCCGATTTTTTATCTGAACTGAGTTCTGAAATGTTTGATAATAAATACACTTGTGCACCTTTTTTACCCTTAAAGCTCATTCTTGGCATGGAAACTCCTGAACAAATCCCAAAAATCTACTCTAAAAGCAGGCGTTACGGTTTAAGATCTTTTTCATCTAAATGCTGAAAGATTCGGTAATAAATTCAACGATGTTCCTTTTCTCCTTCACGAAAACAAATAGCTTAAGATACCCCACACTCCTAAAACATCAAATATCAAAAATCGAATATGTATTTTTTTCACCACTAGAGAATTGCGAAATCCGGAGCAGTAAAAGGACTTTGAACTTTCAACCACGGGGACGAAAGAAATCGAAAAATAAATGTCCACTGTATTCCCTAGAGAACAAAATATTCTGATTTTGATGGTGAACCTTCGAAAAGAGTTCACAAAGAGTACATAAATATAGAAAAGTCTGTCATCGCTAGTCTTTTAGAAAATGTCGACGTAAAACATTTTTTTTCTTAAGAAACTGGACACGGTTTGGGAATTCCAGAATACACAAAAATGCTATTTTCGGGAGTGGAAAATTCCTAGAAAAAGAATAAAAATAGTCTTATTTCCTTGGAAAATATTCATTGTAGATGAGGGAATAGATAGCGCTATTTCAAAATTTAACTGTCAGGTGCCAAAAAGACTTTACGATACAATTCGTGACTGTATGCGTCTTTATAGCTTCAAGCGCTTCAGATCATCAAAAAAGTTTCAAATTAATATTGAAGCAAATAATCTTAATAATGAAAGCACGAGAAAAATAAATACTTTTAGCTCGACTAAGAAAATGCTTGAAGTCATATTATTCAGGAAGCATGGAAGGTTCTTTTAAAAATAAGACATCTAAACTTCACAGCTCTCTAAAGGGATCCCTAAACGATCAATAATATTATTAAATAGCTGAATAAACCGGCGTTGCTTGGGTTGAAATGGTTGAATTTGATTGAAAAATGAATTAGACTATTCACTTTTCTTACATAGAAAAAGGCAAAAATTTAAGTTGCACGGAATATATTTTTCACTTTGTATTAAAATTTTCATAACTACTACCATTTTCTTCGGATTGCAAAAATGCAGTATTCTGTAAAACGAAAGGTGTGTAGTGTCGAATTTCCACTTCTCCTGGGCTGAAGTGGATCAATTCGAAAAATACAGAAAAATATTAATAAATATAATGTTTTACGAAATTTAGTAATGCTCAAATATGACCGCGGCACTTTCCTGTGTTAAGTTTTCTGTAGAACGTGTTTCTTTGTCAATATACTTTTATTGCAAGAAAACAAATTTTAGATTGCAAAATTGGGGCTTCGAGGGGCATGTTTAGGACATCCTGTGGGCCAATTTTTATAGTCGTAAGTGCTATAGATTGGTCTGAAGACAGATAAGTTACAGCCTATGTTTTCCGCAGTGTACTAAAGTATAAGTGTACCCAATTTGGTGTGGATTGTTCAAACGTTGAAGATTTGTATAGACAATACACGCACACACACACATATATAGAGAGATAATGCACAGTACAGTCACATTAATGTTACCACCTGTTACTAATGTTAATTACTAATGTTACCACCTGTCAAAAGCCAGAATAATTAGGTTTGGCAGAGCGGACCGCTGCGAGACGTGCAGGAAGAGTGTCAATTAGGTTTCTGAAGGTGTTCACTGGGATGTTGAGCCATGCCAACTCCAGTGTCGTGGACAGCTGCGCTAGATTACTTTCCTCCTTCAGCCTGGTTCCTTCCGGCAATTGCTGCAGGGTATTTGCTTTCAGACGTTTCACGCCGTGTACGACAGCGTCCATCTGTCCGATGGAGCATAAAACGTGATTCATCGGAAAAAGCCACCTGTCGCCACTCTGTGGACGTCCAGTTGCGGTACTGGCGTGCAAATTCCAGCCTTCGTCGCCGATGAACAGCAGCCAGCATAGGTGCATTAGCCAGGCGTCTGCTGCGGAATCCCATGCGCAGCAACGTTCGCTGAACCGTTGTTGAGCATACACTCTTGGTAGCCCCTTGGTTCATCTGGGCGGTCAGTTGCTCAACAGTTGCACGTCTATTCGCCCGAACGCATCTCCGTAGCCTTCGTTCGCCTCTGTCATCTATAGCCCTTGGTGCACCACATGTGCCACGCCGCTGATTTTGGATGGCGCCATTTTGCCCTGCACGGTATACTTTTACCACGGCGGCACGCGAACAGTTCACAATATTAGCCTTTTCTGAAATCGTTCCACCCTTGGCCCGAAAGCCAACAATCATGCCCTTTTGGACGTCCGATAAATCGCTACGTTTCTGCATTACACCAACGATTGAAATGCTTTCCGATGCCCTAGGCCATCCTTTATTTACACTCCACTGCAATGTGCTGCCACCTGCCTTTTGTGATTGGTTATTTCACGTTGACGTCGAAAGTAGGTGGTGGTCACATTAATGTGACTGGACTGTGTATAGTATATAATAACATAAAACACACAAAAAAAACAAAGTACGAAACTGCCGGGGTGCAATAAACATTGAAACTAAACTCGAAACTACATAAGCAAGCGCGCTGAAGCTTCAGACATAGCATGGCAAGCAATATAATTTTAAGATAACTTGAAATTCCTGTGTTCTTGAAATTATATATGTATAGCAACCAATTGACTGTGTCGCAGGCAATTGACGCATTAAAGGACATTGAAAGGCGCCATTAACGGAGCCGATTGATTGTGTCAGTTGTCAATCGTTCTACTAGTTTCGGTCAAGACAGCAAACACGAGGGAAGCATTGAGCCCCATGAAAAGCAATTCTGCTAAAGCGAAAATCGACGAGAGTTTGACGCATTAGTTACTTTGTATCGTGATAATCCTGAGTTGTGTAAACTTAAGTCAACTGAATATTTATGCAAAAACAAAAGAATTATTGCTTTGCAAAAAATGGTTGATATGTTAAAACAGTACTAACTACATAATACTGAGAAAAATTTAATACAAAAAATTAATATTCTGCTCAGTATGTCGCAGAAACTTTAGTAAATGCGTGTGAGTGAAACGGCTTCTCAGTTTATATCACTATTTGGACCTGCGTCTTTGAAATTTATTTTTATTCCACATATCAATCGGCACTGTGCTTCCCTACAATATGTGGGTGTTGTTGGTTAGTGGCCTTTATCCCATGTGGATATTTTTAATTTCAAATTTTTGTTCTAAGAAGTTTAAAGAAGAGCCAGTTTGGAGTATTATTTCTTAACATTTCCAGCCTCGACTTTTTTTAGATGGAGAAATCGTATTTCAAAATCAAGCCGTTTAATGGAACCAACTATTCCTCATGGTGTTCGGATATGAGAGTGTTGCTACTAAAAAGAGACTGCTGGGACATCATCACAGAAAGACAAACGCCTCCAGAAGAAAGCGATTGGAAACAGATGAAAGAATTCAACAGACGCTGGAACAAGGCGTATACTACAATTGATATGAACGTTAGCTACCAGTATAGAATGGTAATTGAAAGAATTTTCAGTGGTGCAGAAGCAGAATTTAGTCCTGATTCCAGAACTAGGGCGATGGCTCTAAAACATGATTTTTTTTCATATGTCAGTTAACCAAGAGAAAGTATCGGACTATATGCCAGCAAGTTATCCAGAATTATTGAACAACTGGTAGAAGCGGATCATCCAATTGAGGATCTAGACCAGTGTTTTCAATTGCTACGATTCTTGCCACCTGAATATGAGAATATTATTCAGTCGATCTACAGATGTGATGATAAGGAATTCATGCTTCCTAAAGTACTGGAAGAAATCTTGGCTGAGGAAGCAAGACTCTGGCAGAAGGCAGCTGGCCAAGTGGCAGTTACAATGCTAACGAAATCAAACCAGGATATGGAAAGAAGTTATCCTTCTCGTATTTTAACAAATAACCACAGAACCAGATGAAGCCGAAATGTTTCAAGTGTGGTAAAGTTGGACACTTTGAACGTTCGCGTCTAGAAATAACAAGAAATTCATTCCGGAGTCCTAGTCCAAAGAGCCATGCAAGTCAAGACAAGCAATGGAGTTATTTACTCGAGGCTTTGTCTAAGCAGCGAGGGAGACGGATGATAGATCTTCAATTCGGCAGCTACCACACATTTCTGTCGTGAAAGATAGCTGTTTACATAGTTGCAACCTGTTAGTAATAGTCAGTTCAACGTTTGGTGCCCTGTACATATGCAATTATAATAAATGTTTAATTTTTAAATGCAGTTTTAATTTCAATGTAGCTTCTGCGTGCAAAATTTCTCAAAACAGTCCATGAAGGACATTTAGGTCCTTCAATAGAATAGAGGGCAAAAACAATTTTAATTAAAAAAAAAGGATAGTGACTTTCATGTTCATATATTTAGGTATTTTAGTAAATGTCGCACTGGAGCAACACAACGGGCTATTGACGACTGTCCGGGATTAATCCCCAAGTGAAATATGCGAGGACAACACTACGTAATTTTAAATCACGGTCAGATGATGACTTCAATGTTCAGATTTCCCATATCTGCTTCAGTCTTTCAACAATCCAACTTTAGGTTCGAGTATTCACATCAAAACTACAGTTTGTGTGTGTTCTTGACCGCACTTACCAGTATTTAGTATTTTATTGCTAAATCTTGCTTGAGAGACATCCTATTTCTCCTGAATCCAGCATTACCCTTAAGATTCCTTCAGCGCTCACAAGGGGGGGTGGCAGCGCCCACTTTGCGAAAGTGTGTTTATCTCTTATTAAATTGTATTTCGTAAAGTGGAATTTTTTGTTAAACAACACTTATCAAATTTCTTGTGCTTTAGCACATTATGAGCACAGTTGAAAACCCAGAAGGCCCGGTGCACACATCTGGTTTTTCAACATGCGGCGCTGCTACCGCAACGCAAGTGCGCTCTGAAATACAATAGATCCAAAGGAGTAGTGCCTCCGGTGCCACTGCGGCGATGCACGTCCAACTTGCGTGCAATCTGTACCGCAGTTCCCCACGGTGCCGTAGCTCGCCGCACACGAGTCTCTGGTGTGAAGTACCTTGTTTTTATAAATAAATGGAATATAAATAATAATTAATCATTGGTTGTATCCAGTATCGTATATTTTTTGTTTCAAAATATACTTTTTTTACACAAAGTAAGCGAAATAAACACGTTTTCTTCGATATAATGCTCATCGCAAATGGCGTGAAATGAGTATTTGTGTAATTTCGCGGATATGAGTGCATAGTTGGGCTCCGGTGCCGCAGCGTCGCCGCATATTGAAAAATCGGATGTGTGCGTGCGACCTTTAGATTACTCAGTAATGTTCCGATATTGCATCATCGTAAAGCGAAAGGAACCTAGTACTTTATTATATTAACACTATTGTACATAATAATAATGTGTTCTGTAATTCAACAGAAATATTATTGAGACAAATGAACATAAAAAATAAACAACACTTATTTTAGGTTATCAGTTACACAATTTAATACTAAGTTAAAAATGTAATATTAGTGTTTTTTCATCTGCCTAATATATGTTACAACTCTTAGGTATGACAAAAAGAATTTTTAGAATGATGTTCACAAAGCTATAATCAATACAGCATATAATGGAAAACTTTTAAATTTAGTGAAAATAAATTTAGTGCCTAAGGAGCTGTTTCAAAAAAAAAATGTGAGTCCGATTAGATTTAAAAAGTACAAATATAGGTGAATTTTTATTTCATTTAAATTGATGAAACGAAAAGATCAGTAAAGATATTAATTGTAAAATAGAGTAGGAAATTTTGGTAAAACATTTCACCCATGATACATTAAAATAAAAGTGACAACATAAAAACTATTTAAAATGGTACTTTGTTTAACCATATTATTACTCATAATAATACCATATTACTCATAATTATTACTCATAACCATATTATTACTCATAATAATACTTTTATCTAAGTTCTCTTTCTTGTGGCAATAAATTCGTATTCTAAAAATCAGAAAAGATGGAAGTAAGTTTTCATACATTGATTCATACTACTAGATTGAAATATAAAAGCAAAATTCAAACTGTGAAAATATATGGGATTTTGGTAATAAATAATATGACTGACAACTTCTAGAGATAAAAGATAAACATATATGGTAACATTGTAAATATGATAAGAAAATGAACACATAAATCAATACAGTAGCTCACTTTAAAAGACAAAAAATCTTGTTTTAATACCTATGATCATTTACAATCTTCCTTTCTCGTTCCGACACTTCTAGTGAGAAAATCTCGCTAATCTGATTTGTTTTCTCTCTGATAAGTCTTCAATAGCAAAAAAAGCTACAAAAAAATGTGTGTTTTCGATTATCCAGTCTTCTACCATTATTCAATCGCACTAAGTATTTTAAAATATATTCTTGAAAACCACTCAAAGTGATTTATCATTTCGCACGCGGAAAAAGAAAAAATGAAACTGCTCACACGACGCAAAGCGCCCTAAGTAAAATATTTAACATGAAAATAAATTATCTCACACTCGGTTATCGGAAATGGAATTTAAAAAAAAGAACAACTATCTGACGCCATTTTATTTTTTATCTCCAATACTTTTCCAAGTCCAGAACGCTTGTAAAATCCTCCGTGAACGATCCAAAGAAGAACAGTTTTTCGGGAAGTTAACAACATAATTTTTTGAAGATAGTGGGGACAAACAGCAAAAGTAGATTTCGAGTGAAAAATAAAAGCTCCGCTGTTTACTTTCCTTTATTTAGTGTTTACTTTCACTGTTACGCTTGCAGCTTTTATCGAATATTTTACTTTTTTAAATTCTACAGTGGAAATTCTTAAGAATAGAAGGGAACTAAAATATTTTGGTGAGAAGAGTAAATAGTGATTCAATCTCTGTGTGAACCTTTGAAGACGTATAGTCAATTTCGGAATATTTCATTCTTGCCCTGATAACATTTTGTGTATCTTTTGTGGCTGTTTTGAAGTGTTTTCTCAAAAAGACTGTAGAATCTATCATCGTTTAGCGGAATATTTGACACTTTAAATTCTACAGTGAAAATTCTTAAGAATAGAAGGGAACTAAAATCTATCGGTGAGAAGAATGAATAGCGATTCAATCTCTGTGTGAACCTTCGAAGACGTATAATCAATATTGGAATATTTCATTCTTGCCCAGATTCGAAATTATTTTCTGTATTTTTTGTGGCTAATTTTGAAATGTTTTATTACAAAAGACGGTAGAATCTATCATCGTTTAGCAAAATACTTGGCACTTTCAATTCGGCATAGTGGTAATTTCTATGCACTGGTACTCTGTATATCGAAGTAAGATAATATTTTGTACGTTATCACCAGTTATAACATTTTACTGGGACTGTATTTAATAAAACCCTACGAACAGAAAATTATAACTTGATACTGTTGTATGAATTAACTTGTATTGGTTGAATTAACTTCATTGGGGAGCAACACTTCTGATATCCGGACCTTCGCCACTCGAAGGTCAAAATTAGGTCATTCAAAATTAAGTCGCCAGTAAAAATTAAGAAGTGTCCTCAACAATCCAGTCAAGGACACTTCTTAAGTTTGAACGAAGTTTGGACGACGAGGTAACAATTGTCTGGCACTCCTTTCCAAACTACCAAACCAAAGAGAGGACATTTGAGGTTACGATTTAACATGCACCAATTCCCACGTACACGATGATCTTTGGTTGGATGAAGTATCGAACTGCCAACTTTCATATTAGTAATCTGCTACTCTATTAACCTCGTTGCATCATTTATAGATTGAAATAAATTAATATTGTGTTTCTGTATAGATTTTTGGCATTTTTTAATGTTTTTTACGTATTTAGTTAAATTATGAAATTCAAAGTATTAAAACGAATTAAATCCCGAGGGAAACCTGGAATAGACTTATACTCTACTAAATGCGCTAGGGAAAGAGAATCTTCGTTTAAGCATGATGAATTTCTGAGTTAACGCTGAGGCATCCCGTTTAATCTCCTGAAAAGTTTACACGCATAAATCCATTCTCAAAACCTGCAATCTTCCCTGAATAACTTCTATCCAGTTTTGACCTGCTGGGATTTTTCCAATGTTTCGTTCAGCCAATAGATGTAATTATTTAGCTATGATATGTGTTGTGGGGTAGAAATAATTACTCGAAAATCTCAGAAGATTAAGTTGTTAATTTAAGAGTAATTGTGGGGAAACCAGTATTAATAGTGACTGTTCAGAAACAGTTTGAAAATGATTTCATTTGCAGGGCTATATAATTTAAATATATAAATATCGATAAAGACGTGAAAAAATTATACTAATTTACTTTAATCTCTTGCCGACCAACCGGTCTAGTGGTCAAGGTGTTGGCCTCTCGATCGGAAGGTTCCTGGTTTGAATCCGGGTCAGGGGATGGATGTAAATTGTGCTGTCCTTTGTTAGGGACAATGATGGTCCACCCATTGGGCGCCCCTTCACAAGTGACCATCACTTCTGGCCTTATATAAGGCTACAATGACTTTGGTCAATTCTGTACTGTATTATATTTCTGTATTGTATCATGTATTGTATTTGTCTTTGCAATCTGTACCCAGCCTTGCCATTGTAAAAAAAAAAAAAACTTTAATCTCTTCAAAAACTATGGTTGTCCATTGGTAGGTAGTTAATTAACGTCGCACTGGAGCAATATAACGGGAAAATCCGAAAACAATGCCACGTAATTTTGAATCATGGTCAGATAATGAGGTCAGATGAGATCTTTCAGCTGGCACCCCACTCTCCAAATTTTTACACCACGTCAACGCGAAGGATATGAGGCCACGACAGATTTAACATGTACCAACGGTCTTTGGCTGTACCGAGTATCTAACGCGCAGCCCTCCGCTAATTTTTTCTCCAAACGCATTCTTTTGATTAAAAATACTCAATGATTTAACCATATATCATGCACATTTTGTTAACAGATCTCAAATAAGTAAACCAATAAAGAAAATGTAAATCTCAATCTTCGAAGCATTTTCATTTTTTCTATGCTATCTCACTAACAAAGTATTTAAAAAATAGTGTTTTTTTGCGTGAGCAATGTCTTAAGACAATAGTCCTTTATTCCGTCAAAGAGAAAAAAAACCATCTTAATGCCAAACGATACTTCTGCTTGACTGGAAGACTGTCGAAATTTTTTGCAACGCAAGTTTTTAAAGAAATAAAAAAACACTCAACGAAACTAAACACTCAAATTTCATTACATTTTCGGGGGAAACGCAAGGGATGATTTTTTTCCTTTCTAAATTCAGACGAGAGGATGTATAAACTATATTTTTCTTCTGAGTTCGCCTGAAGAAACGAAATTCTTTCTGAGATCCGTAATTATTCAAAGAAAACTTTTTCCAGTGAATTTTTGGTTTTTGCTGCATTCCAAGTCTTTGTTCCTTCATTCACAGTTTTTTCAAGGTAAAAAATGTTTCAGTCCGAGTTCTAGGCCTTCTGTAAGGATCAAGAATAATACTTTTAACGACATGGGATTCTTTCGTGTGCTTTGCTTTGTTCGTTTTATTCGTCATGGTTTCTTTTCACTTTCATACTTTGAATAAAACATTTTCCACACTTGTATGTATTTTAAAGTAAAATTTAACTTTCAAAAAATTCATAGGTCAAACGTCATATATCAGATTAAAACTCTAGAACATAATTCGAATTTGTTATAATAAATTTGTTAAAATTAATTTTTTTTTATAAAGCTACCACTATACATTTTGTTCGATTAATTTTTTCTATGTATTAAAGTTCCAAATTATTACTCAAGAATCCTTTATATTTAATAGAGACTTTTTCTGTCACTCTAACTGTATGTAACTGCAGTGCTTATGCGGTGGAAAGTGGTTCATGTACATATTCCTGATGTACCTTCTCATTCAGTACAATCATCATCAATTTCATCTCAACACCAATTTCAGTACATCGCTAATAAAAATTTCCAAAGAATGAATATCGTATTGATATATGATGGCTGATTGGTTAAAGATAATTATATTAAATGCCAAACATTGACAAAACTACGGAATCTACATTTTAAGGCTTTCCGGATATATATTAAAGAGCTTTTGAGCGAGGAAAGAAAAATTTTCGTTTTCCATCTGGTTTGTTTGCTTATACTAAACATTCCTCTGCTAAATTCGTTCATTAATGAATCACATAAGTGAATTACATTTTAAAATGTGTTTATTTAAGTAGCTTTATATTTTATAATACATTCTTTAAACTTCATTATCATACGTTAATTTATTATGAGTATATTTTGCCAAAAATAATTATTTCTATGACCAGAAATTCAGAAATTAGCTCTTTAAATTTTTTTAAATTACTAAACCTTATTAAAATAAGAAATTGAAAGATTAAAAATGAAGTGAACCGATTTATCTTATTTTAATCGCCCTAGTTATTAAAGAACATGTAGCTATTGAACCATTTCGTTGCCATAGTAATAAAGATAGTTTTTATTCACTATATTGCCAAAATCAAACTTTAACTTATCTTGTATGAAATGTATTTCATTAAAGCTAATTGATTTAAATAGATTTTATTAAAATGAAAGGAATTAATTTGCTTTAAAAGCATGCATATTCTTTAATATTCCCACGTCATATCTCATGTCCCTGTCTATAATATGTGACTTTTCTATTTTGGATTTAACCATTTTTTACAACTGCACTTATTTCTATTTCATTTATGATTTTTAAAGTTTTTATATTGTTTTTTAACGTTAGGTTTGTATAAACGTTTATACACTTGTATATTGTGTTTTTACGTTTATACAAACGTTAAAACACAATATACAAGTGTATAAACGTTTGTATATAATGTTTTTACATAACGTCAAATTAAAATCGAACAATGTGACTTACCCAATTACTAAAGTAATGAAAAGGGACAGTGGCTTCATATGTAATATTCTAATGTAAGATGTATTATAAAATGGGAATTTAAAATCGGGTACAATCGTTTTTTCATTTCTGCAAAACAAGAAGTTTTTAATGGTATAAAGGTGAATTCTTAAAGTTAGGAAAGAAACAAATTTTAGTGTAAGCAAAGAACTTATGGAATTTTATTATTTTGCAGTTTTTGTAATGTTTTTATATATTAAATGTAAAATTCAAATGTGTAATGGGATTTTAAATTTATGTTTGTTTCTGTGCAGAAAATGTATAATGATATTCGCATTATTTGAACTTTTAAATTTTCATTGAATTTGTTAATAAATACTCAAGAATACATCAAATTCATTCCATCTTTTTTTTTACCTAAATCTATATATATAGCTTTTAGAAGTGGTTTTAGTGGCTCAATGTCTGTGTAATGCAAATAGGAGACAGTTTACAAATTTTCAATAAAAGTAAGAGTTTTGAAGTAATAAAAATTATTATCCTTACATGGACTTTGCAATACGAAATTCTTCAAAGACGTATTCACTGAAGAGCAAAACATTATGATTATCTACTCAATAACGCGTTCCGCCTAATTTGGCCTGCAAAACAGCTGCAACTGGCTTGTGCATTGATGCCACAAGTTCTTGGTACATGACTAGAGAATGGTTGTACCAAATACCTAAGCAGCGATCACGCAAAGTTGATATATTCGGACATGGTGGTGTTTGATTTCTGAGCTGCCGATCCATGACACCCCAAATGTGCTCTATCGGATTAAGATCCGGCAAGTTAGGTGGCCAGGACATTAAGTGGAATTCATCAGTATGCTCCTCGAACCACTCCAACACATTCCGAGCCTTGTGACATGGGGCGTTGTCCTGCTGGAAGATTCCATTTCCAGTTGGGAAGACAGACGCCATGTAAGGGTGCAACTCATCCGCAATGATGTTCAAATAGTTCGCAGCGTTCATGGTCTGTTCTACTACAACTACGTGTCTAGGAGTCGCCCATGAGAAAGTCCCTCAAAGTATAATACCGCCACCACCAACCTGTTATGACCAGCTGTACAAGAGATGAACTATTTTGCTTGGCAGACGGCGTATCCTGACACGACTATCGACGTGATGATTGAGAAATCGGGATTCATCTGACCAGTCAACTCTCTTCCACTCATCCATGGTCCAGTCTCGATTTTCCCGGTCCCACTGTAGACGTAGTTGACGATGCCGCTTGGTCAACAGAGGCACACGAGTGGGACGTCTGCTGCACAGTCCCACATCCAACAGTGTCCGCTGAACTGTGTGTTGCGAAACACTTGCGATTTTACCTGCATTGTATTGGGCTGTTAGCTGAGCCACTGTTTCGCGTTGATTTTGCTTTATCAAGCGGGAGAGTCTCCGACGTCCTTTTTATTTGATGACGAGTGGACGACCAACACCTTGGTGTCTACTGCTGGTGTCACCGTCAACTATCCACTTTGCATGAATACTAACAATGGCAGATCGTGAACAACCTACCAGCCATGGGGTTTCTGTGATACTCGTTCCGAGTTTTTGGGCCATTACGATCTGCCCTCTATCGAATCCGCTTAGATCAGCAGCTTTTCATATCACTCGCTAAAGTAAGTGCAAGAATGATTACTTACCTTCTCCAGCAGCAGTTGAGTACCATTATGACTTAATCACATGTCCTCCACGTCATCCAGACGAGTTCATTGAAAAATGTGGGGATGGTCATAATGTTTTGGCTCGTCAGTGTATGTGATAAGGAGGTTTATAATTATATAGATATATACTGCACCCGGGTTTTTGATTGTAAACTAAAAAATATATTTCAAATATCCCTAACAAAAATGACTTTGATCTTTTGAATTGATAAACGTTTTATTCGTTATAAATGCATGCTATGAAAATTAAAAAAAAATTCACAAATATAAAAAAGGGATTCTATAACACTTGAGAATAAACGTAAATTATGTGTCAAAGCTGTACGCATTGCGATGTCTTACAATCTCTTAATACAGCGTATAAATGTCA
The DNA here is from genome assembly GCA_947359465.1 of Metellina segmentata. NCBI lineage: Eukaryota > Metazoa > Arthropoda > Arachnida > Araneae > Tetragnathidae > Metellina > Metellina segmentata. The sequence continues at coordinate 38,871,279 of OX375882.1, forward strand.
TTCAATCTTTTATGGGAGCGGCATTTTCTGTCAAGTTAAATATTAGTGAAGCTAGTGTTTCTGCGACGATACATGTTTCCTGAGCGTATTCTGATGCTGATGACACGTAGCTATTTTTTTATTAAAGCTGCATTATTTTCCTAATAAAATTTCAAAAAATAAATTTTGCAGTAATATGTGATAATTAATTGGACACCGCCAATTAGATTCACTTAAATAGTAACATGATACATTTTTAGGTAACCCCGATATGCAAGAGAATATGGGTAACGAAAGTAATCTTCAAATTCCGTCTGGTTTTCTTGTTTACATTTAAAACCCTCTCATATTATTCTACTAAGTATTTTAGAATTTTTTAAATATTAATGAATAAACATTTTTCCAAAGTTATTTTATAATGAATAGATTACCCCTACTGAATAAATACATAAGAGAGGAAGAAACAATTTCAATGTGGATCTTTCATATTATTTTTAATGTTTAGATCAGTTAGAACGATGTAGAAAAATTTAATGTTTTGGCATTCTTTGTGATTTTTTTAAAGCTGTAAACTATTAAAAAAAGGTTATTTTTATTAAAATGCCTTAGTTTCAGATTCTACCCGAAGACATTTCTAATCCGTTTGGTGTGAAAAAAAAAAAAAAAAGTATGTTCAATTTGTTTTTCTATTCCCAAATGTCAAAGCACCCTCAAAAGCAGCAATGAAACGTTAATTAACGAAACTTAAGAAAATAAATTTTCTAAAAGACTTTGGTTTCCTTAGTTTTCAAAGAATTTAAAGAAAACCTTTTTCAACATTCCAGAAAATAGGATACTCTTAACATCGTCGTTTAAAGTAAAGTAAATCAATGACACAATGACCATGTTTAATGCAGAAAAAATACTAGATCAAGTGCTTCGTATTTATTCATCAAGTTTGAAATGAATGCAAAGCAACCTCCGATCAGTATTCAAAAACTATTGAGAAAGCTCTTGTTTTAAATGCACCAGTGTATTTTTTGAGTCTACGTTTGACGGATCACATTTGCTCTTTGGCATTAATCATTTGCTTTCAAAATAAGCCTCACAATTAATTAAAGCTCTTAGTTATTCGAAATTTTTAAACATTAGTTTATAAAATTCGGTGTATATTGTTGAAGAACAAATAAAATTATTAGCATACTCTCGCTTTTATTATGTATTCTAGTTTTTTTTTCTTATATCGATTGATGTCATTGTCATCTCTTGCATTTCATACATTTTTAATCCATTTATAATAAATATGAGTATCGATATGCACATTTTATGCGCTCACAAGAAATAAAATTAGTCGAAAATGTATCACTGCAGTTTGTTTACAATTTAAAAGTGTACTCTTACATGTGCTAGTTCTAATTACCAATACAATGAATGATAAAAGGTTCATAATTCAGTCATTTACTTGTGATGGAATTGACTCCAATTTCATCTAATTCAATAAGGATTCGATATTTGTTACCATCTTAATTTACGTGTGACTCAGATTGTATTTCATCTGCTAATTTATGTCTTCCATAATTCACATTGTCTTCTGTAAGTAAACTTTTGCAGAATTTCATTAGAGGGGTGAGATTCATCCGTGCAGTTCAATGAATATCATGCCGCTTCTATTTCAGATTAAGTACATTTTCAACTTTGCATTAAATACACATTTTACGTTACTAATAATATTAAAAGTGGCGAATTTATCTCGTAGTTGTTAATTTCATATTGTTTATAACCATTTTGTTTGTCAGTGTATATGTGTGTGAATACGTAGATAGAAAAGAGCATATTCACTAAGATATTTTATCCCCAAAAATTAAACTATCTAATAGAAATTTGTCGGTCATTCGGATTGAATCGCATTTATATTTGAATGACTTAATTCCAAGTTTAATTTGATTTAACATAGTAAGAAGCTCTAGAAAACATTTTACAGGGTTCATTACGTGTTTTTGCTAACTAACGTCGTTCATTTTCTTTGTTATACTTTCGAAACAATACGATGTCAACTTTCATTTTGAGTTCATTGTCCACACTTGCCTTACGTTTTTTAATTTTTTCTAGGGGGCTCCGCCCCCTGCTCCTCTCCGCTACCTGACGTCTCGGATCCGCTCCAGTTTTAGTTCTGTATCGGAAATTACGATCTAAAAGTTCCGAAATCTGTATGACCAACTTTAGATTGCATCGACTTTATTTATATTAATCAATTTCAAAACTAATTGTACCATAATAAAGAGGAGACATTCTAAGGTTTTCGTTGATGTTTTTAAATTTAAAATATAATAGTATTTAGCTATAGTTTAAGAGTTTTAACAAAAAGTAAAGAAAATTTCCCAATATTCCGAAATTTGTATGACCAACTTTTGATAGGATCGAATTTATTTATTAACCAATTTCAAAAATAGTTCTACTGTAAGAAAGTGAACATTCTAGGGTTCCCTGCGATGTTTTCAAATTTAAAAACTAGTAGTGATAAAATATAGATATAACAGTTTTAAAAAACCTAACGAAAATGTTCCCGATTTTTCCAGAATTAAAAAAATGTTATCAGGAACCAAATTGAAAGTTCTTAAAAAACTCAGCGTCCTTCAGAAATTCATATTTAGAGGTACTCTTAAAAAATCACGGCTGAAGACTGAAAATGTGTACGTCTTTTGCTCACTCGCATTAGAAATTTCGCTCTTTCAAATTTGGCATTTAATAAACACTAAACTAATAGCCGCATGGGAAAATTTTTTATTCGTCTTGTTCTCTGTACAATTTTGAATAAACCATGTCAATTTTGTAATTTTCTGATCCCTACTTTCTCGGGAAGCCTTCTAAGAATCGAGCAAAAAACACGAGTTTTCAATCCTACGGCGGAAGCGGTAACATTTTTTTAATATAGAGAGATTTACAGAAAATGTGATTATGAGACAGTGTTTCACTTGAAACGACAAAGGTAATATGTGCGATTAGTGATGTCATATATTTTCATTTATATTTTAAGTCCATCGTGTCTAAGTGGGTTTGCCACTGCGCTAGCAATCTACGAGTTGTAGGCGGCGCTTGATGGATTCTTCCCTGGGTTTATTCCTCTTTTTTGCTTTAGTAAAGCTTTCTTTGTATGTGTATTTCCATTACTTGACATTGCCTATCCTGCTAACGTGGTTAAATATTGTTTTCAATCAGTTAAGTTCGATGTGCAGCCCTGAATGTTGTCAGGCTTAATCTTGCTTGAATAGAACAAAACTTAAGACTCATGCCAGAGAATTTGCTATAAAACTATTATTCGCACTTCGAATTTGGCATGAGAATATGTAAATCATAAGACGAAAAGTACCCAAACTGCAACTTGCTCCGCATTCAAAAGCTCATTTCAGTAGTTACGAAAGCAGTCAACAGCATTTGCTATCAATTCATCACTGCTTCAATAATATAAATTCAAGCATTTTCAGAAACAGACTTTAATGGGCGTAAAGCACATAAACGCATTCAGAAATTACTACAGCTGGCATTAGTTAACATAGCATCATTTGAAATACAATGAAACAGATGCATGTAAAGGCTAAGCTGCTGCTCAGAAAGTACCCAATCAAACCAAATTATTCCTGTTTATACAATTATAATGGAATTAATTAAAACAGAAACCGATTTGTGGTTACTAATATCAATCCATCCATCATCGAAGGCATTTACATGAATCCATTCGCTATACAATAGTTCTAATTTAAACTTCCATTTCATACTTTTCTACTATTTCTGCCTTCGTACGTGTAAATACATCTGAGTTATAAGAAACATATAATTCCAAATTGATCTTACACAATTCGATGCAAAAAAAGTCTGAAGAATAATGCTTTGTTGAATATGTATGTTTTAAATCAACTTTTAGCTGATGTTAGAGATACAGACAGAACATCTTTTCATTCCTGCGACAAATCTGTCGTGCCAGAAAGTCCTCACGTTGGGTTGGTGTGGAATATTGGAGAGTGGGGTGCCATCTCAGGTGTTGCTTCGTCATCTGACCGTGGTTCAAAATTACGAGGTGTTGTCCTCGAATCTTTCTCTTAAGAGACTGATTGCGGATCGTCGTCAATTGCCCATTGTGTTGCTCTAGTACGACGTTAACTAAAAAAATACCAATTACCATTCTTGTAGCCATGAAGAGTGCTTTATTTATTTCAAGTAACTCAATATTGAAGAATGTATTCAAGGGAAGAAAGCAAATTAGGAGAATAATTTTACCTACATTCATTGTTATCTTTTGTTAGCGAACTTTTTAATTTTCCCAATTCAAAAAAATGAGTGCCAAAACTCTAATATAAGAAAAGGAAAAAAAACGAAACTTGAAAATAAACAGGTAATTAAAATAAAAATACAATATTTTTGTTGTTCTTTTTTTTTTTAATATTTATAAGGTTAACGAGAGTTAAATAGTCACAAAGTCGAACTTGGAATGTTAATATTTTGTTTAAAAAAAAAACATTAACATTCCAACCTCAATGGCAAAAATTTAAGTTTTAATTTCGGTTGTTTATTCTACGAATTAAAAATATGATTGCATTCTGCAAAGCGTCGGATAGGTTATAAGACATATTTAGGTTAATTTTGCCTGGTGTGACAATCCGCTGTCGTCGTTTTTTTAAACATATGAATTCAAGTTTTTACTCTTGAATAAATATAGTTTGGTATTATATATTTCTGTTATTGCACTATTCACTCTTTGCAAGTTTAAAAGCAGGATATCACTCTTACACATTTTGCAAGTTTAAAAGAAAGCATGTGTTTCGCAAGAGTTATTCAACACGTTTTTCTACTACAACCAAACCAACACAACGACATTTCGTTGTCAATCGAAGGAAAAGAAATCGTGAAAAACTTAATACTTTTTATCCTTACAACTAGCAAATTCCAAGAAATTCTTCACCTTGACTTCTTTTTCAAACATATACTGATTCATGTTCTCATTTATTGCACATATTAAAAGATATCAGCAAAGTCAAATACGTATACCAACAATGAATAATTATTGTCTGAGAAAATATGAGTCATAGTTTTTACATTTGAATTAATATAGTTTGTTGAATTATATTTCTGGTATTTTTCTCATAATACACTTTGCTAATACAAATAAGTTTAAAAGAAAGTATCAGCTTCCAAAGAACTTCCAAATATGTATACCAACAATGAATAATTACTGTCTGAGAAAATATGAATCATAGTTTTTACATTTGAATAAATATAGTTTGATGAATTATATTTCGGATATTTTTCTCATAATACACTTTGCTAAAACAAATAAGTCTAAAAGAAAATATCAGCTACCAAAGAACTCTTTAAAATGTTTCCTTCTACAGTTTTCACTCAAACCTTTACAACAGTATTTCTCTACAATAGAAGAATAAAACACCCAGATGAAAGTCAATACTTTTTATTCAAACAAATTTAAGAAATATGAAATATTCCTTCGTCTTGGAATTTTTTTGAAGTCAGAAGATATTTTTGCAATTAATAATTATCGTCTGATAAAATATGAATCAGAATATTTACTCTTGAATAAATATAGTTTAATAAAAAAAAAATATATTTTTTTTTATACGTTGCACACTTCGCTAGTAAAAAAAATGTTTCGAGGACAGTATTTGTTTCGTACGAACTTTTCGATATGTTTTTCTTCTATGGCTTTCACACAATCCTACAAGACGAGTAGGAAAGAGATTTCGTCACAAAGATAAATAATGTGCTGTATGACTAATATCTCCAACTCATGTCTCAAGGGATTCTGTAGAAAGAAAGATTAGGCTATGTCTGCTATGATGATAGTAATAATAAAAAGGAACACTGAAGCATTCTTTTACCTCCTACTTACTCAATCTTATCCACATTCAGAATCAGGAACATGTCGATAGCAAAGAGTGTGGAAGAGACCTATCATGTACACGCAGAGATCATTGACGGTCTCCTATCGTTATAAGGCTTCCATCCGAATTCATTTGCTTGCAGCTTCCCGGCAACGATTTTGGCCAGAAGTACGTTTTTTTTCTAGCAACCCTAATGAAATGTCCTCCAATCAGAATTCTTGGGAAGAAAAATCCGTTTGGGTTGTGGAATGAGATTAGTTCCGGTAAATGAATGCTGGTCTTTGAGGGGAATGGGAAGTGTTATGACCAGACATCTTCTGCTACTATAGTCGTAAAAAAATTGGTAGGTTGAGTCGAGGACACAGTACGTAGTTTTGACATGCATTCTCGGGTCTGATGTTGGATTGTGAAAAGAATGAAGCAGACATTGGAAGGTTGAAAGCGATTGTTCATTGTGAATATTCAGCAATTTTTTCAGTTAGAATGGTTTAAGTACAACTGGTTATTAATTGTTGTTCAATACGGATAATATCGTAACTTTCAATCCATGTAATCCAAAGTTGCAATCCATGCAATCCAAAGTTACATTGGACCAAAACTCACGCAGAAACGTAGAACTTCGGCATATTTCAGACCTCATTTTGAACTCAATGCGTCTGTGCATTCGCTCCTACGATCATGTAAGGTATGGGTACATTTTGAATATATGACGCTATACTTATCTTCTGTGTGTTTCTTTTGGTTCTAAAATTATAGGGCAAAACAATTGTAACGTGTTTTTCTAACGCTAGACATTTCTTGACTCAAACGAATATTATCCATTTTATTGAAAAGTAGTTACTTAAAAATAAATAAAACACGGCACTTGAGATGTTTTATGCTGTAAATTGTCACACTATAAATTCATAACTATTTGTAACAGCTTGTCATGACTTCGCGTAAAAGTAACACAACTTATTATTCAATTGGTGTAAACAGTTACAAGCTGTAGAACGGGTGCTACGTAGGGGGCCCGGCTATGTTATGTAAATTTTTAATTGAGATGTAAAAAATACGTAAAATTTCTACTTTCTTTCCGCTGTCTTCCGAAGTTTACTTTTGAGTTTTATTTAACATTTCTCTAAAAGGCTCGATATGCATATATGAGAATGAATTTGTATGATTCTTTTGGTTTTTAAATAAATGTATGAACAATAGAATAAGTTATTAGTAGTTTCTATTACATCACTTTTAAATTTTAATAGTATTAGAACTACATCACTTTCGTGGTTGTGAAAAAATGTATTAAAAATTTTGAAATGTTTTCCTTATGTTTGGCTTGGTAAGCTAAGGTTATTTCTATTACCCCAGAGTAAACTAGATTGGAACAGAATTTCTCATTTTATGAAATCTTGTTATTTTTTAAAGAAACTATTAACCACTTATGAATAAATGTATACTTCAGCTGCAATTCAAATCGTTTCAACTTTTGAACTTAAAGACAGTCTTAAATTATGCTATTTAGCTCTTAAGTTATAAACATCATAGTAAACAGTGCAATTGTTTTTTCGTGTAAACATCTTCAATTATAAATTATTATGTATCACAATGACTAAACCATCTTTGTAAACATATTTTTCTTAATTTATCACAATAAACTTCTAATTAATTTTAATGACTAAACCATCTTCCCATACAGATTTTTCATAATTTATCGCACTATATATCCAATTATTTTTTCTTACAAAAAGTAAAGTTGTATTGTGCTGTTATATCTTTTTTCCAAAACATTGTTTCGAAAAATATCCTAAGCATTAAGAGGGAAAAATAACCTTTTTTAAATACTGAGACAGTCTTGAAAAATCAATGATTTTCTCTCGCATTGATAAATAACAAAACAAAAGAGTTCCACGCTCGCAATTCTTACCCTAATCCTCGTCAAATAATAGTTGGACAGTTCCAGGAGATGGTATTTACGTGCCCTTATCTTTGAGAATCATCCAACCCTTAAAACCTAATGGATAAAAAAATAATCGATGAATAAATAATAAGAGGTGCTCCGAGTAGAAAAAAAAATGGCACGGTTTCCTTTCGTTCTCATATCCGCCATTTGTTCGCTCAGATTGTTTCAGCAGGATTAGTTGAAGAGTCAAAGAACGAAAGAAGGCAGATCAAATTGTCCGAAATGATTTTCTTCGAAAAGATTAAGTACCAGATCAATGACCATTGATTCTAAAATGAGAGTTCCTCATGTGCGAGAGCACTAATGAGGGCATTGGAAACTTTTAGAAGATATTAAGTGAAATATTCGAAGATACACATACCACACTTAATTCTTTGCTACTACGCAACCGATTGGGTCGTGGCAAAGAATATTATGTACTGTAAATTTTGAAACTATTTTCAGTATAATATACCAACTTTTTGTTTTATATCAATTATGATTAATTTAGTTGGGTTTTAAAATTAAAAAAAAAACTGCTGAATTTTTTTTTATTTATAAATAATTGTACCCAGAAGTCGTTTATTTAATGATGCCTCAAGTACGAATTTCTTAAGATAGTGTTGTTTACAGAAGTTAGTGTGAACCATACAATCTGTGGGGATATTAATTCTACTGTTCGACTACTCTCCCTTGATACATATCGGGCTCATCTTAAAATTCTGTTTATCATCATTTTAGAAACTTTTGGTGCATAATTGGTGTATCATTTCGGAATTTGTTCTGTAGAATTTTTAAAGACAAACTACTTTCATTTGACAACCAAGCCATATGATTTTCAGAATATACAGTAACGCATATCGTCACAGAAGTACTACTGCCACCAATATTTTCTTTGATAGGAAATGACTCTTATAAAAGTATTTTATAATTAATATAATATACATATTGAAAGAATACTTGTAGAAGAAATAAAATAGACATGGACAAATATTAATTGCATAATGACTTACAAAAACAGCATTGTAAAAACTGAAAGATCTCTAAAACGTTTATTAAATAGTGACAAACGTTTTAAAAGTAACGATAAGTTTATTGAATCAAATGCAACATACATAATATTTCTAAATATTTACAGGGTGTCATAAAGTAACTTCCACTCAATTGACACTTTTCACACGGATCAGAATGGAACCAATTTTAAAAGTTACTAATTTTTCAGAAATATTAAAAGACATGCGCTAGGGAGTTATACAAATAACAAGAACCCCGCTCTCAATATTAGAAATTTAGAATGATGACAATCTTTTTATTCATTTAAGGGGGTCCGGGACACATTATAAAATTTTTTATTAATTAATTTAGAAATTTTTGTACTGATTACCAATCTAACTAATAAGCAAAATCACAGCACAAAAGTTTTCCAAATTTTTTTTTTGAAATTTAAAATTAAAAAAAAAGAGGGTTCATTTCAAATTGTTAAAACTTAAACTATTTTTGATCATTTTTCAAAATTATTGCAGTAAATTATTCACAAATTTATAAACTTTAATTTTGTTTCAGCAATTTTGAACACATTATTTCAGCAAAAAATAAAAAATATTTGAAAGAAAATTTCTAAAAATTTTAAGGTACTTTATTTCAAAAAGAAAATATTTGTTTTAAATTTGCTGAATGAAAATTAAAGTATAATGTTTGAAAAAAATATATTCAAAATTTCAACCCTTAAACTTCATCGGTTCTTGACTTATGACAGTTTGAATACAGGAAATCTTGAAAAAATGCATCATGGAGAAAAATGCTTTTTAAGTTTTACAGACAGATTTACAATTAATAAAATTTTTAAATACCTTATAAAAGCAGCCAGAGGAGTATCTAACTCCTTCTTTCCTCTTAAATCTTTGGTTTAGTTTGATTTTTGGAAGTTCTACCTTTTTTCTATATAGTTTAAAGGTCTGGGCAGACTTAAATAACGTCTTTCGCTGATTTTGCTCCCATGACAACAACTATCTGAGTGTATGATTTTCAAAACACCGTATCACAAAAATAATTATATTTCTCGTTATAATTGAGATAGAAACATGATTAAGGCGTCATTTTAAGCAGACAAAGACGGAGAATTTTTCAATATATAAAATTTTTTTTTCTCGAAAATTTGACGATTTTTGTGTCCCGGACGCATTCGCGGAATCCCTCACGCTTTCAGCACTCCTTGGCGAGTTGGCGAAAGCCGGCTGTATCGCCAACTGCGAGAACTATATCGGGCCACGGCAAGACAAGACGACATTTTCATATACCCTCTTGCTGCCATCTGTTGACTCAGAAAGGAATCTTTTTATTACAAGTTTTTTTTCTGTTTTAAATTTTTTCTATTTTAAATGTTTTACCTCAGCTACAAATATATATTAAATACATAAAATAATATACGTTTTTGTGACACACCCTAATATCTTAAACAATAAATATGAAATAAAACAACTTTAAATATTTTTTTTTTGCTTTGAGAATACATGTATAAAAAATTTCTGTCTCCTTAACAGCCCAAATGCAAATGCTATAATTATAGGATATGAGTTAGAAAAAACTTTGGTTCGACGAAAGTTATTGAAAATAGTCATAATATAATATTTTTTCAATTTAAATTTTGTAATCTTGAGCTCAAATGAGTAAAACTAATCTAAAAGTGTATTTGTTTACAAAAATTTACTTTAGTTAAATCTTAATACTTATTATAGATAACTGCTTTTACTAATATAAAAAATATCTACTACTAGTTGTCTCCCCAAACAGTGGCGGGATTATATTATGCGATCAAACAAGAGATTTGATTCGTAAGAAAGTATATTATGAAAATATAAACACTTGGGTTATAAATGCGAATAATTTCCATAATAAACAATGTAATCGATTTATCCGCCTCCCCACTCGCATCTTAAACAAATACATACTCATCAACTCTTTCTATTTGACGAGTTTTAGAGTAAGTGATCATTTTATATTGTAAAAATCATAACGAAACGCAATTGATTGACTAAATTTAAAATAAATGTAAACATATACAATTTGTTTACATGGGGGTACTTCTTATACCGCCTGCTTCTTATATCAACCAATATTACGAAGTAGTTACAATAGAGATAGATAAAGTAAAACAAAAATAATCAGGTTATATATTGAATGTCAACATAATATATATAGAATATAAAAAATAAAAAAAATCAGACTGAAAATCACAGCACTCAGCGAGAAAAAAATGGCGATCTTCTAAACAACTTAGTAGGGTTGCTCGAGAAATTGAGAAGGATTGCCAATTTCCCCAGCTTTCGGTTTTCAAAGTGCTTTATATCGCCAACTCGCCAAGGAGTGCTCAAAGCGTGAGGGTTTCCGCGTTTGCGTCCCGGACCCCCTTTAAATGTGATTGACATAGTAATAAAATCAAAAATGATTAAACGTTGAAATTTGGCTTTTTGCTAAATAAAAACGTCTGCGCATTGATACATATTTGCTTTCTCACTGTGGCGGTCACATTGCGGTAAAAAAAGTGTATGGTCATAGCAAAAATTTTCAAAATTGTTGGGTTTTTTCCCAATTCCTTTCAGTCCAGCACATTCCAGACTATGTCCATCAAACCACTCTCCCTCAAAATGTCCGAAGCAATCAAAGGATTTCAAAAAAGTTGATGGGAATTCAGACGTAAACACGAAAGCATGTGAGACTGAGATTTTGCATATAGGATAAATCTGAAACAGTACATGTTCATTTGAAATTTGAGTGTTAGCATGGCCACTTCTGAATTTTGACTAACCCGTCTGTGATTTTCGATAGTCAAAGCATAACTTGACATGTTCTTTTATGCCAATCATGTGGAGGAGGAATAATGTCGTGAAAGGAAAGAAGATGGATTGGGAATTAGAGATGCGCGATAAAAGCAGAAAAAGATCGCTTGGGTATCCCGAGACAGCAATTCTCGTGGTTACTGAATACGGTTATTTCAGGAGGGGGGGGGGAGAAAAAGTCGCTACAGTACCTCGAGTCCGTGAAACCCACCCACACCTAAAGATGTGCCCCTAACACGAGGATAAGAAAAAAAAATTTTAGAAATTAAGAATCGTTTTTCTTATTTATTTATATTCAATCTTTCTAACTATTTAGAAATATTTCAAACCCTTTAAGGGAGTTCATGCGCATATATTCATTTTGCAACCTTCAGACTTCCCCTTCATGATTTCTAACTAATTTTAACCTTTACTCTGCGGCAGATATACAATTGTTACCACTAAAGGTTTGTTTACACCAGCGGCATGGTATAGATCTGTATACGGTGGATGTCATTCCCCTTTTAAGTGTGACCTCCGGCATCTATCACCGTTTACGAACTGTCAGCGACTGACCTTCTAGAGGGTTTCTCTTTGTGTTTAATGCCTCACCCTGTCGACTGTGAGGTGTTAACGCTTTGGGGAAAGGCAGAAGTTCGTTCCGTGATATCTCTCTCAAGCCAAACGATACGCCACACAATACTATGAAAGGTAAGCGTCAGTCGTAGATGCCACTCAAGGCTCTTTCGCTCAATTTAGGTAATTAGGTAAAGGGTGCTGGAGATGCAGACGAAAGAACCGTTCCTGGAGACGATTGAAAAAATCTAAGCGCCGAAGCGTAAAGGTTAACCAATAGAATCCATCCTAGGATTTTTACAATTAGTAGGTGTGATTATATAGCTATTACGTGTTTGATGTGGTGAAATACAATAGAACTTATGGAATATTCGGTAATCTCTCTACGTTCAGAGGGTTAAGTATTCCTCCATCTATTTTGCGTTGAACTGGTAGTTTCACTCCAATCAAAACGAGCAACCGTTAAGTACAACTTATGTCTATTAATTTCTGCAATTGCCGCTTAACTGAACAGAGGGCATAACGTTTGTATGCCATCCAGTACGCCTTGGGTAGAAATCTTTGTTTGTAAGTGCATAGATATGTTTGATTATTATAGATCCGTACAATGTGAAGTATATTTATATATAGAGATAGTTTCAAAAGTTGTGTTGTTCGAGAGAGTGGTACTCTCCAACCGGTCTTTGGTATTGTAATGTCTCTGATGCAGGGCACATTGGGATGAGGACAATGCTACGGGGTCAGAATCACTTTTTAAGGTCTCACTTTGCTTGTTGAGGAGCACTTTCATTTCCCTTTATCAACTCGTCATTTTTATATCCTTCTGGTGCTGTCCAGAGATATTTCCAGTTTTGTCTCTACCCAGTCGTTTACTTCCCCTTCAATAACAACCAGCTCGACCAATGCTAGCAAGTTCCCTTGTTCCATATTAAGTCCCTGTGGCTGTTTGACCCCTCACACTTCACTAAGCTGTAAATCGTACTATTTCGTATTGCTTTTGATCTTGTCACACTATGGGGACAGTAATTGTAACTGGAAGAAGCAATGGTGGCACACCCATTAGGTGTTTCCACATAAATAGCCGTATGTTTGTTTCATATAGTGAGAAAGAACTCAGTGTTTGGGCATTAAATAGAGATTTCTATAGGTAAAATATTCTTATCCCCTATACACAACCCTACAATAATGGATCAAGAAACAAGATGTGATAGTATAAGGGAAATAATACATGCTTTAATTAGGGATGGTCCCCCACCTGCTGCAATTACACTAGCAACACTTCTGGGCATACTTTCAACAAGGTTGTGATACACAGCTATGGGTATTTGTGTCCATTCCTGCTGCAAGAATGTCGACAGCTCAGCTGTCGATTTCGGACGTGATTCCCTGGTCCTTAAGCGTCGATCTAACTAGTCCCACGAATGTTCTAGGTCGGGACTCTGAGCTGGCCAGGGAAGATGTTTTACATCCAAATCTTGATACCACAACCTGACAGAGGCTGTAACATGACACGGTTGTCCTGGAAGTAACATTCGTTCATTCCATAAAATTGCCAGAGCGTAGGAAGAACGTGATTGTCCAAAATGTTCATGTAGGCGTCGGCGTTCAATTGACCAGGAACAACATGCAGAGATCCCAGGCCATACCACGAAAAACACCCCCAAACAAGTAGGTGGATTTTTTGTAAATCCGCTGGCGCCCGGTCCATTATTGTAGGGTAGTGTATATCTCTCTTTACTTTTATCCACCAAGAAGGGAGATAGATCAAGGAGTATAAAATGTATTTTAACTCCATCTTACTTCAACCGTATATAAGGCGTTGTTGTCTCACCATTCCTTCCGTTTCAATCCCCTTCCGTGTTTCTACAAACTGCGTCGTTTTAAAAACTTGTAAAAAGAAGCACCGAGCGGCTTGATGTCCGAAAAATACGTCCGCACCACTAAAACATTTAACACTAAACCTGCTTCTCTTCAAATACTTTTTAACAGGAGTGCATTAATCCATGAATAAAACACTCGGGTTCCACAGCCCGCTCTGAAAAGTAATAGCTACGAAGGAAAAAAAAGAGGGTAACACTTGAAAGCCATTTCCTACATAACGTGAAGTGGCCGAGGACTTAAATAATGGCCTCTTCGTCTTAGTAAAAAAAACTCAAACTACACTGGACGATTGTTTCAACTTGCTATCTAACGTCCGCTGCATTGTTTTTGCTGCAGTGCTCATTTTTCAACCGGGCCATAAAATAAACACTCTACATTTTACCGGAGCAGAAAACAAGCGAAACAGTGAAGCGGGATTTATAACTGTAGACTCTTTACTTGTTATCCTCTAGTTTAGAGTTAAATCAACACTGACGCAACATATAGTTGGCATGAATGAGGAAATGTAGTGCCCAGTGTTTTTTCGGTGAAAAAAATCACAAAAGTTAACACGTCCAGAACATTTTTCTGACTTCTGATTGCAATGAACTAATTCAAATTCCAGTATAATTTAGCGATTTTCAACGGTTTAACGTAATAATGGCAGTAGTGTACCTTAGGAATGGTTAAGTGGTTAAAGTCTTGTACGATTTACATAATTTTGTATACTTAGTTTTTAACTTTTGTCAAATGTGTTTAAGAATGTTTTCAAGTAATACCAGTATAAATTATTCTGAGGGCTAAGTTTTTATTACAAAGTATCCTAAATAAATCCTAAGTATCCTAAATAAATCAGTGTTCTAAATCTTTTCACCTTAATTTTTATTTTATTCAGTATTTGCAATAATAGGTCCCGGATTTCAGAAAACATTATAAATTTTCAATTATAAAACTTTTAACAATTTTGGGTGATTTATTTGAATGTTATTTTTTAATTTCAAACCAAACTTATGCGCTTTTTAAGCTTTATAGCATCAGGCCAAATAACTTATTATTTCAAACTTCAAAAAGCACAAATTTCCAAAACCTTAATTTAGAAACTAACTTTTAACAGTTTGGTTATTTATTTCAATAAATGTTTTACATTTCACACACAGTCTAAATCCTCTCGATTTTAAGTCAGATAACATCAGACACTAAATAGCTTACTTTAAATAGCCAAAATATCCAAAAATTGCACAAATAATTTCAATATAAAAAAAATCAAAATCTCAAAAAAAAAATAATAATTTTAATTACAAATATACACAAGCGAATATATTACAGAGAGAAAATACAGAACATTAATTAACTTAATAAATAACAACCAATGAGACTTTGAACTAGGTTTTTTAATCAGAAAAGTTTCTAAAACCTTCTTTCTTAAGAAACTGAAGAGCTTGATTATGAGTTTGAATCTCGTATGTACCAAATTCGGATTGGTTAATTGACGTTTACTGGTTTCTTCAAGACAATACGTAAATTCCAAATAGCTGCTCCCGAATCTTCCAGGCAACATGCCTTCCTCAATTTAACGTGAGTGTGATGTGGCAGCACCTCCCATGTTACCCATGGTTAAAACTGAGTTAACAATCCCTTGAACTGATGTTTGAAGAATAAAAAGTTGATAAGCTGGAAAAAAGAAAATCAACAAATAACAAGAGTTGTAGTGAAACAATATTTTGCTTCGTATAACCAGCAAATGAAGTTTCAACATATTCACTGTCATTTTGGGTAACTTTGCATGCTTTGAATGCCATACATTTGAATAGTTTTATATTGAAATGTGTGTAATATCCATTGCTCATAATAATAAATGAAAAAGTATACGTGATTTATAATGTTTATCCATTAAATATGACATTTTAAATATCGAAAATCAATCGAATATTTGGGAGATATTAATAGAATTTTACTTCCTTTTAATGTAACGTGCTCACACATATAAGAATGTTACGAATCATTTCTCAAAATTATACCAAATCTTTGTCAAAGACATAACAAGAAAAGCAAAATAATATATTTTCTGATATTTTGTTCGACATTTTTAAAAGAATGGTGAGTCACAATTATCGAAATAAGTAGCATCATTTCCAAACGACTTTTTTCCTTGTGGTGTGTTTTAGTCGTCGAATAAAGCGAACAGTTGCTTCGAGAAAAATTGTATCCACTCTTCGGAACTAGAAGCCAATTTTTTAGAAACGTGTAACTTCAAAATTAAGTTAATTTCGTCTGGTAAGAAATAGAGCTTTTTTAAATCCAGTTGAATGCACCAATCATTTTATCGTTATTCCTATGAGTAATTTAATGAAAGATTATCCGCTATTATATTCTATTGTGAAATTAAACAGCGTACAAGGAGAGTGTTGTTATGTACCGTTGTTGTGTACCAGAAAATGTTAAAGGAATTTAAATCGTCCTGCAGTAAAAGATGTTAGCTGTAGTAGAAAAATCTTTATATAAAATGCCTTGTCTATTTTTATATAGGTTAATCTAACACAATGATGAAAGATTCTAATGATTCGTCTTTATAAGTGCTTTGTCTTTAGAAATGACCTGGAAGTGCTTAATGTTTTAAAAATAGTTCATATTCTCGTTTTTCTATTGTTATTAGCTATTTGAGATATAGTTACTGTTCTCATTGAGGTCAGGTTTAAATAACATGTCCACAAAGCACCGTATCCATAAGATAAATAAGTTGAAGCGGATAAATTGGTCCCAGACACGGAGACTAGATACGAGCCTCTGGGAATTTTTATCAAGCTCACAGAATAGATACGGCTCTCATAACAGATTTAAACCGGCCTTGAAACGAACCTCCGAAAACTTTCATGCACCCCCAAATACCAGATACGGCTCTCCGGAAAGGATTTCCAGACTCGCAGGCCTATCACGACCCTCTGAAATGGGTTTTCCAGCCCGCAAGCTAAATACTCATTGCTCCTCGGAGAGGTTTGTCTAATCCGTAGACCAAATATGGCTCTCTAAATATTTAATCAGGCGCACAGGCCAGATACGGCCCTTCGAATACGTTAAACCAGCCCACAGACCATAAATATATTTAACCTGACCGCAGACCAGATATGGCCCTCAGTACAGGTTAACCTTCCTGCAGACTAGATACGACCCCCTGAATATGCTCAATTGGCTTGATGGCCAAATGCAGCTCTTCGAAAAGATTGACCCTGCCAACTAGCGGTGAAATACTTTCACCCGAATAGGTTTTAGATTCCTGACGGACAGATACGGTATACCCGATATTCCTAGAGGACACCCTTTCACAAGAAATAAATATTACAAAAGGCAGTTAAGAGGTCTGGAACTGAGCTATACATATGCATTAGGAAATCATTATAAAAAGATCTATTCTATCTTAAGTAAAATATAAAAATATAGCCTTGCATTTATTTAATGTGAGTGATAATAAGAAACCAAGAAAATTCCATGTAGGAAGTTAAGCTTTAGGAGACGTTCTCATGGGCGACTATGTGACTCGAAGTTGTGGTATAACAGACCATGAACGCTGCGAAATATCTGAACATCATAGCACATCAGTTGCACCCTTACATGGCGTCTGTCTTCCCAACTGGAAATGGAATCTTCCAGCAGGACAACGTCCCATGTAACAAGGCTCAGAATGTGTTGGAGTGGTTCGAGGAGCATACTGATGAATTCCACTTAATGTCCTGGCCACCTAACTCTCCGGATCTTAATCCGATTGAGCACATTTGGGGTGTCATGGAGCGGCAGCTCAGAGCTCAAACACCACCATGTCTGAATATCTCGACATTGCGTGACCGCTGCTTAGACATTTGGTACAACCTGTTTCCAGTCATGAACCAAACACTTGTGACATCTATGCCCAGGCGAGCACATCTATGCAGCTGTTTTGCAGGCCAAAAGAGGTGCAGTGTATATTGTTTCAAATAATCCTAGGAAAGACACGATCAGTTAAAGCTGCGTTAAGTCATGCAACGGAGAAGGAGGTTACAGAAAATGGATATGTGTGTTAACCCCACCGAGAGTTGAGTTTAAAAAAAAAGAAAATTAAACACGAATCATTATAATTTCCGAAAAGAATTATTTGCAGTCAACACACGTTTTTTCTCCTACTGACTACATAACTAATCCCAGTCAGTGTACTTAAGCAAAAATCGCATAAAAAAAGTAGTGAAACAAAATAAAACAAACCGCTAATTTTAATTCTAAATTTCATTTCTCGAAAATAAAAGAATAGCATAAGAAAAACACAGCATACCACAATTAAGGGATTCTTTGCTGTATTCCATAATAAAATAATATACCCTTCTGTCAACTTAAATGTAGAGAATGGTAATTCAGTTAAATCTGATGTCAAATCGAATTATTTCGGCTGTCTGGTCTTATTTCATTAGGAATCCTGCTCGTTGCCAAACTTTGATTCCAAGTTTGCAAAGTAGGAAAAAAAGTAGTAAGACTTGTTACAGATTCCTTTGAAGTTTTCAAACTTCATGGAACGAAATTAAGTTACTTGAGAATTCTGATCATGGTTTTCTTAATTTATTTCATTCATTTGTCCTCAGGCAGATTGGAAGCTTGTATTATAGTTTATCCCATGCTTTCTTGAATAGTCATGAAATTCAAAGGTTTCCTGTTTGACTGAAGTCTTAGAGCCTCATGCATGACTAATCCAAAGAACATCCTTTGATACAAACTAGAAATCGGGCATTTAATACTATTGAAGTATTGTAACCTCGGATATTTATTTGAAGTAATTTTAAAGAAGGCTGTAAGAGATTATCCTCTCAACTAACTCGAATAATTAGTTACAGGAGAAGAATTTGCATAGCTGTTTCGATTGAATGAACAACTGACTATTACTATATTACTTAATATTTTTGTATCTGATTGAATATCTGTTTACGGAACGGAACTGACGTATCCTTTACGGAGTACCTTGCAGAAAACTGCGAGCCTCCACATCAGAATTAATAAAGAATTTAATGATTGTAAACTTAAAAATGAGGGAAGAATGTTAAAGGCAGTGACATTGCACTTTGAAAAGGTAAATAATTTAGATCGATGATAGAATTTAGTAATTGATGTTTTCGTAATGTTTATTGGATACTGAGTTTACTATTGCATACTGATGTTTACTACTTACTGCGTCGGGTCTATAGTACGTTATGTTACTCCAATGCGCGTAAATTCAACTACCAACTACCTACCATTAACAAAATAACTGTGTTTATGTAGTATTTAAAGCTATTTACCCTCTAAAATTTATCAACACCCTTCAATGGAAATAGATTTCTCTTGGAAAATTGCCAGTTTTGGCCATGAAAAAATACAAGGTTTACCACTCAAATAAGAGAATAACTTCATTATTTCTGAAAAAAAAAATACAGCTTAAAATAATTTTAGTATATGATATTAGAAGCAGTAATAGATAATAGATATGACTTGAATTAAAACAAACCGAAATTCGGTGTTTGTGTTTCCACTGTAGGCGTTATCCGTTTTACACTAATCACTGATGAGCAGGTGTGAAGTTGCAAGGTAAGTTCCATTTCCACTTGAGTGATGTTAACAAGACCGTTTTCCCTTTGTACCAGAAAACGTTCAGTGGTACCGGTCTTAAGGGGTCTAAAAGAATGTCAAAGGCGAATATACGTCACAAACTTTTAGCACAGTACACAAACAGTAGTTTTTAAACTACAGAGTGATTACTAACAGACTGAAAAGCTCAAAAATGAAAGCACAAGTTTTATGTCCGATGGGCTTTACCAACTGAAGACAATGGCAATCTACAGTACACGTTATTTGTAATACAGACCAGAGATTGTTGAATTATCAAATTAGTAATTCACCATGGCTCGTTGGTTGATAGAGCAGAGCTACAAAAATAATACGGGGAATAGCAAATCTCGACTGCAATGAACGTTTAAGTAAGCTAAACATGTATACACTGGAAAGAATAAGAAGAAGGAGGGGGATTTTATTCAGCTTTTCAAGTTGGTAAAGCAAGGGGACACAGAGGGCTTAAATTTCAATAGGGATAACATAACAAGGGCCCATAGGTATAAATTGAATAAGACACACTTTAATCGGGATTCAAGGAAAAATTATTACTCTAATAGGGTAATAGACAAATGGAACGCGTTGCCAGAAAATATAGTTAATTCAAAGAGAGTGTACGAATTTTAGATACAATTGGATAGTCAAAGGGAATTGGGGAATTCATAAACAAAGGACCAGCCTTGTTGGGATTGAGCCTGTAGCTGGTCGTCAATATTTGTATTTGTATTTGATCGGGTTTTATAGTGCAAGGGGCTATTCTTCACCGAGGTGCACCAACTCAAGACGAACTAGGTCAACTATAGGCATACACACAGAAGGAGTTATACTGACGCATACACGCACGGTAAGTTACAGGAATCAAATCTGTGCATCCTACAACTCATAGGATGCTAGTGCAATTGGCAAGCGCACTGAGTCACTACGACCCCAATTCTACACGGACCAATAACGGAAAGAAGTCGTAGATTCTACGGTAATTCTTTTTAGAGCGTTTGAAAAGTTTGTGCAACTATGGTGGATACAAGTTCATTGAAAAGCGAGGGATTGTGTTGGAGAACCTTATTTCTAAGTTGTCTCTTTTCATTTATCAATAAAGATCTAAGTTCATTGCAGATGATAAAGTTTATAAATCATTAAATGAGGATTAAGAAAAGTTTATGTATCCTTGTGGGTTACTATTGACTCATTCTCGTAGTTTCTGTAAATTTTCCTTCACAGATATAAGAAAATTGGAAATAGGCGTGTGCTAAAAATAAACACGAGAGTTTGAAGTCTTGCGAAAAATGTTATGTGCTTTCAATTGAACAATTTTGAAACATTTCCCAACTTCAATATCTGTTCCACGCTTGTTTAAGAGTTTAATAAGAAATATCAATAAGAATCTTCCGATCTTTTGTTCACAAGCCTTTCCTGAGAGCATTTTAAAATCCTGAGTTTTTTTATATGAATGATTGGCAAGACAAAGATAATACGAATTGTTTACCGAACTTTTTCCATCCTTTTATATACAACACGATTTATCTGAAGTCTGAAGTAATAACTAAAAGCGTTATTCACTGTACGTTCGTTCTGAAATTGGCAATCATCGCGAATACAAGGAAAAATTCTCTGCCTGAAAAAAACTTTTTTTTTTAAAGTCAAAAGAAACATTTCTATTATGTTTCCTTTCACGGAAACTTCTTTGAACATCTATTCACTCCTGAAAGACATTTTTTTAGAACAGAGATCAAAAGGAGGGTAGGGAACAATAGTTTCCTAGGCCAGAAAAATTGGATTTGATCTTCCCTGTGCCTGCCAAACAGATGCGGTGGTTTTGTAACAAACCAAGCGCAAAAACGTAATACATTCCAGTTTTGTTTTGTATCCATTCGTTTCGTACTTTCTGTGTGGCTATATTTATTTCTACCTATCAACCTAACGTTTGTGATGAAGCCCCCGAATTTCGGAAACTGAAGCTTCAGCGCTGAAAAATATCTCTCGAGATACAATAAATATCGAATACTGCGTGTGGTGTAGTTAATAACATGCTACTTTTTAAAATACGTTATAATGAAGAATTCGCTTTTTAACGCTTTTATGAACGTAACAAGAACAAGCAAGAACTTTCGGATAATTGGTTAACTACCAGAATGTTTGAAGCAGATTGCGTAGCTATTTTTAATAAAGTATTGTGTTTTCAAGTTTTAAAAATGGCATGGATAACTGGAGTGGTAATTTCGAGGGAATAACGATCTACGTAACGCATCACTAATTTTATAGAAAGATAATAAAATATTCAATAATATTTCTCACGTTCATGTTACATAGAAGTGTCACATAGACAACCATTTCATTCACATTTTTATATATTTGACTAAGCCAGGGCTCGAAATACCCGTGTGCACATGAAAATAAAATTGTGCACCTAAAGTTAAAAAAAGGAGGGAAACGCGTTTTCTGTTATTTCGATGTTTGAACAAAATATTAATATCGACCTCACTTGCTCTAGATGCGTGATCGGCAAACTCATTTGTCCCAAAAGAGCCAAAGATCAGCAGTATAACAATTAAGATTTCTTTAGAAAGCCAAATTTTTTTTTCAAGAACCATGTTTTTAAGAGTCAGTTTAAAATAGCTACTAACATTAAATAAACGCAGTCAGTAAAGCTTCGGGCTCGCATTGGAAGGGTTGTGGGTTCTGTCCTCAGCGTAGCCTGCAATTCTGATGTTTGCGAGATCGGCGCTTAGACCTGGCTAAAGACCGTCATGTTTACTAATGGTGGCTGGGGCACGTTAAATAGGTCGTGGTCATAAAGTCCCCCCTGTTCCCATACCATATCAATACCTCTGGAGGTACCTGATCAGGGGGTTATCGGCCTCTGATTGGGATCTAAATTACGATATGTGTGAGTGAATGGATGTGTGAAAGGGACCTTCCTGTTAAACGGATGTGTCATGTATGAAGAAGTCCAACCCTCCGGGGCAATGGCACCTGGGCCATATATGGTCCGCACGACAACAACAACAACATTAAATAAAACCCAGATATCATAATGATCGCATTTATATATTGACAAAAAATATTTTTTACATTAAAATAAAAATATGACAAAACACTCATTTAATGTGAACAATGACCTAGCATTTCCTTGGAAAGTTTGGATAAGTCAGATTTGTATGTCATCGTTTTCATTTCAAGCAGGATTCTAAGTTCTCATCAATAAGACGATTTCTCAATTTATTTTTTATAAAGTTCATGCTTTAAGATTGTTTGTATGAATATGTAGAGTCAAAGAGTGAAAGAACAGCAAATGCTAGTTTTTTAAGTGATGATATGAGTCAGGAATAGTATTCTAGGTGTTGTGTTGAAAATTATCATGTCTTCCTTCTCCGGGTATTTCAAAGCATAGAACTTTTCCTGTAAACTAAGATAACATTTATTTTTCTCCAATGTTTCCATATCAGCATATAGGCGCTCAAATTTGGAGCTTCATAATTCATTGTTTTTAACTCCAGTAATTGCGCCAATGTCAATGTTAAAGTGAGAGAAATGTAAGTATATTACGTCAGCACTGGGAGGTTATATAACAAAGGCTAATGCCATGCTATTTCTGAATTCCTGAAACCTCCGTAAAAAAGCTTCCCTCATATTTAAACTTGGTGTTTCGAAATAGTAAATGTCTATTACCAAGTTATTTTTCTCGGCAATGTGTTTTAGGAGGCTTGGAAAAAAACCAATGTTTTACTTTAAAAATCTTTAGCAACAAGGAATAATTTGTTTTCGAATGAAATGACTTCTTCTAGCATCCAAAAAATTGTACTTCCTTTCCACTTTAGTTTACGATTAAAATTACTTAGATAAGACGTAACGTCTACCATGAAATAAAATCCACTGATAGTCCGTGAATTCAGGATAGTCAATACCCTTCTCAAGCAGAAATGCTTTAATTTCAAATAATAAGGAAGCGAAACCTTTTAAAACGTTTCCTCTTGAAAGACAACGTACCTTATTATGTAAAGAAGGTTTGTGTATTCTCACTGCATTTAAACTGAAATTTTTTTAATTGGCAGTGATAAAGAGCTTTAGCTACAACTGTGTAGATAATCTTAATCACCGATTCTATAACATTGCAAATATCTTTTGGAAATGACTGCGCACAAAGCGCTTCTTGTTGCAATGGTAACCAAGTATTTCGTGAGTAATTTTTTCCTTCAAAATAAAAACAAAACATTTTCTCACTACTGTCATACTTTTTGCCCCATCTGTTGAAATTAAAATAATTTTATCGGATGGCATATCATGTTTCTCCATGCATTCAATGACAGCATTTGCAATATTCTCACCACGAGTTTGATTTGTTTCTCGTTTATTTTTCTTGTTTTTTATTTCTACCTTTTCTTTGGAACTTGTTGAGTACCTAGTCTTGCGTTTTAATAGGTAAAATCATTTAACAAATGAATCCATTGGATGGATTGTAAAAAGTTCTTAAAGATACCACCGAAACAACGACTTGACACATCTATCTTGAAAAATAATATGTTGCAGAAATTTCGTAAAGACACGAATGCATGCGAAATCGTAATGACGACGGTTGTGGACCAAAGGACGATCAAATAATTGTTGAAAAATAAAAGACTAACGAAATATCTGAGAAATAAAAGACTAAAGAAATAGCCGAGAAAGAAAATATTAAATAGAAATACACTGACAAGCCAAAACATTACGAACATCCCCACATTTTTCAATTAACTCGTCTGGGTGACATGGAGAGCACGTGGTTACTTGAGTATGGTATTTAACTACTGCTGGAGGAGGTAAGTAATCATTCTTGCACTTACTTTAGCGAGTGATACGAAAAGCTGCTGATCTAAGCGGATTTGATAGAGGGCAGATCTTTATGGCCCAAAAACTCGGAACGAGTATCACCGAAACCCCATGACTGGTAGGTTGTTCACGATCTGCCGTTTTTAGTATTCATGCAAAGTGGATAAATGACGGTGACACCAGCAGTAGACGCCAAGGTGTTGGTCGTACACGCTTCATCAAAGAAAAAGGACGTCGCAGACTCTCCCGCTTGAAAAAGCAAAATCGACGCGAAACAGTGGCTCAGCTAACAGCATAATACAATGCAGATCCAATCGCAAGTGTTTCGCAACACACAGTTCAGCGGACACTGTTGGATATGGGACTGTGCAGCAGACGTCCCACTCGTGTGCCTCTGTTGACCAAGCGTCATCGTAAACAACGCCTACAGTGGGCCCGGGGAACATCGATATTCAACCATGGATGAGTGGAAGAGAGTTGCCTGGTCAGATGAATCCCGATTTCTCATTCACCACGTCGATGGTGAGATAGAATGAAGGTAGAAAAGATACGTCAGAGAACACGATAGAAGAGACGGTCAGGGTACGCCGTCTTCCAGGCGAACAGTTGCTCCCCTCTTGTACAGCAGGTCATACATATCCGAATATCTCTACTGTGTGTGACCGCTGCTTAGACATTTGATACAACCTGTATCCAGTCATGTACCAAGAACTTGTGGCATCTATGCCCAGGGGAGTTGCAGCTCTCTTGCAGGCCAAAGGAGGCGCAACTCGTTATTGAGCAAGTCGTCACAATGTTGTAGTTGAGAAAGAAAAGACTAAATAAATAGTTGTTGGAGAAAATGCTAAAGAAACAGTTAACGTCATTAATGAAAATAATGGCAAAAAAATGTTGAAACTGTGTTAAAAAAAAAGAAATTAATTTTCACTAAAATTTACACTTTTCAACAAATTTGAATAACTGGACGGAATTGGCTTTTGAACAATGAACATTTGAAAGCAATGTTTTGTACTGTTTACCAGTCATATGATAAAACATCAAGTTCAAATACCTTTCGTGACAATGAATGTTGTTCCTTAAGGAACCTATGGTTGAAGTACCTGAAAGAACAGCAACGCATCTTAAAGCAATGGAAGCAAAAATTGCATTTGCCAAAGCACAGGATTTTCAAACTCCTAAAAAAATCCAGAGATCTATATTGAGTTTAGGAGAAAAGGAAATAAAGCAGTTATATACTCTCTTTACAATTGCTTTTCACATAGCCAAATAAAATATGCCATTTGCAGCATTTATAAATGACATTAAGTTATTAAGATGTGTTGGGAGTAAGTGAAACCTATAACAATGACAAACAAGCCAGAATATTCATTTCCTACATCAGTAAGAATATAAAATCAGGTTTAGTAGTATCTTTGAAAAATCGTATTTTTTTTCAATTGTTTGCAGATGGTAACACAGATCGCAGTGAATGCAATAAAGAAATAATTTATATAAGATTTCTTGAAAATGGGAGACCTGTCACGAAGTTGGCAACTATAGAGCAAACGCAACATATTGATGAAAAAATCATCAAGAGTTTAGAAGAAACTAAAACAAGACTAATTGCTTGTACACATTGGTGCAGCAAGTAATTTCGGCGTCAAAAGTGGTGTCTACAAGCAAATTAGTAACAGACACAGTCATCTACATGCCATACATTGTTGTGCTCATCGGCTAGAACTTGCAATCAAAGATGTTATGCGAAGTTTAAAATATTTTACTCAAATGGAATCTGCATTGAATGACTTATTTGTAATATGTAGTGTAATATTCTGCCCTCTTGACTCAACCCTTACTTACTAGGGAAAGCAGAGGCGCAAGGGTCACGTGGTAAGTGAAGAGAAGTGACGCTAGGAGGGGTTTGGTCAGGGGTGATCAGCGAGGAAAAGACTAGCGCGTCTTTCTAGGAATGGCTCTTCATTACGTGGACGATTCTATTCAGGACCGTAGGTTGATCGGTAAATATTAACTCGTGGTAAGTGAATCGATTCTTTCGTAATTTGTTTTGATCCACAGTGAGCTATGATTGATTATTTACTTGTTAAAATATTACCAGTACCGGACTGAGGGAAACCTCAATAGTTTTTGTGCATTTCCCGTCTTAGCTCTGTTGGCTATTAGTAGTATACGGGCCACTTGGCGGGACGGAAGTGACGTCATCAAAAGGGGGCGTGGCTAACGACGTCATGGCGTGACGTCATCGAAACCGGAAGTGACGTATTGATGGTCGAGTTGAGGTGTAGGGGTCCTGCTGCTAAAAAAAAAAACATTGGGGTCGAGTGGAGTTGAGTTGTTTTGTTTTGGTTTCGGTTTTCTTTTGAGTTTATCTACTGTTGAATGGCAACAGGCGGTGTGTTTACGATAGGAACGGTTTGTTTACATTTTTGGACTTGGGATTTTTTCAGAGAATTGACTGTGACGTCATGTTGAGTTAAGTTGGGTTGTCAGATTCCTGCTTCTACAACCATTAAATAATTTCTATTTCTAGGAATGGAGTTGAGTTGTTTTAATTCCAATTTTATGAATTACATGTAAGCTTTGATACCGTTGAGTGGCAACACCAACTGTGACGTCACTGGGACTTGAAACTTTTTTTTTGGCACTGAAAATTTTTACTGTGACGTCATGTTGAGTTAAGTTGGGCTGTCAGATTCCTGCTTCTACTACCTTTTTAAATAATTTCTATTTCTAGGAATGGAGTTGAGTTGTTTTAATTTCAATTTTATGAATTACATCTAAGTTACTTTACTGACGAATGGCAGCAGGTAGTTTTATTTAATTGTGAATGGCCATTCTGTGACGTCAGATTTACAAGTTCGAATTTGAAAATGCCTAAGTACAGTGTATTTCTCCGTCCGAGGAGCGCGGAGGAATACAAGGCGCGGAGTGACGTTGTGAATGACGTCACAATCATGTCCGAACCTGTCTTAGCCTAATCACAGTGAATTTCCTCCGAGCGTCAGCGCGGAGGAATACGCGTAACGTCAGTGGAGGGGTGTTGCTATTGGTTGAAGACAAGGTCGGAGGGAGGTTTCAGTACCACGTATGGACGTTGCTGACTCTTGATTGGAGCGATTCGTCTTGAGAAGCAAAGGTATGTGTACAATCTCTTAACCAAATCATTTACCTGCTCCAACCTCCACTTTTACCTGTGTCTCCAGCTCTTGTGCTCTTGCGTTTTTTCTTCTTGCTGCTTTTTCTTTAGGCTTAGTAGCCCCGAGTACACTTTTTTTAGTGCCATCTAACATGCATCAACGCGGATTGAATTCAACCTCAGCCATGGTAAGTACCCTACTGTATTTCGTAAATACTTTTTAAAAAAATGTAATGTATTAAAAGCGATTTTAAAAGTATACATTTTATTTTATTATCATCGCAGGTATTGTTCGAAGATGTCGACATACCAATGTTAGACGAGGATGATCAAGTAACTATCTTTCTAAATGAATATGCTTTTTTTTTATGTACTATGAGTTAAATTTGTATTTTGTAGACATGTAATGTTTCATTATAGAGGTTATATGATTGATTTTTTTTCCCTTTTCTTGTACATGTTGACATGAATGTGACTTGATTTCAGTACTACTAATCAGGCTTAGAAAACTAACGCGTTTTTTCAAATATGGTGTGTTTCCTTTGAACATGTTTGCTTTCAACATTTTCTTTAATTATTTTATTAAAAGTTTACTTGTGCTGTCTATGTGTGTGTGTGTGTGGGTACAGTTTTTTTTTAAACTTTTACTTTTTTAAAGCAATTGTGCAAATGTATTTTAAATTTATGTATTTTGTTTTACTTGCACAAATACACAACTTCTTGTATGCTTACTTGTCCTATCAGGTTACTTTTCTCTTTCCATTTACTTAACATTCTATTTACTTAAATGTAGTTTATATATTCCTTACGGATTTACTTTTGTATGCTGCGAATATTTTTCTTTTTTCAGCGAAAATTAAATTATGGTTCAGTCTGAAAATATATATATATTAGTATTATTTTTTTTATAGTTGATGGATGAATTAACACAAAATTTTCTGGAAATGGACGATGAAGTAATACTTTATACTAATAGTCTTTATTGCTTATCGCTACGAATTATAAATACTGATTGTACTTTCATTTTGCAGATTCTGGGTGAATGCTCTCAATCATTTATGGAGGCGTCAGGGTTTTTTCACAATTTGCCCCTCTATTACCAGGTTGGCTCAGGATTTGAAGTGTGTATTATTTGATAAGTGGGAGAGTTATATAAGGTTTCACCTAAGAAGGGATTAATTTTTATTTATCTATTTTCAGAATCGCCCGGGTCCTTCAAATGCTGAAAGGAATACCAATGTAGGAAATGTTTTATATATTAGTTATAACTTTTTCGAAAAAAAAAAAAAACTTCATTTTTAACTTTAAATTAAAACTAAAATACATTATTACTATTATTATTATTATTTTTATTTTTTTTTAGCTGGCTGCAGCTATCTCCATAGAGGAACGAGGACGTCGGAGGAATATTAAGTACAACGGCGTGGAGATTTCACTCCGTGCCAGCGTAAACCCCCAACACTTACCGGATCATTTACATGGAGAGTCGCTCTCTACTGTTGTGAATGTCGTGCGAGAGTTGTTTCAGAGCATTATTAAGCGTGCAACTGAAGGATTGAAAGCCACTGACTTAATTCGCCTGTGCGTTCTGGCAGACGGGCTTGATAAGCCCATTTCCACAAGACTGATGCCTGTAAGTGAAATGACGGTGGAAAAAGTGTTGGCCACAGTCATGAAGGTACTCCAATCAAAGGAGACCATTGAACTCGACGAAGGGTTTACCGTTGATATCATAACTATCCGTAGGGATATCGGAGCAGGTAGGCGAAGAATATTAAATATTGACGTTGATCGTCTCCGTAAACAGTCTGTGGTTAGCATCCCATTTGACGACGAAGGACTTTGCTGCGCGAAAGCTATCGTCACTGGACTTGCTCATCTGGAGAACGACACAACGGCAATTGAAACGCTACGAAATCAAAGACGTCCAGCTCTCATGAAACGAGCTCGTGCCCTCCATGAAGCTGCAGGTGTTCCTCTAGGACCCTGCACTTATGTTGAAGTGGCAAAATTTGAGGCCCACTTGAATGTTCAAATTGTAGTGTTTTCGGCAGAAAATTTAAATAAGGTATTTTTGTTTTATCCTTTACGTTAAGTAGAAATTTGCATAAGTTTGTGTGGAAGAAAAACTTATTGAAATTTTATTTTACAGGTTTCTTACAAGGGGGTGGAGAGACCAAAGCGTATGAATTTATGGCTCCATAATCATCATTACGAAGTAATTAAAAATTTGAGAGGATTCTATGGGTCACATTTTTATTGTGAGACTTGCGAGAAACCTTATCAATCTTTGGAGGCCCATCAATGTAAAAGTATCTGCCACATCTGCAAGAGATCACAGTGTGGGGAGGGTGAACCTCAACGATGCGCTGATTGTGATAGGCTTTGCAAATCACGGGACTGTTTTGAGTCGCACAAATCTGTCATGGGAAAGCAACAACTTTCATTGTGTGATAGAGTAAGCATAAAATTTTTTGGTTCTAACTGAATTAAGAATAATACTGATAGACTCATTTGATTTTTTTTTCTTTAATAGGAATATCAATGCAGGATTTGCTGCAAAGTAATTTTGCGCCGACAGTGTCCCAGAGAATTTCATAGATGTGGAACTGTAAAATGCCCTTCTTGCAAGGAATTTGTATTGCCTGAAGAACACAGATGTTGTTTAAAGATGGTCCCGTCGAAGAAGTCGT
This sequence comes from Metellina segmentata, assembly GCA_947359465.1. Taxonomy (NCBI): domain Eukaryota; kingdom Metazoa; phylum Arthropoda; class Arachnida; order Araneae; family Tetragnathidae; genus Metellina; species Metellina segmentata. The sequence continues at coordinate 38,901,524 of OX375882.1, forward strand.
CTGATAACCTCATTTTCTTTGATTTTGAGACCGACCAGTCTTCCGGAGAACATCTCGTGAACTTCGCCGTAGCACAGTACGGAGACGGGCGGGAAAGTATTTTTAAGGGAGAAAGGGCCTGTCAAGATTTCTGTGCATGGTTATTTGACCCTAAACACAAGGGCTTTACAGCCATTGCACACAACATGCAGGGGTAAAGTTACTACTTTAAAAAAAATACCTCAAATTATTCAAAAGAAGCGTATGCTTGTAGGTAATTTATTGATGAATTTATTATTTTTTTCTTTTTTTTTTCTTTCAGATTTGACGGCCAGTTTATTTTGGCATGGCTTTTGGCTCAAGGCATGGCTCCAGAAATTATCCCCAACGGTTCCAAGTTGATGTCCATTAAACATTCTGGCCTCAACTTGAGAATCATAGATTCATTGAACTTTTTGCCTATGGCACTTGCCAAACTCCCATCCTGTTTTGGTTTGACAGAACTTAAGAAGGGCTACTTTCCACATCTTTTTAATAATCCTGAAAACCAGGATTATGTGGGGGAGCTGCCTGACCCCAAATTTTATTCTCCTGATTCCATGTCGTCTTCTGCTCGTAAAGCTTTTTTGACTTGGTACGAGCAAAATAAAGCCAAGGAGTTTGATTTTCAACGTGAAATTATGGAGTATTGCAGGTACGTAAAACAGGAACTTTTGAAAAAATAATTTATATGAATGAGTGATATGTTATGTTTTTTTTTTTTTCCAGGTCAGATGTTGACATTTTGAGACGATGCTGTTTGGAGTTTCGCTCGCAATTCTTAGAGGTTGCTAAAGTGGACCCTTTCATGTGAGGGATTTTTTTTTTAATTTCTCTTAGTCTATTTTTTTTAAGTGTGACTCAAAAAAGAATATATACATATATTCTCTCTATTTTTTTTTTAAATCAGGTATGTTACAATTGCGTCTGCATGCATGGCGGTGTTTCGGAGCCAGCATATAAAGAATGATACCATAGCCATGGTTCCCGTACATGGCTATTTGAATCGAACAAACTTTTCTGCAGACAGCATCCGATGGATGGACTATGTTATCTCCCAAGAAGGGCTGTCAATACAACACGCACTAAATGGAATAGGAGAAGTAAAAATTGGGGGAATTTCGGTTGACGGTTTCTGTAGAGAGACCAACACAATATACCAATTCCATGTAAGTGGAGTATTTTTTTTTTATTATTTTTTTGTGTGTGTGTGTGTTTTTGCAAATATATTTACATTATTGGTTTTTTTTTTTTAAATTTTAGGGGTGCTTTTTCCACGGCTGCACCGTGTGTTATGATGGCGATAGCATACACCCCCTTAAATGTGTGACAATGAGTTCCCTGAAGGAAAAAACAGAGGAAACCACAAACCGACTGAAATCCAAAGGATTCCAGGTGGTGGAAATGTGGGAACATGAGTTTGTAAAAATGAAAGAGACCGATGATCTCAAGTCTTTTTTAAGAACCCATACATTAGTGGACCGGCTTGTGCCCCGAGATGCTTTCTATGGAGGAAGGACAAATGCCATTCAACTATACTACAAAGGTCCTGCAAAATATGTGGACTTTACATCTCTTTATCCATGGGTAAGTGATTGCAATGAAGTTTTTATTTTTCTTTTAAATGCATTGTTGTATGAGTTATGTTTTTTTTTTCCCATCCATTTTCAGGTGAATAAATACTGCACTTACCCCGTGGGTCACCCTGAAATTATTACTAAGGGGTTTAGAGAGTTAGATAAATATTTCGGCATAATTAAATGTAGTGTCGTTCCCCCCCGAGGACTTTACCTGCCAGTATTACCATACCGAACCAAGGAAAAGTTGATGTTCCCTCTCTGCAGGACTTGTGTGGAGTCCATGCAGAAAACTACCTGTACCCACTCAGATGATGAGAGGTGCCTCACTGGTACATGGGTGACAGAGGAAGTAAAGTTGGCCGTTCAGAAAGGTTATCGAATTTCCCAAGTAAGCTTCTTTTTTTTTTTCCTCGTAAGTTGTCATGAATTGAAAAAAAAATATGTTGAAACGATTTGTATTGACATTTTTTTCTCTCTTTTAGATTCATGAAATTTACCATTTTAAAAATTCGTCTGACTCTCTGTTTAGATCTTATATAGATCTTTTTCTAAAGATCAAACAGGAGAGCAGTGGTTGGCCCTCAGAGTGTTGTACTCCTGAGACCAGGTCATGTTACATAGACAATTACAAACAAAAAGAGGGTGTGATTTTGGACCCATCTAAAATTGAAAAGAACCCTGGACGGCGACAAGTTGCTAAATTATCACTAAACAGTTTCTGGGGAAGGTATGATTTTTTTTTTCCTTAAAGAAATTATTCTAAATGTAAAAGATATTTACACGTTATTTTTTAAATATATATATTTTTTTCTTTTTAGATGGGGAATGAATCTAAACAAATGTAGAATTACTTTTGTGAATACTCTAGAAGCCTTCAATAAGATACTGGCTGACTCCACAAAAAATGTAAGTATCTTTTATTATTACTATTCGAATTTTCTAAAAAATGCTTTTTAAAAAAAATATATTTACGTATGCTCTTTTTTTTTTTTTTTTTTTCAGGTCAAGGATGTTTCTTTTCCCACTAAAGAGGTGGCAGCTTTTCAGTGGGAGAAGTCGAAAGACTTCTTAGAACAGGATGCATCGACTAACATCTTTTTGGCAGCGTTCACCACAGCATGGGCACGCCTCAAGTTGTATGGAGAAATGGACAAGTTGGGGCGTGCTGTGTTATATCACGACACTGATTCTGTGGTGTACGCTCAAAATGGACGAAACGATCCACCCCTTGGCAATTTCTTGGGGGAGTTGACGGATGAATTGGACGGAGATACGATTTCTCAATTCGTCTCTGGTAAGCATTAGTCTTTTTATTTCAAACTAAATATTTTTATTATCATTATTACAGTTAACTCAGCCCCTTCTTTTTTTTTATTCACAATTTTTTTTTTAGGTGGGCCTAAAAACTATGCCTATGTAACAGAGAAAGGGGAAACCTGTTGCAAAGTTCGGGGGTTCACCCTAAACTTTCGTAACTCACAACTGCTCAACTTCAACAGTCTAAAAGACATGGTTTGCGATGTGGACCATGAGCCTATCTCCATTCAAAACCCGGCGAAGATCTGTCGGGAGGCCAAGAGAAGGAAGGTTGTAAACAAACACGAAACGAAAATGTACAGAATCATTTATGACAAGAGAATCATACAATCTGACTTGTCTACTTTACCCTATGGGTATTAAATGAATTAAAAAAAAAACATACGGAAGAATATACCTATTGGGGAATCCCGCCGTAGTAAAAACTTTTTAAAAGGGATTAATGCGCCATGAGCTGTACTCCATTCGAGTGGTGTGGAAATCAGCTTATTTTTTTTTTGTATTGCATGGATAACTTACCTTTTATAATATTGCATGGATAACTGATTTTTTATAATATTGCATGACACACAAAAAAATAACATGACTATATGTATCAAATAAAAATATTTTTTATTATATCAATAAAAGTTACAATTTTAACCAATTAGATGACTTCTTTTTGATAGCTCTTTTAGGTTTAGCATACATAGTTTTCATATTATTCAGGTAAGTATTTTTTACATATTCTTGAGGAAATTTGTTGAGTGTCAATACTTCTTTAAAATGTTCAAAGGCCTCTGGTCTTCTTGTCCTATTTCTCAGTAAAAAATTGATAAGCTGTATTATATTGGAACCAGGTATTATTTGTTGATTTAAAACAAGTTCCTTATTTGGATTCCAAGTTATGTCATGTTGTTGGAGAAAAGCTATAATATTCTTTGCAGTATTTTTATGTTTCACAGGAACAGTTTCCAGAATACTATTTTCTAGGTCCAACTTGGGTTCGGTCACAGGAGTGTTGGGTACAACAGACTTGGCAACATTCATATTTGGAAAGGTAACGTATTTTTGTAAAATTTGATTGTATAACTTGATTTTGTCATCGTCACTCACTTTCTTTTTCAAAATGTCTTGAATCTGTGAATCTAGTTCACTTAAATATTCATCCTCAAATTGCTCCATACGATCCACAGGCACCAAAGCATATTTCTTACTATGTTCCATGGACAAGAGATGTTAAGACACTTAGTGCAGCTCTCTCTCTCTGGTATGAGTAACGATAAAAATCCTTCACCTTTTTGTACTAAAAGACGTCTTTTTCTAAAAAGAGGTACTCTTTTCTGAGCCAGTGTTCTCAAAGTTTTTTTAAAAGGAGCAAGTCGATTTTTAGAGCGTTTACTGATATGAAGATTACCCTTTAAAAGATTTAAAACACAGTCGCAAACTGATTTTATAAGACAATTTGAACAATTTTTCAAAATTTTAGATTTTTTACGACTTTTTTTTAAAAGCTTCAAGTATTCTACATCCTTCTCTGAAGGCATTCTAAATTGGAAATGATTTCATCTGACTGTGTTCTTTTCTTTTATATAGGTTGCGTAGGCACCCACTTTGAACAAAGCACAACAATGTAACCCCGTAGGATGAAGAGAACAATTCACTGAAAATTTTCTTGCAGTTAAATCTTGAATCTTAGGGCAATGTAAACTTTGAATACGCCCCATCAAGCTTTCTAAAAATTTAACTTTTTCTGGTCCCTTAACATAGATAGTAGGGTAAACAGAAGACAGAAATTGTAAAATATCACGCAATTTACAATAAGGTAAAGTACCACTGTTCCACTTTAGTTGATGTTTGTTTCTTATCACCCAAGCAAAACTCCTTTGATGAAATTTCGATAACGTTTCCCAAGGCATAGGGGGTAGGAATGACCAGCAAGCATAATGTCTTTCATTGACGGAATAAAAAGCTAATTCTTTAATAATGAAACAGTCCGATTTCAGTTGAAAACCTTCAAAATCTAACACGATAGGAGAAGCCATGTTACGTTCGCGGTGTCTAGGAACCAAATGATTTTAGCGAGGTTCATACACGTAATGTGTATCACCTGGGAAAATGCCCGTTCGTAACCGTAACCGTTCATTCGTCTCAGGTCTCAGGTCAATGAGCAAATAACTAAAGGGTGTAGAAGTAGCATCGTCAAATATTTCTTGAAACGCTTTGATTTTTCTGGGGAACATTTGTCTGGCTAAATGTAATATTTGGCTCTTATCTCTAGGATTTTTGTATAAAACAACATAATGGGAATTTAAATGAACGTTTCTCATTTCTTTGCCTTGATGAAAAATATTTTGGGTAATAAAGATAATCGAAAGATTTCGGTGATGACTCCCTTTTGTAAAAAGATTGCTTAACCTAGTATCACTAGCTAATTCCACCATCAAATCGTCAATGATAATTAATGTATCTCGAATTGAATTTAAATTAGAAGGTAAACCCTCTTCAAAACTGACGTTTTTCATTGATTTGAAAAAAGGTTGATAACTCCCGTAACAGTAAACAATGTTCGAAGGCATGGGCTTAAACATTTTATGATCTATCAGTTTTTTCACGAAAACAGTTTTGCCTGATCCTGTAGGCCCGCTTAGAAGACATGTTGAAGGGTGAACTAATCTGGGCAGTTCCATACTCTAATATAAGAAATTTTTATTGCTTTTTCTCCTTTTATACTTTACAGACAATGTCTGTGCAACCTTTAATTGTGCGTGCCACAAGCTCACACTCGCTGATTGAATCAACAATATTTTGAGTAAATTCCAAGCAATGGTTTTCAAAGACATTTAAAGAATTGTGAACACAATCGCATATTGTTTTCCCACAAACTGAGTGACTGAAGAACAGATTGGAAAATTCATTGCATTTAATAAATCCCACTGAATCAATTTTTTGGTAAATTTTATAGATTTCAAGCGTTGTTTTATTTTGTGGTAAACAGCATGATTCATGTTTAGGCCAGTTAAGACAAGTCCAAATAATAAACACAGAAAATACAGTGTAGGAAAATATAAGTATTGCTGTTAAAATATTTCGTATGATTGTGTTATCCATTTTTTTTCCCCCTTGGTTTTGTTTTGTACGTCTTACTTCATCAGAAACGTTTCATAAAATGGTGCTTTCACTCAAACAAAACCCTTTTTATAACACTAAATAAAAAAATAAATAAATAAATAAAAAAATAACAACAGGAGACAATAGCACTGAAAAAAATCTAACTTTTATTTTTTAAAAACCATGGTTACACCGTATCTTTTCTTGACAAACTGAAATATTCTAAAATCATTCTTCTTTCCACTAAGTTGAGTAAGAATAAATTTCATACATAATCCTTGACTTCGTTTAACAATGAAATAAATGCAATATTGACCACATACGTTAGATGTTAAGCTTTGAAATGGAACATCGTTCCAATGAACGTGCTGAAACGTCTTGACAAATCTTGTTATGTCTTGTCCAAATGCGTCTGGATGCAATCCATAGGAATCAAAAAATTCAACAGTGTTTCTATCTTGAATGTAGATGGCAATCCAATGAGTTCCTTTTTCATCATGTTTGTCGGTATTCAACACAATAGCAGAGGGAAACTTTCTAATTTTTGGTATTTTGTCCGAAGGAAAAACACCCTCGAAACATCTCATGGAAATAGGGTCATGAGACAAGATTTTATAAATGTTTGACGAATTCATCAGTTTCCAAAATCATAGAGAATATTTCTAGCTTTGTTGATTTCAATTAAATTTTCAAACTCAGCATACACCAACAATGAAACTGTTTGCTGTAAACTAGTTCCAAATTTTATTTCTATTCTTAAGTTACTGTGTCGAACGAGGTTTAGATGTGAACCATCACACAAATCTGGTGATAAATCAAAGCAAAATAAAGAATAACCTTTTGAAAATTCTGACCTTGAGAGGTAAAGGCCTCTGTTTTCTGCATTCGTAAATAAGTTTTGATATGCTCTAACAAATTGATTTTTTTCAAAATTTGGTTGAAGTGGGTTATGAGGTACGGGCTGACCATCCACATAGACTCCTATAAAATTAATATTGTAATGTTTGAACTCAAAGGGTGACTTCTTATAGTGTCCGTTGAACGCGTCGTTATCGACACAGGCAATCACAATGCGGTTAGGCATCTGTCCAGTAAAAATGTTATCTTGAACAAAGCTCATATTACCAGCCGGAATGGAATACGCTTTACACAGTACTCTGTTAATGGGGTATTTTGCTGCTGTTTTTTCCAAACCTTTCGCATGTCCTATAACAACACCGGGGCTCACTCTGACTTTACGAACAAACAAGGAAGCATATTCCAACGAAACTTTAAATTCCCCGTCCCCCAACAAACAAAATTCCGATTTACTGCGTATAAGCTTAATTTTCACGTCCACCATATTTAAAAGTAGTCTCTCTTGATGAAACATATCCAAGTGCAACCGACCAATCATATCCACCGATGCACCTAGCTTAAACATTTCTGTCCTTTGATTAAACCCATCATTAGGCTGTGTGTCTGCTGTATCAAAAACATTCATACGACCTGCGGTATCTTTAAAAAAGAGTTCTGAAGACAATTGAGAAGTTTTCGTATCATAACCATGATTCAGTAATTTTTCTATCATGGCTCTGTATGGATATGTGTTATTACTGGAGGAAACAACTCTTTCGTTTAGACTGATATCCACCTGAGAAAACATGGCATGCAGGAAGAGATTTACAGGTCCTACTTTACATTCAGCTGTGATTGGTTTGCCGTCACTTTTTAAAATTTTAACTTTAACATATAACTGAGTCTGTGACAAATCGAGGTATTCGTCTCCGCTTCCAGAGACATTGAATTCGATAGGGCTTCCACCAGAAACATTGGCTAGGGGATGAAATTCAACCCACTGACCTCTCTCGATGACAGTTTGAGTTGGAGGTAAAGAGAATAATTCTAGTTCTGATTTTACACATTCTGGAGAATCTTTTAGTAGAAAAGCCATGATGTTACGAATCGAAAATATCACGTCGTTGTACCTTCCTGACTTTTGATGGAATGATACGTTTCATGGGTTTGCGCTTCCTTTTAAACCTTCCATGACCAATCATCTCATCTGCTTTCTGAACCGCCTTTCTTGCAAGTTTTTTCCCTGTTTCTTTAGCTCGCGTTTTAACCGATGTTTTGAAATTTTCGCCCGATAACACGTCATTAGCAACCATTGTTCCAGTACGCAAAGCTTCTTTTCCAACTGTTTTAGCTCCACTAATCAAAAAAGGCAATGCTCTGCGAAAGAGTTTTGCAAAAAACCCTCCTATTCCGTGCCCTTTCTGGAAAACTACTCCTTTATAGTAAGGCAATCCATTTCCGGTTTGTCCTGCATAATAATCTTCAAACTTTTTACTACAACACGTGTAAGGCACCAACATTTTGTTACTTCTTTTTCTTGAATGCGAAAATGAAAAATGAATCAATTCAGGAAGGAACACTCTTTTATATGATTTGTCTCAGGCGAAAATGTAGTTTCACTATCAGCTTACCGCGTTCAAATGATACATAACGACCGGTGTGCGTCCTTATGACGATTTCAATTGAGTCGAAGTTCTTTCTGGAGACTGGTAAGTAATGAGGTCGTTCAAATTGTTCTTGTATCACTTCACCATCTCTCCCCTTCACTGACACAGTTCGTAAAAGAGGCGTTAAAACTCCACCAACATATTCCGGTTGAATAATATCAGTGTACACATATAACAAATATAAATCAACGTTTGGGTCCGCTACAAAAGGGCTCTCAATAGTTAAATTAGCACTCGGAACAAAATTATCTCCAATAACTGTATCAGCTTCAAACCCCAGGTTTTCCGCTAATCCTTTTGATAATCGTAACGTTGCACCGTTAGTGAGTTGGACTACCACCCTCTTAGAATGCTTGTTATATTTCATTTGAATTTTTATGTGTTTCTGGAATGCATTTAAAATGTCATTTGGAGACTCATAGAAACCACATGCTATTTTTCCAGTATTTTTAATTCCATTCCCTAAGTCATATTCATAAGAATTTTCTCCTTCAATTACATTACTCCACATTCTGGGATAAATCATTTCTACTAATCCAACCTCCCATTCTCCGGAAAGTTCAAGTCGTTTAGGAAGTCTTGTGAGGAAATGAGACATTGTATTAGCAGGATAGAACTCCATAGAGCTATCGCTTGGTAGTGTAACGTAGAATGACATCGTTTAGTGAAATGGAAGATAAGTACAGTGAAAGCTTTATTTATACCATCCTGATATCCTCAACCCAAGCATTAAATTTTTCGGGATACCCTTGAAATTTTACAAAGTATTCTATTTTCCCAAGACGTGTTCTCTTTTTCAAAATTTTTTCAACTGGATAAAATCCAGAATCTGAAATTTTTTGTAATTCTTCTTTGTAAAAACTACCTTGAATCTCTTCGCCAGCTAAATCTCTTAACTTGTACACAACATGAACACGGTTTATGATTTTATGAATAGTGAAAATTTCCCGTGTCCAATTTTGCTCGTACCCCTTTTCAAAGTGCATTTTCTCCCGACTAATACGAACAGTATCACCAACTTTTAACTCTGAACTGCTCTTTTTTACAACAGATTGCTGGCCGTATAATGTATTCCATACTTTTCCTTCATTTTGTAATGTCACTGATGCAGGCTCTGTTTTAATACTACGATGCCACGTATTGTTATAACTATCCATCAATTGATCTATGACGTCAATATATCTCTTCGTATTTAATTCAGTGAAGTATTTCCACATTTTAGTTTTAAGAGTACGATTAAAGCGTTCAACAACTGAAGCTTTTGTTGAATTATGAGTAGTAAAGAAATGAACTTTCTTCTGTTGTAAGAAATTTTGCACTAGTTTATTCGTAAACTCTTTCCCAGCATCTGTCTGTAAGGATTGAGGAGTACGTTCCAAAAATATTTTTTCAAAAGCTTTCATTATAGTTCTAGATTTTTTATCTACCAGAGGAAGAGCCCATGCATATTTAGACAAAATATCAATACAAGTAAGTAAATACTTATACCCGTCGTTATGAATGGCAAGAGATTGCATGTCGACCAAATCAGATTGAAACTGTTCGTTTAATGCTCCTACTATTACACGATTTCTCTGGAATTTGTGCCGCAAAGGCTTGTGTAAAGTATACGAATCTTTCGTTTGTAGCCAACTCTTTATCTGTTTTCTTTTCACGCGACCTTTTAAAGCACGTTGTAAAGCATTGATACCACCAAAGCTGCCGGGGAGTTTGGGATTCCGATACGTCTGATTCAGAATTTCTTCCATTGCAACAGCGGTTGTGGTCTAACCTAAACCTGATATTCATAATGACTGTTAAATTACAAGACACACATCATTTTATATACCCCTTACGATTTATAATTACAGTATTCCCCAACACAATCTTATTTACTATTTTTTTTTCCTTTTGAGAAATTAAAAACTCAAATATCAAGAATAAAATATAAGTACAATCAGGCATGAGAAAGAAATCAAAGAGAATATACTGGTATTAACTTTTTTTTTATTAAAAAAAAAACATAATGTGGGCAGTTAACATTACATAGTAAGTAGAACATAACAGTTATCAGTTACATATTAATATCAGTTATAATCTTCAAAAAATTCAAACGTGTTGGAAGGACAGAGAATATTCCTTACCTTTGTCAGCACATCTTGTAACCGAACACTTTTTAAAAAATGTGTTGTGATATACATGGCCGGTTTTGACAAGCATAAATAATCCTTATTCTCCCACAAACTCCCGTAAAACTTATCAACTATATCAATTAACTCCACTGCAAAGGCAGCAGAATTAAAACTCTCGATACGGTTACCCCATAGTTCCTCGGCCAATATTTCGGGATCTCTTAATCCTCTTTCTTTTATACAGTCAATTAACGCTTTTTCGAGCAGGTCGAATAAACATTCATTCCCTAGGCTCACGTCTAAAGAGTCCGGTAGAGGCCTGTCAATGTTCACACAGTCCTCAAAACATTTGTATACACCCGATAGATCCATTGCACCAAACACACTTTCCAAGACACTTGAAGCAATAGCGTTGTATTGCGTTTGCATTTCAGTCCACTGAGAAATAGAAATAGCTATGCTTTTTCTCAAGATCTCACCACTTTGTGTAGTCTGTAATCGTGTGAACGTAAAGTTCTGAAAGTCCACACTGTCGATTTTGAACTCATTTTCTGGTAAGAAAAAAGAGCCCAAATCACTGGGTTTTTGCGGCAAAGTCTTTGGTTTCATGATGAATTCCGTCCATCCGGGGTAGAGAGTTACACCTTCTTTTGTGGGGTAGAGAGTCTTTCCAAACTTTGTAAACCTTCTGATGTGCACCCATACCTCTCCTCGGAAAATATTAGAGTACACAAATGTAGCATCGCCGATGTGGAACATGCCTTCTGGAATAGCGTCTTCTTTGAAGATTCCAGCCTGTAAAATAAGGTTAAAATAGAATAAGAAAATGTGAATTCATGTAAGACGAGAAAACACCAAAACAAAATCCAAGTTTATAGTAATAATAATATATATATAAAAAAATAGACAAATACTTACTTTATGTACGTTCTTAAATCTCTTTGGACTTCCTTCAGATGACATATCGTCTGCAAGATTTCGCTTATTCTTATTATTAATCTGGATAGATGTAGACATCTTATAACAAATAAAAAGCAATCAACTGAAAAAAGTGTACTCGGGCTACTTAGCCTAAAAAAGCAGCAAGATAAAAAAAAGCAAGAGCACAAGAGCTAGAAGCACAGGTAACCTGGAGTTTGGAGCTAGTAAATGGTTTGGTTAAGAGATTGTGCTTATAGCTTTGCATCTCAAGACGTATCGCACCAATCAAAAGTCAGCAACATCAATACGTGGCACTAAAACCTCCCTCCTACACTGTCTTCAACCAATAGCAACACCCCTTACCTTATCGTTACCCGTATTCCTCCGCGCTGACGCGCGGAAGAAATTCACTGTGATTAGGCTAAGACAGGTTCGGACATGATTGTGACGTCATTCACAACGTCACTCCTCTTCTTGTACTCCTCCGCGCTTACGTCCGTAGACAAATCGCTGTGATTAGGTACCTACATGTTCTAACATGTAATCTGACGTCACAGAATGGCCATTCCCAATTTAAAAAAAACTACCTGCTGCCATTCGTCAGTAAAGTAACTTAGATGTAACTAAAGTAACTTAGATCTATGTAACTATTTACGTCAGTAAAGTAACTTAGATGTAATTCATAAAATTGAAATTAAAACAACTCAACTCCATTCCTAGAAATAGAAATTATCGAGAATGTAAACACTCTCGTCACACTTGGTGTTGCCACTCTCGTCCCAATTGGTGTTGCCACTCGTCTGTAAAGAAACTTCCATGTAGTTCATACAAAAATAAAACAACTCAACTCCATTCCAAGAAATAGAAATTATTTAAAAAGGTAGTAGAAGCAGGAATCTGACAGCCCAACTTAACTCAACATGACGTCACAGTAAAAATTTTCAGTGCCAAAAAAAAAAGTTTCAAGTCCCAGTGACGTCACAGTTGGTGTTGCCACTCAACTATATCAAAGCTTACATGTAATTCATAAAATTGGAATTAAAACAACTCAACTCCATTCCTAGAAATAGAAATTATTCAAAAAGGTAGTAGAAGCAGGAATCTGACAACCCAACTTAATTCAACATGACGTCACAGTCAATTCTCTGAAAAAAATCCCAAGTCCAAAAATGTAAACAAACCGTTCCTATCGTAAACACACCGCCTGTTGCCATTCAACAGAAGATAAACTCAAAAGAAAACCGAAACCAAAACAAAACAACTCAACTCCACTCGACCCCAATGTTTTTTTCAGCAGCAGGACCCCTACACCTCAACTCGACCATCAATACGTCACTTCCGGTTTCGATGACGGCACGCCATGACGTCATTAGCCACGCCCCCTTTTGATGACGTCACTTCCGTCCCGCCAAGTGGCCCGTATACTACTGCTATTCTTGTACTGCTGTCACCACGCAACACTTAAATTTTTTCTACAAGTTTGTATTTCGACGATTTTTAACTGTATATTCAAATATTTCCCACTTCAGATCCATTTTCCTCTTTTAGAAGTAAAAATCTCTCATCTTCAATTGATTGAGTCCATATATATCTACATGTATTAGTTCACTAACTGTTAAGGCTCTACTTTCTACGAATTTTATATCCACCGACCTACCTACATTCCAAAATAGAATCGTCCACGCAACGAAGAGCCATTCCTAGAAAGACGCGCTAGTCGAGGGAAAGACGCAGTAAGTGACAGGGAACGATAGAACGAGGAAGGCGACTGAAATTGTTGACCGTTCGTTCTTTAGAAAGGCTCTTCCCTGAGATTATAATGCAGATTTGTTGTTATGTTTACTTTAATAAACACTTGCTAAGTTTTCAGTGTTCTCTTTTCTTTTGCCATTCACGAACCACAAGTGTAAAGCATTACATAATAGATAAGTATTCTTCTAAGAACTGTGCAGACATGCAAAAAGTTGGTAAATCATTGGAAGCAAAACTTCTAAAACCTGTCCAGGTAGGAGGTGTTCGTTGGTTACCTCATCATGATCGTGCCATTGATATCTTGCTGAAGTGCTGAGTCCTTTTTTTTTCCATTTGGAAGCTCTTTCGTTAACTGTCTCAACAAAAAACAAAACCCCAATAAGTTGAGTGTGAGCGGGGGTTCTCGCTAATGGGACGAGTGAAAAATGACTGAAGATGCTTCATTCATCCTAAGACATTGGCTGATCTAATGTGTATTAATCTAAGTGAAGAGACCTTAAATAATTTTAATCCAGAAAATGCTGTATTGCAACGGACGAAAAATACAAAAAAAAAAAGGATGGACACTCACTAAACCTTAAAAAAACCCTGCCAAAAACGTAGACGTTTCTGATTGCCTACCAATGTCTGATAATGACTAATATTTGTAAGTAATAATTTCGCAGATGAAAAAAATTGTTTAAGTATTTTTATTTACTATCTACTACTGACCTATCTACACACACCCAACTAATAAAGTAGTTTACATTACATTAATGCTCTTACATTACGTTTTTTTTAAGTATGCACCTAAAATATAATCTGTGCACATTTTTTAAAAACTTAGATGCATTTTGTGCACCTGTATTAAAAAATCTATTTCGAGGCCTGGACTAAGCTTATTATCGTGATTGGCGTCACGTGTAGAAAACTTCACCATTTTCCTTTCTTTCCATAATCATGAAATATATCTCACTATAAAGAGAAAAATAGAGAACGTAACCGTATGCGCTGGAGGCTTATAGATTCAGTAACTTTCTACTTAAACAAGTACGAGTTCGGATATGGGGAGTGTTTCCACGTAGACCGTTGTTCAATACTCTAGCGTGAGATTTCATGATACTAAATACTCATGCGTAGTATCTTATGGTTTCTTTGGGAATTAAGTGTATGAACCATACTGCATAGACCATTATTCCATTACAACCTCGTTTATCAAAATCTATAATCATTAGACAGTGAAAATACTTTTTCTGAAAATAAAACATTGATAATGAAATAACGCAATCGTCGACCTAGTAATGAAATAGACGGACCATGTGTGTGCAGTACCTTTCGAGTTACTTTTTCCGGTCACTCGGTTTGTAGTTGGTTGTTGTAAAACCATCAGTCCTAATGTGGGAGAAATAATATTTTGGTTCAAGTGATTATCCACACACCGCTATTAAAAACAATAGTCAATCGGCCCAAATCGATTCACGAGTCTACATTACTTACCCTTTTTAGATCTTATGACAACGATTTGGTCTATTTCAGCAGAAGATTGACGAACGAAACAGATTTAGAAGTTAAGAAACGTCTCAAAGTATGCTTATTTCAATATCCTAGATGAATATAAAATATTCTTGTTTAGTGTGTGAAAAATTGAAAGAAAAGGCTTGAATTTTGTCAAAAACTATTTCGGTAATGTTTTAAAAATAACGGGAACAACACTAAGGAGTATTGGTGACTGTCCAGGATCAACCCCGAACGGGAAAATACGAGGAAAACACCATGCAATTGATAGAACTACGGTCAGATGACGTGGCCACTCCTGAGCTGGTACCCCACTCTTCAAACTTCCACACCACGCTAACGTGAGGACATTTGAGGTAATACAGATTTGACATGCTCCAGTTCCCTTTGTACACAACTGTACTAGTTTGATTCGATCTGACAACACTCCGGTTGCTTCGGATCTTTTCCTTAAAGGATTGATCCCGGACCGTCGTAAATAGCCCGTTGTGTTTCTCTAGTACGACATTAACTAAAATTACCATAACCGTTACCACTCCGGTTGCTAGTCCATTGTTCTTCCAACTTGGCCACCGCGGCACCCCGAAAAACAGTTTCAGATTTCGTTCAGGTGACTTGAACGTACACGAGTCCTGTAGAAACTGTATGCAGGAATTTCCACACATACCATTGTTCTACGTCCAAGGGAACTATGTTACAGGCATGCACCTATACGCTTTCTAAGGCCCCAACGAAAAATATTGCACCTAACCCAACCATGTGTTGTATACGCAAACCTGTATCCAAACAGAATCCAGAAAAATAGACGTCACTGCTATCAGAGATGGCCAAGGCTTCAAGCAACTGTCATTTTCATTTGAACAACCCAGATAAAAAATCGTAAAGTATAAACAAGAATCTGGGAAACAAATTTAACTATAACAGATCATCAATTTATATTCTTAAAATATAGAAACGATTGAGCATTGACGCTTGGAATTTAGTACCTGAAATTGAAATTCGACTTGATTCGCGCGAATTTTATCACCAAATAGGGAATTGCTATTGTTTTTATTGCTTTATATGCTTTAAATATAGAAACGAGTGAACTTAAACGCTTCGAATTTGGTACCTGAAATTGAAATTCGACTTGATTCGAATTTCATCACCAAATAGGGAATTGCTATTGTTTTTATTGTTTTATATGCTTTGAATATAGAAACGAGTGAACTTAAACGCTTCGAATTTGGTATCTGAAATTAAAATTCGACTTGATTCGAATTTCATCACCAAATAGGGAATTGCTATTGTTTTTATTGTTTTATATGCTTTGAATATAGAAACGAGTGAACTTAAACGCTTCGAATTTGGTATCTGAAATTAAAATTCGACTTGATTCGAATTTCATCACCAGATAGGGAATTGCTATTGTTTTTATTGTTTTATATGCTTTAAATATAGAAACGAGTGAACTTAAACGCTTCGAATTTGGTATCTGAAATTAAAATTCGACTTGATTCGAATTTCATCACCAAATAGGGAATTGCTATTGTTTTTATTGTTTTATATGCTTTAAATATAGAAACGAGTGAACTTAAACGCTTCGAATTTGGTATCTGAAATTGAAATTCGACTTGATTCGAATTTTATCACCAAATAGGGAATTGCTATTGTTTTTATTGCTTTATATGCTTTAAATATAGAAACGAGTGAACTTAAACGCTTCGAATTTGGTATCTGAAATTAAAATTCGACTTGATTCGAATTTCATCACCAAATAGGGAATTGCTATTGTTTTTATTGTTTTATATGCTTTAAATATAGAAACGAGTGAACTTAAACGCTTCGAATTTGGTATCTCAAATTGAAATTCGACTTGATTCGAATTTTATCACCAAATAGGGAACTGCTATTGTTTTTATTGCTTTATATGCTTTAAATATAGAAACGAGTGAACTTAAACGCTTCGAATTTGGTATCTGAAATTAAAATTCGACTTGATTCGAATTTCATCACCAAATAGGGAATTGCTATTGTTTTTATTGTTATATATGCTTTAAATATAGAAACGAGTGAACTTAAACGCTTCGAATTTGGTATCTGAAATTAAAATTCGACTTGATTCGAATTTCATCACCAGATAGGGAATTGCTATTGTTTTTATTGTTTTATATGCTTTAAATATAGAAACGAGTGAACTTAAACGCTTCGAATTTGGTATCTGAAATTAAAATTCGGCTTGATTCGAATTTCATCACCAAATAGGGAATTGCTATTGTTTTTATTGTTTTATATGCTTTAAATATAGAAACGAGTGAACTTAAACGCTTCGAATTTGGTATCTGAAATTGAAATTCGACTTGATTCGAATTTTATCACCAAATAGGAAATTGCTATTGTTTTTATTGCTTTATATTCTTAAAATATAGAAACGATTGAGCATTGACGCTTGGAATTTAGTACCTGAAATTGAAATTCGACTTGATTCGAATTTCATCACCAAATAGGGAATTGCTATTGTTTTTATTGTTTTATATGCTTTAAATATAGAAACGGGTGAACTTAAACGCTTCGAATTTGGTATCTGAAATTGAAATTCGACTTGATTCGAATTTTATCACCAAATAGGAAATTGCTATTGTTTTTATTGCTTTATATTCTTAAAATATAGAAACGATTGAGCATTGACGCTTGGAATTTAGTACCTGAAATTGAAATTCGACTTGATTCGAATTTCATCACCAAATGGGGAATTGCTATTGTTTTTATTGTTTTATATGCTTTAAATATAGGAACGAGTGAACTTAAACGCTTCGAATTTGGTATCTGAAATTAAAATTCGACTTGATTCGAATTTCATCACCAAATAGGGAATTGCTATTGTTTTTATTGTTTTATATGCTTTGAATATAGAAACGAGTGAACTTAAACGCTTCGAATTTGGTATCTGAAATTAAAATTCGACTTGATTCGAATTTCATCACCAGATAGGGAATTGCTATTGTTTTTATTGTTTTATATGCTTTAAATATAGAAACGAGTGAACTTAAACGCTTCGAATTTGGTATCTGAAATTAAAATTCGACTTGATTCGAATTTCATCACCAAATAGGGAATTGCTATTGTTTTTATTGTTTTATATGCTTTAAATATAGAAACGAGTGAACTTAAACGCTTCGAATTTGGTATCTCAAATTGAAATTCGACTTGATTCGAATTTTATCACCAAATAGGGAACTGCTATTGTTTTTATTGCTTTATATGCTTTAAATATAGAAACGAGTGAACTTAAACGCTTCGAATTTGGTATCTGAAATTAAAATTCGACTTGATTCGAATTTCATCACCAAATAGGGAATTGCTATTGTTTTTATTGTTATATATGCTTTAAATATAGAAACGAGTGAACTTAAACGCTTCGAATTTGGTATCTGAAATTAAAATTCGACTTGATTCGAATTTCATCACCAGATAGGGAATTGCTATTGTTTTTATTGTTTTATATGCTTTAAATATAGAAACGAGTGAACTTAAACGCTTCGAATTTGGTATCTGAAATTAAAATTCGGCTTGATTCGAATTTCATCACCAAATAGGGAATTGCTATTGTTTTTATTGTTTTATATGCTTTAAATATAGAAACGAGTGAACTTAAACGCTTCGAATTTGGTATCTGAAATTGAAATTCGACTTGATTCGAATTTTATCACCAAATAGGAAATTGCTATTGTTTTTATTGCTTTATATTCTTAAAATATAGAAACGATTGAGCATTGACGCTTGGAATTTAGTACCTGAAATTGAAATTCGACTTGATTCGAATTTCATCACCAAATAGGGAATTGCTATTGTTTTTATTGTTTTATATGCTTTAAATATAGAAACGGGTGAACTTAAACGCTTCGAATTTGGTATCTGAAATTGAAATTCGACTTGATTCGAATTTTATCACCAAATAGGAAATTGCTATTGTTTTTATTGCTTTATATTCTTAAAATATAGAAACGATTGAGCATTGACGCTTGGAATTTAGTACCTGAAATTGAAATTCGACTTGATTCGAATTTCATCACCAAATGGGGAATTGCTATTGTTTTTATTGTTTTATATGCTTTAAATATAGGAACGAGTGAACTTAAACGCTTCGAATTTGGTATCTGAAATTAAAATTCGACTTGATTCGAATTTCATCACCAAATAGGGAATTGCTATTGTTTTTATTGTTTTATATGCTTTGAATATAGAAACGAGTGAACTTAAACGCTTCGAATTTGGTATCTGAAATTAAAATTCGACTTGATTCGAATTTCATCACCAGATAGGGAATTGCTATTGTTTTTATTGTTTTATATGCTTTAAATATAGAAACGAGTGAACTTAAACGCTTCGAATTTGGTATCTGAAATTAAAATTCGACTTGATTCGAATTTCATCACCAAATAGGGAATTGCTATTGTTTTTATTGTTTTATATGCTTTAAATATAGAAACGAGTGAACTTAAACGCTTCGAATTTGGTATCTCAAATTGAAATTCGACTTGATTCGAATTTTATCACCAAATAGGGAACTGCTATTGTTTTTATTGCTTTATATGCTTTAAATATAGAAACGAGTGAACTTAAACGCTTCGAATTTGGTATCTGAAATTAAAATTCGACTTGATTCGAATTTCATCACCAAATAGGGAATTGCTATTGTTTTTATTGTTATATATGCTTTAAATATAGAAACGAGTGAACTTAAACGCTTCGAATTTGGTATCTGAAATTAAAATTCGACTTGATTCGAATTTCATCACCAGATAGGGAATTGCTATTGTTTTTATTGTTTTATATGCTTTAAATATAGAAACGAGTGAACTTAAACGCTTCGAATTTGGTATCTGAAATTAAAATTCGGCTTGATTCGAATTTCATCACCAAATAGGGAATTGCTATTGTTTTTATTGTTTTATATGCTTTAAATATAGAAACGAGTGAACTTAAACGCTTCGAATTTGGTATCTGAAATTGAAATTCGACTTGATTCGAATTTTATCACCAAATAGGAAATTGCTATTGTTTTTATTGCTTTATATTCTTAAAATATAGAAACGATTGAGCATTGACGCTTGGAATTTAGTACCTGAAATTGAAATTCGACTTGATTCGAATTTCATCACCAAATAGGGAATTGCTATTGTTTTTATTGTTTTATATGCTTTAAATATAGAAACGAGTGAACTTAAACGCTTCGAATTTGGTATCTGAAATTGAAATTCGACTTGATTCGAATTTTATCACCAAATAGGAAATTGCTATTGTTTTTATTGCTTTATATTCTTAAAATATAGAAACGATTGAGCATTGACGCTTGGAATTTAGTACCTGAAATTGAAATTCGACTTGATTCGCGAATTTCATCACCAAATGGGGAATTGCTATTGTTTTTATTGTTTTATATGCTTTAAATATAGGAACGAGTGAACTTAAACGCTTCGAATTTGGTATCTGAAATTGAAATTCGACTTGATTCGAATTTTATCACCAAATAGGGAATTGCTATTGTTTTTATTCCTTTATATGCTTTAAATATAGAAACGAGTGAACTTAAACGCTTCGAATTTGGTATCTGAAATTAAATTCGACTTGATTCGAATTTCATCACCAAATAGGGAATTGCTATTGTTTTTATTGTTTTATATGCTTTAAATATAGAAACGAGTGAACTTAAACGCTTGGAATTTGGTACCTGAAATTAAAATTCGACATGATTCGTATTTCTTCACCAAATTGGGAATTGCTATTGGAATTGATTTTATGAACGCAATATGATAGGATTATGGAGATACAAATTGCACTCATATCAACATAATACACGGTTGTCGCCATCGAAAAGTAGCTTTGAATACGATTTATATAAAGATATAAAGATGTATGTATAGTTTACTTTTTTTCTGCAGCTGTTCAAGTATGTTCCTCCTTCTTTATTGCCAATAATGAATGTAAGTAAAATTATCATGCTTATCAACCAAACTCTGGTTGGTCTAAATGGTTTTTTACTGCGCAAGGACGTGAACTGACAAAATTATGCCAGACAATGGTATTTCATCCAGTAAGGAATTTTTTTTACTGACGCAGAAGATTGAAATACACGCAGTGCTGTTAATGTAATCTAACGCATGCCGCCTACAGCTACCATCATCTGATAGAAATTAAAATTGTAAATCCAACAAACTACAAACTATTAAGAAATTTACGTTTAACTTCATACTTCAAAATCAGATCGACTTTAAAGTAATGAGGGAGAAATATTCCAAGATGAAAGATCTAATAATTTGTACACTATAATTTCATTAATTCAACCCTCTGCTTGGTTATGACTCACGCATATATCCGTTCTGTAACCTACAGTCTTCCCTGTATGACTTTGTGATCAGTTTTGACCTTGACCTAAATAATTATTTCACATCATTTGACAGTGATTCAAAATTGGGAGAAGTTTTCCTCATATCCTTCCCTTGAGGGTTGGTCCTGAAACACCGTTGCTCCAACGCTAAGTTAATTACCTACAGTAAAACTTCGATTAACCGTGACTCTTTTAATCAGTTTCTGTTAACCGTCAGTCCGCTATTGCGACATACTGCCGCTCAGACAGCACAAGCCTCGAAGAAACAAAAAAAAATTACAGACAACTTTAAAATTTGAATATGTTTGTACGTCGTCTAGAGCGTAAACTCAAGTAACTATACTCTATTTTGAATATGTTTGTACTTAATGTATATTGTATATTGTTTGTTTCTGTAAAATAAAATAAATGCATGTACAGTGTATTTCCAGTTCGTTAACGTGCAGTTTTTATCATTCGTTCATAAGCGATGGATGTGGGTGGGTTGTTGTTTAAGGTTTTACTATTATCCATCTATTCAATTAACCCTCACGGTCCCGGTCCCGACCCAGATGGTTAATCGAAGGTTAATTGTATCTACCTCCCTTTTCTTCAACCTATAAATGTGATTCTTAACTTATTATATAGTAGGTATCTGAATTCACATCGTACTGGAGAGCACGGCAAACTATTGTGGACAGGACGAGACCAGTCCCGAAATAAAAGATCCTCGTACTTTTGAACACTTGAACTGAAACGACAGGTTGACACATGAACTGAAACTATCCTCTCCAAACTTCCACACCTCGCCAATGCGAGTACATTTGAGTCCATGGCAGATTTATCTTGCACGAGCTCCAAAATATACGACAGTCTTTAGTTGGATCGAGTTTCAAACTCTCAAACCTCCGACTGCTAATTCTTGACTCTATCAACTAAAGTACCCCAGACAAATCATTATGTGTGCTATGGGGGAAAAGCTATACTACTCAACATAAAAATTTGGTGATGCTTAGAGTGTAAGGAATATCAGAGCTTTAATTTAAAAGTCCATCTTTTGAGTGATATAGTCAGAACAAACATTTGAATATTTTTGAACAATATTGAATTATTAAATATTTGTGATCAATATTGAATTATTTCTTAAGTAGTATAACTTCGAGATTGTTACTGACTGAATATGAGCAAAACTTAAAAAAATATATCTATAAATGAGTTAGATCCCAAATTTCAATTATAATGACTAACAAAACAAAGATAGAATACTAATGAAATCTCTATTTAAACACTAAAACCAAGGCGAATGATAGTTGAAGTTAAGTACAAACATTGCTTAATGGAGATAGTGACGGTTAAATAAATTGAACTAGAAAGCTGCAAAATAAATTGAACTAGCTAGCTGTAAAATTAATTTATTTACAAATAGCTAAATAACTTAGAGCAGGCTGTACGTTGATTGCAAATGGCTTGTGTTTCATTAGCGACATTAAATACTCCAACAGTTAAGTCATTAATCCTAAAGCAATACTAAAGCTAATAGGATTTCAAGAGTGCTGAGGAACAAATAACGCTTGTTTCTAAACATATATTTCTCTCTGTAGTCATGCTGTCTTAAATTGTCTGGGTTATTTGTAAGTTCAAGACTATATCGTTAGATAAAAATAGTAGTGAATAGATGTCAGTACCGATTTCCTTAGGACTTTCTATTTTAATCACTTAACAGTTATGCTCTTGCACGATACGTGACAGTTCCAATTATGATTCAGTAATATTTGTTAGTAAGACACGTTTAGATCAAAATAGTATCTTGTGGTTTCTGATGTTTTGATTAGATGGGACATCGCATTTAAAAAATATGGAAAATGACAATCACAGACTTCTCACTAAGAAAGTATACTCCCAATTAACGATTTCCTTATATTTTGGAACCAAACAAATTAACAAATATATGCATTATGATACATAGACTCAAAAAAAGACTAAGACAAAATCAACAATATCCTCTAATTCTGAACGTAAAGAAGACTTTCCTTTAATACTGTTAAAATCAAGTCTTGTAAGAATGAACTTTGAAGACATTGAAAGGAAAATAAGTTTAACACTCTCGAAAACTAAATATTTGTTTGTTTTTATACACTAATATATATTATTTCCAATTGTTAGAAAAAACTGGAAAATAACTTATAAATGGGTAGCAGTAAGCAAAAACGATTGTTTTAGAGTGTTTTCTAGTATGTAGTCTGATAAAAAAATATTTGAATGGCCGCATTTTGACTGCGGGCCCGATATACCTGTCGCGAGGGCCATATTTGGTCTGCCTACTGGGAAAACTATTTGGAGAGCTTCATTTGACCTGCGGGTACGGTAAATCAGTCGCTAGGACTGTGACTCGGCTTGAAGAAATTAAAAATATTTAGAGGGCCACATCTGGACAGCGGGACGGGTAAACCTGTCCGAAGAGCCGCATCTAGACAGCCGGCCTGAGATCAATTTATTCAATGTAATCTAGTTATCTTTCGTGTATGGCTTTTAGGAATAATCTGGTTAAACCTAACCCCGACGAGAACAGCAGAGCTCGAAAAGCTGAAATAGTCTGAATTATTCATTCTTGACAATGAATTCTGTAAAATTGTAAATTCACTCATCGAAATTCAAACTCGAAAAGAAGTTTGGGAAGAAATAACTGAAACACCAAAAAGGAATTCAATTAGGAACCCAATGCTTCAGACATCCTGAGGCACTGTTCTATTTGTAGTAGTATTCAATCACATATTTAGTTTCCTTACTAGCCTAGAGGTATTCCGCGTAATTATAGAATGAATGAAAGATAGTTCAAAAAACTAAAACGTACCGATATATACCATCACTGGTAAAGTTTCTAGAATTCTTATGCCATATAAGAAATCCCTTAGACTTCCTTACATTCTTATCTTCGACTGTTACCTGTGGCTGAATACTTTAATTACATTCATTGTATACTTTTCAACTGCTGTAACTTTGAGTTCAAATTCCGTTTTCAATCATGTATTATTATATCCATTTCAAATGGTGTATCATATTTTGTGCCACAAAAGAGTTATTCAAATGGTATAAGTACAAACCAAACCTGACTTCGCTCGAAAAACTGTAAATATATTTTAGTGATGGAATTCATAATAGAAAATATGGAAATTCGTGCGAAGAATTTCCCTACAAAGATATTTTTTTGAACTGAAGATGTTTTTAATTCTGTTCTGCTTTGTACAGTTAAACTAGTTATTCATTATTTAATCATTATAGTAATAATTCTGCTAAACTTGTGTATTGACATTTTGTATGCAGCATCAACAATAAAGATATTTCAAATTAAGTAACTCCTTTAAATTTTATTGAATCCATCTTGTGTCCATAAATTACTGATTTTTACCACTAAAACGCACTTAGATATGAAGTTTTTAGCTTTTTTTAACCAGAATGAGAACTGTAGACTATTTAAGTCCACTAAGTTATTTTCCTGTGCATAAAAAACTAGATTTCCTTTACAGAAACACTCGTAGTGAATTTAGCTTAGGGAGAAGTATTATTCACCTCCGATTTCTCACAATTAAGTTTTCTGACTTAGTGTGTTTCAATTTTTAGCCAACGAAATAGTCTTCATTTTGCAAGTTATATAAATTATTCTTATCAAACAAAAACAAAAACAGCAAGTTCTTCTCAGACTTGTTTACATGAACACATGCATTTTTAATTGCTACCCAAAAAATACTTGTTTTAGCTCTATCGATGTTTAAGTATTATTCAGGATTTGTGTGGAACTGTCGTTCACGGTAAGAAGGCGATTTGACGCCAAATATGGTAACCTTCACCTTTTGAGGTTTTTCTTCACATCTGCCGTTTTTGTTATGGCAACCCTATCTGAAAAATTTCTCGCACTCCACGCTCTGAATGGTATTTTTTGCGTTGTTTCATTGGCGAAAAAAATTAGTTGGCGACAAACGTCTTACCGTGAACGATAACTCCACCAGGATTTGCGACCATTGGTATCAAAAATTTTAATTATCATAGTTAATTAAACTGACGTAGGATTAACTAGCGCCAAATGAGGTAGACACATAAAATTTTATTCCATGACTTCCCTTTGAAGTGGTAATGGTAATTTGGTAATGGTAATTTTAGTTAACGTCGTACTAGAGCAACACAACGTGCTATTGACAACGGTCCGGGATCAGTCC
Organism: Metellina segmentata; assembly: GCA_947359465.1. Classification (NCBI taxonomy): domain Eukaryota; kingdom Metazoa; phylum Arthropoda; class Arachnida; order Araneae; family Tetragnathidae; genus Metellina; species Metellina segmentata. The sequence continues at coordinate 38,926,868 of OX375882.1, forward strand.
CTTAAGGGAAATAACCGAGGACAACACCTCGTAATTTTGAACCACGGTCAGATGACGAAGCAACACCTGAGCTAGCACCCCACTCTCCAAACTTCCACGCCAACCCAACGTGAGGACTTTCGGCCACGACAGATTTAAGGTGCACCAGCCGCCTCTACACCATACGTTTACAAACATCCATGCCCGGGCCCGGATTCGAACCAGGAACCTTCCGATCTAGAGGCTAACACCTTAACCACTATACCGGTTGGTCGGCCCCTTTGAAGTGGAAAATGCTTTGAAGTATAAGAGTTTTTCATTTTGTATTAATAAGAGTAGAAAAAGATCTTTAAAATGATATTGGTATGCTTGCTTTCAAGTTTTAAACAAATCGTTCAAACTATGCGAAAAAAGATTGAACGGATTAACACAAGGGAAACTAACTCATTTTATACCATGTAACATTATGGAATAAAAATAGTTAAAATTTGAAGGAGGAAAATACAAAAGAAAGATATTTATTGGGAAAGAAACACATGAAAGTATAACACAAGTTAAATAAAATAAATACTGGCTTTAATGTCAACGATGCCATTACCAAAATAAAAAATTTAATTAAAACAAATAGTTATGAGAAAAACATTGTCGGCCATCAAAGACTAATTGCGCTTTTGAACCTGGAACTCCTTTTGCTTTATTTAATTTAATTATCGTCAGCAACTTTCTACAAGTGGCATTATGGCATTTCTTCTATGAGCGTGGAATAATTTATTATTTCTTTCTTATTGTATGTCGTAATGAAAACTGATGATTCGGAAGCTTTACCTTGAACACTCATTAAGCATATTTAAAAAAATTCTAATTTAATCCAATAACATGAGAACATTCGGAAGGAATGAATGCTTTTGGATTTATATTCTCTACATTAGAAGATCAATTTGCATGTAATCTTGTTCTATTTAGATATTCTTTGATCAGATGTTTCCTATTCAAATAAAAGTTGATATATTTTCTTTTTCTACAGATAGGTTAAAATCAAATGGAAACTTATCGTTGAAAATAACGATTGAATTAAAAAGTAATTTTTGAATGTTGAGTATCAAAATTTATTCATATTAAATAGAAATTAAATTTATTTCAAATATAGTCTACTTATTACCGATGCTTCAATTTATATTGATATATTTGTAGAATTGCTCAAACTTAATAGGAGTGAATTGGTTAACGGCAGATTGAAAAATATGAACCAAATAACTTCCTCTTGCTGAAAAATGGTCTGGAAAGTAATGCTTTAACACTCTTCGATGTTTTTATTATTTGTACAAATTACTTTTCACACAAATCGCATTTCGTGCATATTCACGCATGTAATGCATTTCACATGCATCACAGTTGTACGGCTGCAAAATGTGACTATGATTACTACAAAAATGATTTTGAATTTCGGAGGATAAAGAATATCCTTTCTTAAGTTTCTTTCCTGTAAAATTGCCGAAGATCAGCTGTTTGTACACGCATGCAAAGTTTTTTTTGAAAATACAACCAGCTATCTGGACGCAGTGCTGGTACACAAATACATAACTGACACCAAACCCGGAAACCATTGTTTTTGCAGTAGAATGTGTCAAACGGATAAATAACTCGAACCGATAAAATGAATAAATAATTTAAAGTTGGTCAAAAATATTTAATGCACAAAAATACTATATTTCTATTTATATAGATAACCAGATCATATTTATGTCTATAGAGAAAAATTCGAAGACTATCCTAATGAAACCTAGACTTACAGCTTAATATATTCGCAATCTCCTATACAAAATCTTATAAACATCTCAGTCTCAGCAATAAAAAACCCTTTCTAGTTTCCTTGACTATCAACCAAACGTCTCAAGTTACACAAAGTGAAAGGTTCTCATCGAGAAATCATATTTTGTTTTTCACCTACATTCTCCCAGTTCCCTGTTACCAGACGTAAGAATAAAATACTTTAGTTCTTTGCTTCCTTTTTTTCAGACTCAATACTGCCCATGAATAAAATGTTTTCTTGGAAGGAGAATAAATCGAAAAAGTATGGTGAATGGGTTTATTTTCTTTAGGAGAAAAATGTGATGGGCGATATAAATGAATAAGCAGACTAGCTAGGGATCTGGTGTAAGAAAGGCAGCTTTCTTCAAAAGCATCTGGGATCTCCTCTATTTCCCAATTTATCAAGAGATTTTGAATTGCCGTCGCTCTAAATTTTAGATGCATTGTAAGCTAAAGAGTTTGAAAATGAGTTGTTCACTTCAATAGATTTGAGATATTTTTTCATTCTATATTCTTCGTAAGATGTAGGATGTCACACTGAATCTGTAAAAATTATGCATACTGTATAACTTCAACAGTATTATGGTATACATGAATCAAACATCCGTCTGGGCGTTTGTCAATCAACTGCGGAAACATTAATAGGTCTCGAAATTTTGAATGACCAAATATTTTGACTCCCGTCAGATTCAGTTCCTCTGATTGCATATTTCTATCTTCTGTGTTGGTAAAAGGTTTCCTTTATTCCATTATTCATCGATGTCTGTCTTGTATTTGGCGAACCTTTGCAAAATATAGCCCTTGTACCTTAAAAACACAAACCAACTAAAAATTCTGAATTTCAGTTAGGTTTCAGAGTCTTTTAAATGAACATTTACACCAGTTTCAGTTGTAATGAACATAACTGGTGAAAGCGAAGACTAAAATCTGTGTTTTACCAAACAATGAATTAATAAATAAATTTTTGACTCCCGTCAGATTCAGTTACTTTGATTGCATATTTCTATCTTCTGTGTAGGTAAAAGGTTTCCTTTATTCCATTATTCATCGATGTCTGTCTTGTATTTGGCGAACCTTTGCAAAATATAGCCCTTGTACCTTAAAAACACAAACCAACCAAAAATTCTGAATTTCAGTTAGGTTTCAGAGTCTTTTAAATGAACATTTATACCAGCTTCAGTTATAATGAACATAACTGGTGAAAGCGAAGATTAAAATCTGTGTTTCACCAAACAATGAATTAATAAATAAATTTATTCCCTTTCCTTATTGTATTGTGGTGTTAGGTTCTGTTTAAATTAACTATACTACTGTTGTATTGTAGTTACTTTATCTTTGATTAGTTTGCTATTTTGAATAGGAATAGATTCTAGGAGGAAAAACACAATTACTTCGCTCCAGCTCTAGTACTAAAGCGACTGCAGTACGTCTGGTATTAGGTTCTGTTCAAATTAACCACATACTACTGTTGTATTGATACTACATTATCTTTGATTTGCTTGCTATTTTGAATAGGAATAGCTATTCTAAGAGTAAAAACACAATTACTTCTCTGCAGCTCTAGTACTGCAGCAGTACTTCTGGACTATGAGAGGATCTTTCAGTCACGTTGAAAGTAGGTGGTGTTTCTGCAACACGACGTGTTTCCTGTTTGTATCCTGTTCGTATCCCGAACGTGAGGTCACTTAGCTTGTTTCTTGAATACGATTTCAACAAGTCGTCAGTAAAATTTCAAGAAACTAATTCGATTAAAAGACGAATGTAGTCATACTGGCGATGAATTACATTTTAGCAGAGCAATGGATTAGCAACCGAAGGGTCGCGACTCACAAACATTAGTTGTTGAAATGAACTTATCCACAATTACAAAAGTTAAATTCTATACAGTGGCAGTGCAACGTATTTCCATGATTAACTAGCTCAGGTACTGCTTCCTGATCTGATCGCAGTTCAAAATTATGTGGTGTTGTCCTCGAATCTTTCCCGTTGCGATTGATCCCGGATCGTCGTCAATAGCCCGTAGTGTTGCTCCAGTACGACGTTAATTAAAATACCTACCAACCATCGTTAAGTACATTTCGGTAACTAACATAGCACTGTGTTTCAGATGTCTTGTTACACTAATGATTACGATCACTTTCAAAGAACAAGTCAGATGGTACTTAGAAGATTTCCCAAACACTTCAAAAAGTGTTCCATGGTGAGCACTTAAATTGCCAATGCAATCCCCGATCACTTCCAACTTGTTTTAAGCCCTGTGATGGCAATCACTGTTACTATTCCTATCACGCCTTCACTTTTAATTGTCACATAGCCTTCTCTTCCCATGGCGACTTACATTCGGCTGCTAAAGACAACACAAGACAATCAAACGGTACAAACATTTGTTGCATGAACACGCATACGGAAGTATCCCCGCTTTCCTTGATACAGCTCTCACGTTCTCACTCAATAGACTATCAACTAGTTACAGCGTCTTTTATAGGATTTATATTCCAAATAAGCCTCAAACAGCGCAATTCTCTGAATGCGTGATAAATTCATCTTACAATGCAGAACAAAATGACGTGGAAATTTATTATCGCACTACTTGAGCAGGAGAAAAAAACTAAAGAGTCGATAAAACTATAAGCAGACGACAAAATTCAATAATTAAAAAAAACACGGGAAATAAATTTTTTTTAAAGTTGGAGTACGTTAACTTTTAGGACTCACTGTAGTTGATGGTTTATACCTTTTTACATGTATTTCACACGCCTTGCTAAATTATTGTTGAAGTGGTATAGTTAATTACAATGCAATTAAATTAATAATTAACTTAATACAAAAATTAATAATTAACTTAATATAATTATATTAATAAGTAACGTAGTTAATTAAATTAATAATTTACTTAATACAACCATAGTAATAATTAACTTGATACAATTATATTACTAATTAACTTAGTGTAATTAGAGTAATAATTAATTCAATACAATTATATTTCTAATTAACTTGATGTAATTAAATTAATAATTAACTTAATAAAATCAAATTAAGAATTAACTTAATACAACCATAGTAATAATTAACTTGATACAATTATATTACTAATTAACTTAGTGTAATTATATTAATAATTAATTCAATACAATTATATTTCTAATTAACTTGTTGTAATTAAATTTATAATTAACTTAATAAAATTAAATTAGTAATTAACTTAGTACGATTAGATTAATAATTAATTAATGTAATTAGATTAATAATTACCTTACTGTAATTAGATTAATAATTATCTTAATGCAATTCAATTTACCTTCACGCAAATTTATGCACTCAATAGACCATCTACTAGTTATAACACCAATTGAATTCAGACGATGCTAAATTCTGAAGGGGATTTATTGTGGTTAACACCAGCACTACAAAAGTTAACTTGCTTTCCAGCTCAGCAAAAGTGTTACCTATCTCCACCATGAAGTACTTTTTTGATATACAAACTTGCAATGTTTCTCACACGCTTTGTTAAATTGGTATAGTTACTTAAAATTAAATTAGATTAATAATTTAACTTAATGAAAATTCAATTTATCTTCAGGCAATTTTTATGCACTCACTAAATCATCAACTAGTTATAACATCTATTGAATTCGAACGATGCTAAATTATAAAGAGGATTTATTGTGGTTAACACCACCCTTACAAAAAATTAACTTCTATCGAGATCAGCAGAAGTACTTTTTTGGTATGCAAACTTGTAATGCATTTCACATTCCTTGTTATATTGGTATGGTTAAATAAAATTAAATTAGATAAATAATTTTATTTAATGGAAAATCAATTTATCTTCATACAATTTTTATGCACTTTAACCGTTGAGATTGATGTTTAGGTAAAAGCAGCTGTTGACCAAAAAAGTGTAGGAAAAAAAAATGTTTTCCTGGACTCTTGGCTCCTATTGAAACGCTTCGATGATTACGTAGGCAACTAAGTCCTGCGGTTGACCTACTTTAGCTTACAATATTCCTCCGAAATATCTTTCAATATGACTTGCATTTTGTAGACATACGGCTACGACATTTGCAAGAATATCCTTTTGTATAATATGCCAGAGAATAAAAGGTTATCCATTTCTTTTCCACTTCTGTAGAGGCATGAGTTTAGTGCTAATTTGTAGGAGGTTCAAGTATAACCGGAGATAATTTCTCTCTCTTAACCCTCCAAGTGATTTCGACGAGTTTTTTAGTACATCAAGAACTGCTAATGACGAAATATCTCGTCGTAGAGAATAACATGATTTCAAATGATAAAGATATTGCCGTTTTTTTATGATGGCGAGATATCTCGTTCATCAAGATCTGATCAGTTTTGCTAATGACGAGAGACCTAATTGAGGCAATTTCCAAAGGGTAATTCATCGTTCTTCATAGTTTAATTCATATTTATAATAACTGAATGGCAAAACGCTTGTACGTCAGTCGCAGTATTACTATTAGCATTCGAACGTGGGACTTATTCAATTTTTCATACTGATTTTGTATTTTTAGATGTTTAATCATATTTCAAAGTTTACTCGTGTTTTCTTTTCTGTGATGATTTCTATCTTCCAGATTTCTCATTACATTTGTTGATGAAGCTGCTAAAGAGTTTCATTAGAGTGGTGAGCTCTTAGGTGTAGTTCAAACAACATCATGCAGCAGCTTGTCTTAAACCAAGCCTATTTAAACACAGCGGCAAAATTGGTGAATAAAACCCATCGAGGTTGAATTTAAATTGTTTATATCTGGAGTTATTCAGCAAGCAAAAATGTCCTTTCTGAAGCCTTTTACTGAAACTCACAGCCTCTATTGGAAGTCTAATTTGCATTTTTGGGATCAAGTCAATTGTTATTCTTCATGAGATCCAATATTTTCCAGGGCAAGTTGATCTTAGTAAAATCCAAATAGGGGAGACCGGGGGCGGTTTAAACATTTTCGACAAAATCGCTCTCTGTGACAACATTTTGACATCAGTGTATTTGACAGTATGTCTTAATTGAACCTTAGTTGTCACTCTACAAATGTATGAGGTTATAGAGGCATTATCTGCATAACAAAGACATCTGGAGGCATTTTAGAAAAATCAGGGAAAATGATTCAACCGACTCCATACCCGGGGCGTTTGTAACAGTGATTGGGGTCAGTTGTAACACCAGAAGAATAATGAGAATTATGTTGCATATTTATTTATTAAAGTCAAAATCACAGAATATAGTCATTTATTGATATTACTAATGATAAGAACCAGTCTCATTTGTTTTCGAAAAAATACCTAAGCCTAAACTTGATGAAGCTCAATTAAAAACTCAACTTCAGCAGTACAAGCTTAAATAAAATTGAAAACATAAAATTCGATGAAAGAGTAATAAAAATAACTTCTGCGATAGAACAAATAAAATAATAATGAACAATATCTAACACAAATCAGTGAGATTCCCAATTATGACATAAAAAAATAAGGATCACCATCTGCCTCTTGGGCCCACATTGAACAGTCTGTGCATTGTACTCAATCGTCTCCTGGCCTGCTACTTCCATACTTCCAACGCACACACAAAGCATTAATATTCTTCCTCTTCATCACCCGAGGAAAGTTTTGAATGTTTGGTTATTTTCTTGTTTTTATCTTAGGACTTAGAATATTTTGATTTTTTGTTTAAATTGACTTTAATTCCTTTTACCTTCTTTTTTTGTTCTTTACCTCGTTTTTTTTTTATCGTATTGCCTCTTTTTCTTTGGTATTTGTGTATATTGTAGATTTTCTCTTTTTTCCCGCTTATTTACCGTCATTCTGGGTGGTGCTTTGGGTTAAGATATCACTATTTCAGATTAGAAGACATCAGTGCTCGTAGATGGTTTCGGCGAATCTGCTTGACTATTTGCATTACTTTCGATTTTCATGTGTCTAGTGCGACTTCTTCAGTCTGAACACAACATACTTCATTATTACTTTTATACCTAGCATCATTCAGATTTGGCGTACGTTTATCATCGTCTACGTAGAAGTTTGGCTGTTCATTCAAAATGGAAGACTAATAGCCGACGTAAGATTGTCGTCTTCCGGATTCGCTTTATTTGGATTTGGCCAGTCAGTCACATAAGATGGCGTGATATCAAGGTCAGTAAATATGTCGTGTTTAAATAGATAACGGCCAGTTTTCTTTAAAACCAGCATGAATATTGATCGGTGTGAGAGCTATTGGCATAGTAGTAGCCACAATACCAGATATGTTATAGGTACTCATTGTTTTGCCATGGCAGTTCCAATCCAAGCGTCACACTGTGAATTTAGATTTTTTTTTCAATGGCCCATATACCGATCTATCACGTGGTTGCAACCTGTGCGAACAGTGGCGCGCGAAAACGTGACATACGATTCCGTTTACTTTACAGAAATCTATAGCACTAGTCGGGCTGCGCCAGCTAGCGCTCGGCAGTGTGTAATAGTGCTTTTTAAACTTTTTTACACACCGTAATTAAACATGTTTTGATTTGTATATTTTATTCATTTTTGTGAAACAATTCTTTAAATCATTGCATATTCAATCAAATATTTAAGCAAAGTTGGCCGAAATGTACATATACCGCTACAAAATTACCCGCGTCTAGAGATATTTTGCAGGAAATAGACATATCATTAAAATCTAACTCCTAAATAATATTTCTGCAACATGTAATATACCGGAACACATAATGCAAACAAAAATAAAATTCCAATCCTTGAAAAAATGCTAAATTCTGAAAAAAAAAACACGTACGTATCTTTTCAAACGTGTTGAATTTCGACTTCCTGATTATATTTATTGTGAAATAGAATAATGCGACAAAAGACTTTTCAACGATATTGACAAAGACAATAATGATTTATTAACAAAAATAACACATTTATAATATTTGGGAATCCTCAAATATGTCGGCAACATCTCGCAGTCAACTCAAATACCCAAACACGGAATTCTAAATCAAATTAAAAAAGTAAACATTAATTCTGACGCGTGGCTCGATACCGGGTAGCAAAATTACGTTTACATCAAAGGAAGAAATAAAAAGTAAGTTCAAACATAAATATTACAATTTAATTCCTTATTTTTAATAGAAATTGACCTCGGCTATTTGAAAACAGCAAGAATTCAAAATATCTGGGTTATTTTATATATGTTGATTGTTGCCATTCAACGATACACAAATAACGTCGATTTCGGGTCCACGTACATTAGTGTTTTATATATATAGATTCATATGTACGTGAGATGAATGATTGTCTGACACAAAAAAATACTTTATAGGTAGTTAAAGCGTGTGTGTTTCTTAAAGTGTTTCAAAAATATTACAAAACCTTCGTCTTGTATCTAATCTGAATGGTTTGAATTGTTTTCCGGAGGAAGTGGGTGTCGTTTAAACTGTTTCATCCTACCCCGATATATTGTTGCAACCGTACCCGACACATGTTTTAGAAAATTTGTCGTCATAACCTCCAAAATAGACAATTTAGATAAAAAATAATTACACCAGTTCGAACTCCGATAACCAAAGTTCTTTCATAGAAATTTTGTCGTTATAACCTCCAAATACATGTCATGCGTCATGTACAAATAATAATTTTTTATCAATTATTCTTAACACGGCAGATGGCAGGCCTCAGATCGGTTAAGTGGTGTTTCATCTACACCAGTATGCATTCGTACTAATAATTAATCACAGTACAGCTTTGATTATCTCCGACCCATGACATGTTTTGGTATGAACCGAGGCTATATTGGTTAACCAGAAACTTGGATATTACTGACACTATAACACAAAACACCTTGTAAGAAATAGAAAAAATCACATGTTAATAATACTACTGTTACTGAAAGATATATTTATAAAATAATGACTAAGAATAATCTGTATTCAGATTTGTGTCACACTATATATTCTCTTTTATAGTTTTGCTATAAATCTGGACGTGAGTTACGTATCTTTTGAAAAGTCCTTAACCCATTAACGACTGACGTTGCGTTTTCGCAACATTAGTGAAAACATTTTTTTTTCTTATTCTGTATTGCGTTTTTTTTTTTTTATATAATTTTTTTTGTATATTGTAGACAAAGCTTCAATGTCTCCAGGGGAAAAAATTGTTTTGCTCACAATTCAAGATTTTATGAAATAAATTTCTAAAATTGTCATTTTTTTGCGATTTTTTTTACTCTAATTTTGAAAAAATCTCACATACGACAGAACAATTCAAAGGACTTCATGAAGAGACGCTTATGTTTTAGAAACATAAGTCTGCAAAATGGCATAACAAAATAAGGTTACTATTTTGTATTTGTTTGTATAAATATGAATTTTTTGAAATGTTGCGAAAACGCAACGTCAGTTCAAAGCAGTGTCTTTATGAACATTAGTTCGAAAATGACGGATGCCGAAGAAAACGGATTTTTACTGTGAATAAAGCATTAGTATATATGAAAGTTAGATCATGAAGACATTTCTGAATTTTCACCCGATGAAGACTGTCAAGGTCAGGCAGATATAGTAGTGATTCCCCCCCCCTCCAGACCTCCAAACTTACTGACCGACTAGGAATGGATTCATGACGCCATGTTAGGAGATAATTTGCCGAGACCGAAAGATATATCTGATGATATCGAACTTTTTTCTTCAAAAAATTTATCGGATTCATCACAAAATCATAAACATTTGTCTAAATCACCTAAAAAAATATTGCTTGGAGAAATTTGCCTCCCGTATACATACTAATGCCTGCTGACAAAGAAACCATAGAAAAAGCAAAAAATGAAGTAATTATTCAAAAATTGCATGATCTAGAGCCAGTAAATGTATTTTTACAATTGTGCAATCAGAATCTTTTGGAACATATTACTCAAGAAAGTATAAAATATGCAGAGCAGAAAATCTTCAAAATTTTTCCTCTTTCTGTTTCTATATTGAAGCGTTTTATAGGAGTTCTGCTTTATATTGGCTATGTATGTCTTCCTCAAGAGAGACTTTAATGTTCAGTTGCAGAAAATGTCAGCTGTCTATTAGTACGTACAGCACTAACACGTTCTATGCATATTACTATCAAACATAATTTGCATTTAGCGGATAACAATGCATTGGATAAAGCAGATAAAAGGGCTAAAGTTCGTCCGTGTGTAAATATTTTAAATGCCAATTTCATGCAGTGGTGTGTGTTTTTTCATCAAATCTTTCTATCGATGAACAAATGATACCTTATTTCGGTAGACATTCGTGCAAAATGTTTCTGAAAGGAAAACCCGTTCGTTTCGGGTATAAAGTTTTGCATTTGTGTTCTTCGGAAGGGTACTTATATCATTTTGATATATACTCGGGTAAATATGCAGATAAAACGACGGATCTGGGTTAAGTGGAAACATCTTTTAAGTGTAGTCGAAGTTCCTTCAAACCACTATGTATACTTTGAAAACTTTTTACATCACATATGTTGTTGTCGAAATTGAAAAAGTCGTGGTTTCATGCCACTGGAATGATCCGTGACAACAGATTAGGAAAATGTCCTATTACACCTGTAATCAAAATTAAAAAAGAACAACGTGGAACATATGACTTCGTCTTTCATAAGGAGCATAGTATCGCAGTAGTTCGTTGGAACGAAAATTCCGTTGTTATTCTATGGCCACCAACTTTGATACAATCAATCCATCTTCAATGGCCAATAGATACTCAAGAAAATAAAGAAATCCGCATCTGTAAAGCAACCTAAACTCATCGGGGATTGCAACAAACATATGGGTGGGGTGGACCTGCTTGATAATTTCGTTGCAATGTATAGAGTGCAAGTAAAATTAAAGAAAAGGTTTTTTTTCATGTTACTTTTTTTTCGTCTTAATTAGACTTTAATACGTCTAAAAAATTATTTTTGTTCATTTCCTTCAAGCGAAAGGTAGTGCGGTCGTTAATGAGTTAAGAGTCTTTTGTTTCGCAGCACTTTATTTTTTTTAAAGAAAGTGAGCTCTACAGTAAGCTTCATTTAAAGCTATACAGAAACCCCGTTATCAAATCCGACTCGGATATTTCAGACTGAACTTTAGTTGAGTACGAAATCAGTTACTTAATCATACAAAGATTAAAAAGTGCAAAAAGGGAGCGGGGTATATTCTACTCCCCACGACTTTTGTACGTAATAGTAAATTAACTATAGGGTAGATGTTCCAAATATCGCACATGTGCTTAATATCGCCTACTCGTGTTTGCAAGCTACTATGCGCGACATCTATGAGTTTATGTAGTTACCTTGACTGTCTAGAGTTTTGCCACTCGTAGCGCCACCGGAAAGTTTCCTATCAGTTATATCAACAACACTATTGCATCTGAAGTATTTGAGGTTGTGCTCAACGTGTTTTTTGTCTCCAATCCATTCAGGGAATATCCGGGTAAGTGTTTCCAAATAATAATTTCGTTTATATGACTTGAAAGCACATTAAAAACTAAATGTACGTATGTATGCTCTACTAGCTACTCGTTTTTAATAGTACCTCATACTTTCGCCTGGTGGGTATTAGTAGGAACAGGGGTAGGCGATATTAGGAACCCACTCTTGAAAATTCACTTCGGAAAGTTTTTGAAGTTTTACTAATTAACTTAAACTGACATAAGTAAAGAAGGTATGTGATATCTGCAAACCAAAGGAGAATAATTCCTAGTGATATTCATTCAGTTTCCAGTTTGACTTCCTAACCCAGATGGCTGAGATATAGAAAAATAGTTAGGGTAGATGTTATTTATAATACCTACCCTATAAAGATTTTAAAAAGTGCAAAAAGGTGTGGTGAACATATTCTACTCCCATTGTTACACATTTGTTCTAACTTCCATTGTGAAAGACAGAAGTATCGGGAAATGTTTTTAAGTTTAAATGATAGATAAACCGTCAGTTATTAGTACTTCACCAACGTTCACCTGTGGTAAGTATTTGTAACTTTTTCGTTCTGTTTGAGATAAGTATATGTGAAACGAAAAGGGACCTCCTACTCTGTTGTAAGAAATCCGAGAAATCCCATATTAAAATACAGATGGGGTTGAAACTAGTCTTTCAGCAGCAGTAAAGCATAAAAATCAGCTTCTGTCTGTTTACCACGAGAGCTGCTCCAGACACAAAGTCTGTGCCTGTGTTTGTTGCAGTACAAACAAGTTTTATGCTACTTGACTCTTCTACTAGGGATTTTTTTACACATTCCAGTTCAGTTAGAATTTCTTTTTTAATTCATTTTAAGGAGGGGTGTTATACATTCCATTGAATCACAAAAAGGATAATTTCGATACCATACAATTGGAACACAAAATATGTTTAAAAAATAGAATCCCCATTCATACGCTTTTTGCAAAACATACCTTAATATTTTAATAAACAAAGAATTTTAAGCCAAAACCAAATTTTTTAAAACAAATAATAACTTTTATTCAAACATTAGATTAAAATACTTATTGAATTTTGAGAAAGTTAGTTAAATACATAATAGTGGACATAAAATTCTATGCGATCTTTTCTTGGTTAATTTTAATAGCATACGGTTAGAGCATAAAGTGTTTATTTAATTAGAATATCCGGACTTATATACGCCATGTACATAACTTTCTTAAGACCTACTGAATGTTCCTAAATATATTTTCATACTTCAAAAGTACACTACCCTACAATAATGAACCCGGATAGTCCTTAAAGGTGTAATTTATTTCTAGATAGTTTCTTCATTTTGACTCCCCTAATGAATGTTTCAATGAAACATCTCATCATTAGTGAAACTGGCCAAATTTAGATGTACGAGATGCACTACCCTACAATAATGGACTGGACTCCAGTCGATAGGCATAAAATCCAACTACTTGTTTGGGGGTGTTTCTCGTGGTATGGCCTGGGACCTTTGCATGTTGTTCCTGTTCAATTGAACGCCGACGCCTACATGAACATTTTAGACATTCAAGTCCTTCCTGCTCTCTGGTAATTTTATGGAATGGACGAATGTTACTTCAAGGACGATAACGCTCCATGTCATGTTACAGCCTCTGTCAAGCAGTGGTTTCAAGATATGGATGTAAAATGTCTTCCCTGGCCTGCTCAGAGTCCCCATAGAACATTTGTAGGACGAGTTAGAGCGACGCTTACGGACCAGGGAAGAACGTCCCAAATCTACTGCTGAGCTGGCGACATTCTTGCAGCAGGAATGGACACAAATACCCATAGCTGTGTATAAAAACCTTGTTGAAAGTATACACAGAAGGGTTGCTAGTGTAATTGCAGCATGTGAGGGACCATCCCTCTATTAAAGCATATATTTTTTCTCTTAAACCATCAAAACTTGCTGACCGGTCCATTATTGTTGGGCAGTGTGTGTGAGTATACTTTTTAAATTGAAGTGTCTTTTTAATTAAACATTTTAGGTAAAAAGAACTGATTCAAATGTTAAAAAATGCGTTAAATGCATTTGCTAATTAAAATCGTCTACCAAAAAAGGAATTTCTAGACGCATATTAATAAGGAAATGAATTGTTTCATTTATTGCTGAAATATGATGCAGGTTTAAAGCTAATTCAAGATCAGACATTATAAATTCTGATTAATTAAAAAACGTCTACAATGTCACACAGTATTTAGAATAATTAAGTTTAAGTGTGAAAAGTTGCACAGCAGGGTTTCTACAATAAATAAAATATTAAAGGGACTTAATTAAATTTTCAATTTTTTATCATTGTTGTTAATTGTCTGAAAAAAATCAGTCTTCTGAATAGTTTTCATTTAATTGCGTAATGAAAATTTTCTAAAATAATGTAACAATAATAAAAACTAAAACATTATTAGTATTTTTTAGTGAATTCTTTCAATAATAGTTTCCCTTTAAGGCTTATACCTTTTATTTGAATGTTAGATATTTTTTCAGTTTTGTCCTAAGTTGCAAAAAAAAATATTTTCAAGACCTGTAATTGGAATTATCAAAATCCATTCTCTTTTGTGTCTAAATGCTTTTATCCTCCTTAAAAGAAGTCAGTTATCAGTAAAACTTATAAAAAATATTCTTTTTAAATTCATTAATACCTCTTTGCTAGTGAATTTCTAATCCCCGCTTTAAAAAAATTTCACTTGCAAATTCAAAACTAAAATAATAATTCTTACTGTCACTTCGTATATTTATTTCCCCAGAATACATTGCTCGTGTCCCTTTTGGTTATGAATGTATTTAACGCTGTTGAAAATTGTATAAGATTTCTACAAAAATATTAATCGGATACTTTTCTGAAAGTAAAGCTCGGAAAACTGAACAAAATAATCTGTAAATTGTATTATAGTGCGGTTTTCTCGTTTTAGACATTAAATTATATTTTAATCTTAACTTAAACTGGATTAAAGTTAGAAAATATATATAAGAGTTTTTTTTTTATTTACAATAAATTTAGCTATACATATATTTTCAAGAACAGTTTAATGTAAAGTGTACAAGAAAGAGTTTAAATACACACTGCTGTTTGTAAAAAATGCAACACCGTGAAGGAATCATCCGAATGAAATGAAATTTGCAGCAAATGTCAATTATAGGATGTTAAGTAATTTAGTAAAATTTCAGAGCCACCACGCATGCGTGGAGTGAACAGCGCCCTCTGAACTGATGCTAAAATCGTATAAATAGAGGGCTGTAGCGGGACGTTGAAAATAGTGCATGGTTATTTTTTAGTGGTGAACGCTTAGTGAGACTTTAGTATGCCTCCACCACTCAATAGGGTGAAATTTCAACAACTTACGGAGCTTGAACGGGGGAGAATGATCGGCCTTCGTGGAGGAGGATTTTCCTATCGCGCAATAGCAGCTCGAGTGCAGCGGAACAGTTCCACAGTGATGCGAGTTTGGAAGCAGTGGACCGACAAGCACCGGACAGCTCGAAAAACGTTGAGTGGACGACGGAAGGTGACGTCAGCGCGTGATGATAGACATCTGGTCCACATAGCGGTGAATGACCGTACAGTTTCCTCCAGGCAGTTGGCAGCACTTTGGTCTACGGCTACAGATGTACTAATGTCGGCATCGTCAATTCTCCGACGTCTGCAGCACCGTGGACTACTTGCAAGGATTCCTTTAAACAGGATCCCCCTCATGCCAAACTATCGACGGCTGCGTCTGCAATGGGCTCATGAGCACAGAGCCTGGCGGGCTGATTGGCAACAAGTTGTCTTTTCTGACGAATCCCGCTTTAATTTGTGGAACCATGATGGCCGCATTCGTGTTAGACGCTATGCCGGTGAACGCTGCCTGCCAGAGTGCGTTATCGAACGTCACAGTGGCCGAACACCCGGAGTTATGGTCTGGAGTGCGTTTTCGTACAATAGACGATCTCAGCTGCTACGAATTGAAGGTAATCTGAATAGCAATAGGTATGTCCGTGAAGTGCTAGAGCCTGAAGTCGTTCCCTTCCTTCGAGTCATCCCTGGATCTATCTTTCAACAGGATAATGCACGTCCACATGTTGCAAGGAATGTTCGAGACTTCTTTTCAGTCCAACACATGCAACTTCTTCCTTGGCCTGCTTATTCGACGGATTTGTCGCCTATTGAGCAAGTGTGGGATTTGGTTGGTCGGCGTCTCGCTCGTGATCCACGTCTTACAGCTTCAAAAGACGAACTTTGGGTGCGAATGCAAACAATATGGAATTATCTTCCACAAGCAGACATTCAACATCTGTTTCACTCCATGCCACGTCGTATAGCAGCACTTATTGCAGCGCGTGGTGGTTACACCAAATACTAATTTTGGACACTTAATATTGTATTTTTGCTTTGAAAATTGATTCATTTATTTGTACTAATACAAGCCGTTTGTGTATTAAATTTCATTTAATTCTACTGACTCCTTCATGGTGTTGCATTTTGTACAAACAGCAGTATACAAGATGATAGAGTGAGACTTTACTTCAACCACAACCAAATACTCTCGCATAATTCTTATCAATTTCACTTTCGACGACGTCTTGTGTTTAATCTGTTGATACCAGTCGCCTATCATATCATTAGCACCATCTCAAATCCACGAATCTGAAAAATTGACGTTTCTACAAAAAGTTTGGATACTCCGAAAAAAATTGAGTTACGACTCAAAGATTATTGTTTTCTAGTGAAAATTGGCAGTTCCACTAAGAATCAAGTAGAGTGGTTGTGTCATAGTATAAAACATGAAGATGCGTGTCTTTGGCGTTGTAGCAACGGTACATCAATTTAGCACTCTGAGATTATTACTCTGTTTGATTACTAAAATCATACTCGAGAAACAAGCGATGCTACATGTTCGGAATTCGTACAAAAGACACTACCGCAACCTACATTTAGGCCCGATGCACACATCCGATTTTTCAACGTACGGCGCCGCTGCGGCACCGAAGCACAACTATGCCCAAATAACCATCAAAGACGCAAGTACTCATTTCGCGCCATTTGCGACATGCATTCTAACGAAGAAAACGAGTTTATTTCGCTTACTTGGAGTAAAAAAAAAGTATATTTTGAAACAAAATAGACGTTACTGGATACATCAATTTATTAATTGTTATTTATATTCCATTTATTTATGAAAACAAGGCACTTCAGACCGGAGAAGCGTGTGCGGCGAGCTGCGGCGCCACGGGGAACTGCGGTACAAATTGCACGCAAAATTGGACGTGCTGCGCCGGAGGCATATGTGCACTACTCCATTGGATCTAATGTATTTCAGATCGCACTTGTGTTGCGGCAGCGGCGCCGCACGTTGAAAAGTCGGATGCGTGCACCGTGCTTTATATTGTAAGGAAAACCTTTCACAGCACTCAGCAGTAAATGATACAACTCCTTCCGTTTTGTATTAGAAACAGCATCATTACAAATCACTAATATAAATACTAAGTAGTTGTGTCAGGCTAAGTAATTGGGCCGTTTTAACCAGTAGAGGGCTCAAAGGATGAAAGCTAAATCAAAAGGGGTTAAAGTAGAAGGAAAAGGTTGTGTAGCTTCCATTTTTCCGTAGACGTTTGGCATTGGTTTAGAATGCATTATATGTGCAAACGTGAGAACATAAATCCTCATACATTCTTGATCATGAAAACGACACATGAAAAACCACGAGTCTCCTGAATAATTTACGACTAGCTGAACACTACCACTTAATATCCCTTTATTGTATGCCAATCTCACACATGTGACAAGAGAAGAAGCAAGTAAACTGAAAACTTCATTTCAAATACATAACAATCTTATTCCGTTACTTAAATTCTTACAAAAATAAGTAGCTTCCCAATTTAATGCGTGTTAAGAACTATTTTAAGATTTATTGACATTTTGATAAGCGTGAGAGAATTATTTTGGGAGATGTTTGAAGTTAAAAAAAGTTTTATATAAGAACGTATTATTAGTCACGAAACTACTGAGTCACAAAGTAAGATTTACTGTAGTGGAATAGTGTTTTAGGTAGGTTCTTTTCTTTTCTGAGATTCTGCACAAGATAAAACATTTTTATGTTGTCCAGAAGGTAATAACGAGGTTCGTTGTACGGGTTACTCATAAATATTCTTCGGGAAATTCTTTACCTTTATGAGACTTTCACGATGGAGATTGTGTGAAGATATCTCAGCACGCGTTTTTGTATGTTTAAACCAACATTTTTATACGCAAATGCGTTTCTTTGTTACATTTTAATATGAACCTTTATCAAGAGGGTTATTACAGGGTCGTTTTTCAGCTACTCTCGTAAATTCTTCAAAGATTCAGTATAGTTTTTTATGAGACTTTCTCATCCACGGTGAGGATTGAATAAAGAAATCTGTTAACACGTTTGAATATCAAATATATTTTAAGCCTCTGTTCATTACACAAATAAATATTGTGCAGAATTAAAGTGTCATATTGGTATGTATATGTGCAAGCGCGCGATCGGATGTGAAGTAAGACTTCTTCACATGTTTTTCATACTTTAAAAATTAATGGAAGCACCTCATAATTAAGAGTGCCGAGAACACGCTTCAAAGGAACCCGAGCTACTAGATTATCATGTAAAAAATCTAACTGGGTCATAGAGGAGATATAATAGTAGAGTGACCTATGGCAACCTTTTTATGTCCGCATGATCATGTGACCAAAATCAGCCGTCACGTGATCCTCAGACTCTTCTCACCAACGCGTATATTGAAGTTATTTCCAAACATGGGCATTTATTTTGAAATTAATTCCAACGCATGCTCACCTCATTAAATTTTTACAAAAGTTTGAATTATTTTCTGAAATTAAATCAGATAATTTCTTTACACCTAATGCAGTTGAAGAACTATGTATAAAATATGTAATTAATCAATTGACTACAGTTAATGTATCTAAAGTGTACTGGTTAGCCCTCTGACTGTTAAATTTGTAGACCGAAATCGCTACAAAAATCGTGTATTCTTTTTGCATATTAAAAATCTATATATATTGGAGAATTGAAATATGCATTTTTTTCTTTCTAGAAAAGACTTTTTATATAGATTTTTATCATGAGAAACTAAACTGTCAGAAGTTGTTGTTAGCTATATGCACAGTAATTCCCGGATTTCCACGAAAAGGAACTGGAGGAGGAGGAATATTCTTCATATCAATTTTGCACCACAGTCTAACGCTTTGCAAGTTTATTGAATCATGATCAGATTCATCGCTATCTGAGGAGCAGTCCGAAAAATCTATATCGCTATCACTATCAAAACTAAAATCCCTTTCAGAATCTGATAGATCATCAGGAATATATACTCTGTCAATCGCTGAACGTTTTCTAGCAGCCATTTCTGGTTAGAAAAAGGCGCCAAACAAAGGCTCGAAGTTAGAGCGGTAAATACAAAGTACCTTCAAATGCCGCAATTTAGTGGACGACTAGCGACGACTGTTGACCAAAATCTAAATTTAACGTCTAACACTGTATGTAATTTATTTCATTGGTTAAACGGTGAAAAAGCGGGATGCGTTCCTCAATAAAGATAGAAAAACACCTGCCTGCGAAAATCGCGGGATGAGCAAATTTTGCTACATTTGAGTTGCACGTGGAAATCGCGGGATAATCAGCCAGTGGGTTAACCTTAATCTCAATGAGAAGTTAATTCTATAATAGAACTAAAAACATTAAAAAGTGATACGAATTCAAAAAATATTCAAAAGTGAAAAAGTAAATATCCATCTGCCTTGCCCAACAATGTTAAAATGTAACCCAAATTCCAGAGCTACTCAGTATTATGCTCATCGAATCGCTAACTTTTTATAAGAAAATGTCGCCAAGAGAGGCGACTAAAAGTAAAAAACAACCAAGCTGAATTTTCGTGGAGCAGTCACGTGATATTGATAATATGCTGTGGACACTTTGTAAAGCTCTTCTCAATAGCGATGCTCAGTCTATTTATATTAGAAGTCTATGCACTGGATCATCATAAAAACAGCTACTAGATCATCTTATCAAAAAGGGTTTCATTAAAACTGTTTTTGAATAGTATGACCTCTCCAGATAAAAATTAATCCGGAAGTTGAAAAAAAACTCTCCTGACGTTTAAATTTTGTCGAAATCACGACCTTATTGTACTTTGCACACTCTCCATTCTCAAAATCTAGAAGCGTGTTTGCATAAATATATATTTTTTAATCCAAGGTTTATTTACGCAAAAAAGAGGATTCGTGCCCTATATTGAATCTTCTTCATAGGCATTAGATAAGTGTCTCTTGGTGTTTAAATTAGACGAAATCATGATCTCTGGTGTTCTTAGTACACTCTTGTCATTTTAGAAATCTGGTAGCGCGTTTGCATACACAATGGATATTTAACCATTGTTTTTTTTTTCAATCTAAATAGAGCTAGCTCACCTATTATTAAAATAATATCTTCAAATTCTTATCAAACTTTAAAATTTAATTGAAAAACAACATTATTAGAAGCGTAAAATGCCCTCTTTAAAGGAATCCTACCTCGAAACCTTTTGCGGATAGTGGATCTTCTTTCAAAAAGAATAATACATGTAAGGAACCTACAGCGAAGACGTAATTAAATTTAGAAACAATGAAAGTAAGTTACCTTTGTAGAAATTCATAATCATTTTGTGCGTAATACATAGGAACACTTTAGAAAAGCTAAGTTTAATGAAAAGCTGATTCTCAGCAAGTCTCCACACCAAGTCGAATGGAACACGCATTCAGAGAAATCTTCAGGACGTACCAATTGTGTCTTAGACAGACAATATAAACATCACTTTTCACGCATACATAATTATTCTGACGTGAGAGAAATATCGAATTTATCTCTTATTACATCATTGTTATCATCTCGATTCTCATATATCTTCACCCGTTTATGTATGTACTAGGTACAGAAAAGACTCGTGATGGCACCTCATCGTAGAATAGAATCTTAGGCGTAAAATATAAGTAGATTGACCCATACCTGCTACAGAATAGACTCGTGATGGCACTTCATGGTAGAATAGACTCATAGCCGTGAAATATAAGTAGATTGACCCATACCTGCTACAGAATAGACTCGTGATGGCACTTCATGGTAGAATAGACTCATAGCCGTGGAATATAAGTAGATTGACCCATACCTGCTACAGAATAGACTCGTGATGGCACTTCATGGTAGAATAGACTCATAGCCGTGAAATATAAGTACATTGACCCATACCTGCTACAGAATAGACTCGTGATGGCACTTCATGGTAGAATAGACTCATAGCCGTGGAATATAATTAGATTGACCCATACCTGCTACAGAATAGACTCGTGATGGCACTTCATGGTAGAATAGAATCATAGCCGTGAAATATAAGTGGATTGACCCATACCTGCTACAGAATAGACTCGTGATGGCACTTCATAATAGAATAGAATCATAGCCGTGAAATATAAGTAGATTGACCCATACCTGCTACAGAATAGACTCGTGATGGCACTTCATGATAGAATAGAATCATAGCCGTGAAATATAAGTAGATTGAGCATTGCTATTGTGAGGAGCTCCAAGCATATCACCACCGCATCGATTAGTAGTAACGTAACGGCTCATATCAAAGTTGAATTGAATGGTCGTTTCGGCCTTTTATAGTCCTGTTTTACGATATAACCTCTTATGAAAAGATAGATAGGTGAATGTGGGTGTGTGGAATTTTCATTAGAGTGACGAAACAAATTGTAGAATCGTCTGTCGACTACCATGTCGCACGTACCAATCAGATGATCAATCAATGGATGAAAGTCTTTCCCGTTCCGTGGACCAATCATATGAGGAATGTTAGTTTCATCCCGACAGATGGAAGTAGTATAAGGGTCACGTTAAGACTAGTTTTGGTTATAATATCCTGTAAACGAAGAAAGGTAACTATTACTCAATCTACTTTCATATTTCCTCTACAGACAGAAGGGCTCCGGTAGCTCGATTGGAAGAGCAATCGGATTTGCAACCGGAGAGTAGAGAGTGTTTGAATCCAACCGAAGACTGGCGTGTACGTCGTGTCAAAGACGAGGGCAGCTGGTGCACGTTAAATATGTGCTGGTCTCAAATGTCCTCACGGTTGCGTGCCGTGGTATTTTGTAGAGTTGGGTGCCAGCTCAGGTGTGGTCTCATCATCTGACCGTGCTTCACAATTACATGTTATTGTCTTCCGATTCTTCGCTTTGGGTTTGATCCCGGACAGTCACCAATAGCAAATTGTCGAAAAAATACTGTCGAATAAAATCGATTAATACAATTTGATCACGTTCACACGAATACGCAATATACAAGAGACTAGTGGATCCACCCCCTGCTCGCTAACAATCGCCAACCCTCGGAGGATTGCTTTGCAATCCCCATGGGTTCGCTGTGAGAAACTTGCTCGTGAAGACATGAATGAAAAAATATGTCTTAGCAAAAAGAATTGTTTAAAATATGACAATCCAAAAAAAATTTTTTTTTTTGAAGTATGAATTTGTTGTAGTACATAAACGTTATACAGTACCTCTGCAACCAGAACTCGAACAATTTGAAATTCAAGTGGCAACACCCAGAACTTTGAGCAAATTTTGACTCGAAATGTGAGCGCTGCTTTAGAAATCGAATACCCAGCATATTGTTAGTACGCTGCAACAGCTCGACTAATATTATTTTTTTCAATAAAATTTCATCCAATAACGCTATAAATTCTATTGAAGCGCGATGCTACGTGATAAACAACCAATCGTACAGTGTTGCCAAAACGCAATAACAAATAACGTCTTTTTTTTGTGTGCCACGTAATAGAATTATGTATATAGATCATGCCGGAACACATATAATTACTCCGATAATTACGTCTCCGACATCCGATAACTATCGTTGTGTGTGTACAAATACCTTTTATGTCAGCCATTATACAATCAAAATTTAATATGCACACACTTTAACACAAACTATGTAGGAATTTTAAAACTGCATCTTTGCAGTTTGATCCTTCGTGTGGATTTGACGAGATACCTCGTCCTCCATCAAGATCTGACCAATTTTTCTAATGACACGATATATTGTCCATCAAGATTTATTAGTGATGGAAAGCTCGTCCATCAAGATCTGGCTAGTTTCGCTAATGATGATATGTCTAGTTGAGACATTCATCAGGAGAGTAAAAATTAAGAAACTGTCTACAAATAAATTACACCTTTAAGGATGAATTTAAGGAACAAACATATTACATACGTGCCCCACTGGTTGTTAGGGTGCGATGAATTTAGTTACTAATTTTTAAAAATTACATTACAGTACAGTATATGCAGTGCCACCTATTTCTATCATAAAGTGGGCCTCGGTTGCGGAATAGTAACGGAAGAGTTTGCAACCGGAAGGTTGCGAGTTCAAATTCAACCAAACACCGTCGTGTATAAATGTGGTTGGAGTATGTCAAATCTCAAATATCCTCACATTGGCGTGGTGTGGAAGTTTGGGGACACGCTGCAGCTCAGGTGTTGCCTCGTCATCTGACCGTGGTTCAAAATTACGTGGTGTTTGTCCTCGGTTCTTACCCCCTTGGGAAATCGTTCCCGGACCGTTGTCAATAGCCCGTTGTGTTACTCCAGTTGTCGTTAATTAAAATGTCACCTCGCTCTATGGACAGAATATGTAGCATCTTTTGTCATTTTAATGTTTTTAGCATGATTAATTAGTTGTATATGGTATGTAAATTAAATAATCATGTTTGTTAAAATGTCCATTTTCTTCGCCTTTATAATTCGAATCATGGTGTGGAAGTTTGGAGAGTGGAGTGTCAGCTCAAGTGTGATCTCGTCATCTGACCGTGGTTCAAAATTCCTCGGATCTTTTCTGTCGATATCGATGCCGCACCGTCGCCAATAGCCCGTTGTATTGCTCCAGTGTGAAGCTAAGTCAACTACCAACCAACCACAATTTGAATCGCTTTAAACTTTTTGTCTGGTGAATAAGCGATGCACTGGATATATAACTATCTCGAAAACTATGACCTTTCTATGCAACAAATGTATCCAATTCCCATGGTTGAGTTCAAAAGAACTTTCCTGACGTTTAAATTAATCGAAATCACGATCTCTAATGTTCTTGGCGCATCCTTCTCCATTCCTGAGCACGGACAAACAAAACCTCTGACGCGTATTAATCTGCGGAGGGGAAGGAGCAAATAGAGCCGCAATTTCATCCATGCAAATAAAAGAGAACCTTAAGCTTGGCATTCAAGGAAGAATGAAAAAAGGTAGGTGGGAAAAATACGAAAGCGCCGAGGAAGATCTCTCCTAAACAATTCAGGGGCCTTTTGTTCGGTTTTGACGGATTGTAGAATCGGAATCCAAGTTCCAAAGAATTTGGAGTTGGTGTGAAGGAATATTATAAAATGTGCGTTTTGTGGATATGGTTTGTGAGGGTACTTAGTAAAGGTTTAATGAAGATTTAAATGTCATGGGCATAGTTGTTTTTGTTTTGCATTTTCCAAACTATATTCCTTTTTTATACAGCTTTTTCTTTTTCTATCGAAGTTCTGAATCGTCATCGCTTTTATTGTATTGCTGGTGATTCATTTAGAACTAATTGATGGAATGTTACCACTACTTAGTAAAGGTCTAATGAAGATTTAAATGCCAAGAGCATAGTTGTTTTTGTTTTGCATTTTCCTAACTATATTCCTTTTTTATACAGCTTTTTCTTTTTCTATCGAAGTTCTGAATTTTCATCGCTTTTATTGTATTGCTGGTGATTCATTTAGAACTAATTGATTGAACGTTAATATCTAGTAGAATCAGAGGGTAGATAGCTGAATTAACGTCGTACTGGAGCAACACAACGGGCTATTGGTGACGGTCCCGAAAAGAGAAAGATTTGAGGATAAAACGTCGCAAAGTCAAACCACGGTCAGATAACGAGATCAACTGATAAGTGGTGTCCCAAATTTCCACACTCCATCAAGATGAGGACATTTGATAACAAAACAGATTTAACGTGTACCAGCGCCAAGTTTCTTTTATATTTCCAATGGCAAGGCTGGGTACAGATTGCAAAGACAAATACTATACATGATACAATACAGAAATACAATACAGTACAGAATTAACCGAAGTCATTGTAGCCTTATACAAGGCCAGAAGTGATGGTCACTTGTGAAGGGGCACCCAATGGGTGGACCATCATTGTCCCTAACAAAGGACAGCACAATTTAGATCCATGCCCTGACCCGGATTCGAACCAGGAACCTTCCGATCCAGAGGCCAACACCTTGACCACTAGACCGGTTGGTCGGCACAAGCGCCAAGTACAGGACGGTCTTTTGTTGGATGGGGTTTCGAACTTCCAACCCTCCGGATATCAATCCTTTCTTCTTGTAACAGGGCTACCGTGGACATTCTTCTCTTTGTTTTTGTCTTTGTACTCGGGTGTAGTTTGGTCCCAGAGGACAGGTCTCTCTCTAGATAGTTCTATTAATGTTATTACCAGATCTTTCGTCCACGCCATTTGAATCGAATAGGTCACTCACTGGCAGTTTGGCGGGAGATGTAGTCAAAGCAAGCGATGAGGACAAAATATCAGAGAGCGAACAAAAGACGGCGTGAGAGACCACGGGGGCCCCAAGGACAGAGGGGAGTGGTTATTGTCAAGCAATCGTCTCGGAGAAATCTCCCCCAAAAGTTGCGACCCTTTGATCTTTACCGACTCATGGTGGAAAACAAATTTGACACTGCAAACTCTCTAAATCGTCACCCCGACTTGGGATCTTGACTATAAAATGAATTTCGTTTCTCGGAATAGCTTTTATGTTTGGAGGGATAGAAGATGTGCAAATCCGATGTACACGGGCCTAAAGAGAAATATAGCCGTCCACAAATTCTTCAGTATTTGT
This sequence comes from Metellina segmentata, assembly GCA_947359465.1. Lineage (NCBI taxonomy): Eukaryota > Metazoa > Arthropoda > Arachnida > Araneae > Tetragnathidae > Metellina > Metellina segmentata. The sequence goes on from OX375882.1 coordinate 38,953,026, forward strand.
CAGGCTTCTTCTGCGAAGGTTTGGGGTAGGCGTCGGTATTGTTTTTGATGTGGAACGTGCTTCTTGAACAAATTACGGACTTCACTTCAATTGGCTAGTATTTTTAATATGATTTCAGCACGCCACTAATGGAAACATCCAGCAACGGTGGTTGGTAGGATTTTTACGTGGCGAGAGCCGTATTTCGCCAAACTGAGCCAATCGAAAGACGGGCAGAGTCAATTAATGGACATACACGTGCAACGAAAGTTTTGCTGACGCAGAATAGAGATATTTATTTAAAGAGAAATTGAGCCTGCGCCCCCATCAACTTGCAGGTTGCTAGGGCAGTGAACAAACACACTGGGCCTCAAGAATGAATTCCAAACTTATGTATGACAGTTGATTGATCGTAAAGAATTAAATTAAACACCAAACGTTTCCAAGACGGTGATAAACTACATTTTAAGGTAACCACGATATGTATCATGCGAGAGCATTTAGGTAATACGATGTAAATCTTCGTTTTCTTTGTTTGCATTGAAAATCCTTCTCACATGTCATGTAAGCCACATTAGCACTTTTTTTGCCAACAAATGAAGTTAAAGGCGGCTATATGGTCGATGCATTATATTTCACGAATTATTAGAAACATTGAATAGTGACAAAATAAATATCTACTTAGAAAGTGGCATATTTATGTCATTTCCTATTTCATTAATTTATTTTATTAAAATTTATTTGAAAATGAGCCAGCGACACTTCTTTTAGTTTTAGGTACCCTTATTTTTATTCATAAATTATTTTAAAACATTGAAAAACTAGAATAGCAATACTCTTTTTCTGACACCATCATCGTAAGTTTTAAAATTTCAAAAATTTGACGATATATGACGAAATTGACTTTACTTTAAATGTTTGCACTTTTTATGAAAAAAAGCCAAGTTTCTCTTTGTATTAAAAAAAATTACCTCCGCTACCGTAACAAGATTGAAAACTCGGTTTTTTTGCTCGATTCTTAGACGGCGTCCCGAGAAAATACAGATACGAAAATTACAAAATTAATATTGTTTGTTCAAAATCTTACTGGGAATACGATGGAGAAGATTTTTTCCCGATGCGTCTATTAGTTTAGTGTGCATTAAGTATCAAAGTCGAATAAGGCGAAATTTCTAACACGAGTGACCAAAACACATACAAATTTTCAGTCTTCAACCATGAGTTCTTTTGAGTACCTCTAAACGCGTAAATTTTTGCACCTCGTCTAGTTTTCTTAGAAATTTAAATTTGGTTCCTGGTAGTATGTTTTGCTTTTGCTTTTTTTAAAGATAGTTTTGCCGTAACAGGAGATTGAAAACTCTGCGAAAGGAGTGTTGGTTTGCGAAGCAAACCAAATGGGATTGCGTAGCAAATACCGGGGGTTTGCGAGGGTAGGTGGGCACTTAGCAGGGGATGGAGCCCGTAGTAGGATAAAATACGAATTTTAATTGTAATCGTGGTAATAGATAATTCGAATTTTTTTAGAACAATTAATTAAAAATTGAAAGTGTTATCAAATTTATTCATTTAACTGCATGTTTTAATTTCATTTAAAATGGTTTTCCAAATCTTTTAGAGCGACTAACTAAAATTTTAGGCGATTATTGAAGTTATTGATTGATCTATATCTTTTATAATTTGATTTAAAATAGCTTTCTAGATAAATATTTCTACCGTTTGATGATAAAATGTGATGGTTTTTGATTGGAATGGTTAGTGAAATGGTATAATTAATTTTCCCTTTAGATTTCGTGCCGAAAAATAGTGACTGGAGTAACAAACCAAACCTTGAATTTAAAAGTTTATTGAGAAAAAATACTGATTTGGTCATTTTATACTTATTTTAAATCCTAAGATTGAAATGTTTTCAATATTTTCGGCTTCAGTAACCAACTTTAATAACTGCGTCGGGCTCGCATCAGAAGGGTTGTGGGTTCTGTCCTCGGTGGAGTCTGCAATTCTGATGATTGCGAGATCGCGCTTCGACCAGGCTAAAGACCGTCGTGTTTACTAATGGTGACTGGGGCACGATAAATAGGTCGTGGTCACAAGGTCCCCCATGTTCCCATACCAAATCAATACCTTTGGGGGTACCTAATCGGGGGTTATCGGCCTCTGATTGGGATCTAAATTACGATATGTGTGAGTGAATGGATGCATGAAAGGGACCTTCCAATAAAACGGATGTGTCATGTATGTCGAGCAAAGTCGGACTTCCTCCCAATGGGGTGCAATAACATGGAAGGCGCACTCCCCCCCCGCCTCTTGCCGTCTTGGACGGGCCTGTCACTCCTCTGGTCTGCCAGTGTGGGCATGAGAAACAACAACCTTAATAACTGTATTTATATAAAATTTACCCTTAGAAAAGCTAGACAGACTATGTTAAAAAATTTTAAATGTCATTTAAGTATAATTTTTATCTTTGGCCTACTTCAAGAGGCACATAAAAAATTGTAACAAAGAATGAATTGCTTAAACTTTATAAAATACCAACACAAAACAAAAGAAAGAGACTTTAGTATGTAAGCATCGACGTAAAAATAACCTTTATAAAACTTTTTTTATGTATAAAGATAAGCAGGTATAAGCAGCAGTAATGCGGCCGTAATGGCTGGTGCAATCTGTTACTATTTTCAATTAAGGCTGTTGCAAAGAAATTAAGATAAGAGAACATAAAGGGACTTAAACTAATCACCACTTAAGACCGAAAATTATTTGAAACTAAAAAAAGAATTCAAGACTTCGTAGTTTTTTATTACTTTAACGAAGACCTATTTTCTTAAAGGTTATTCCAAACTCTTGAAAGAGCTTTCTTAACATCCTTCGATTACCATTTTTTTGTTGTTTTAACTTTTTAAGTTTGTATAGGGATCGTCTCGGCTCAATGGGTGTGCCCACTGCTCCAGCAACATGCGAATAATGGGTGGCACAGATTCGATTCATTCGATTCGTAAGTAAAGCTTTCCTTGTGTGTGTAGCCGACCAACCGGTATAGTGGTTAAGGTGTTAGCCTCTAGATCGGAAGGTTCCTGGTTCGAATCCGGGTCAGGGCATGGGTGTTTGTAAACGTATGGTGTAGAGGCGGCTGGTGCACCTTAAATCTGTCGTGGCCGAAAGTCCTCACGTTGGGTTGGCGTGGAAGTTTGGAGAGTGGGGTGCCAGCTCAGGTGTTGCTTCGTCATCTGACCGTGGTTCAAAATTACGAGGTGTTGTCCTCGAATCTTTCCCTTAAGGGACTGATTCCGGACCGTCGTCAATAGCCCGTTGTGTTGCTCTAGTACGACGTTAACTAAAATTACCATTACCATTACCATTACCTTGTGTGTGTATATCTGATGACTTTTCCTGTATGCCGCAGTTTTGTCAAATATGGTAATTGTCCTATCTAACCAACCATCACGTTGGGTTGGGGTGGAAGTTTGGAGAGTGGTGTGCCAGCTCAGATGTTGCTTCGTTATCTGACCGTGGTTCAAAATTACGAGGTGTTGTCCTCGAATCTTTCCCTTACGGGACTGATTCCGGACCGTCGTCAGTAGCCCGTTGTATTGCTCTAGTACGACGTTAGTTTAAAAAAATTATTGCCAAATTACCTAACCCAACCAACCTAGAAATCTATCGTTGAGTTGCAGGTGCGTAAGTTCAATTCCTGCCACTTATTCTTTGAGTAGTTGCCTGATAACCAGTAAGCCGACTAACCGGCATAGTGGTTAAGGTGTTAGCCTCTAGATCGGAAGGTTCCTGGTTCGAATCCTGGTCCGGGCATGGATGTTTGTAAGCGTAGGTTGTAGAGGCGGCTGGTGCTCCTTAAATCTGTCGTGGCAAAAGTCCTCACGTTGGGTTGATGTGGAATTTTGGAGAGTGGGGTGCCAGCTCAGGTGTTGCTTCGTCATCTGACCGTGGTTCAAAATTACGAGGTGTTGTCCTCGAATCTTTCCCTTAAGGGACTGATCCCGGACCGTCGTCAATAGCCCGTTGTGTTGCTCTTGTCCGACGTTAACTAAAAAAATTACCAATTACTTTCCCTTACGGGACTGATTCCGGACCGTCGTCAATAGCCCGTTGTGTTGCTCTAGTACGACGTTAACTAAAAAAAATTATTACCAAATTACCTAACCCAACCAACCTAGAAATCTATCGTTGAGTTGCAGGTGCGTAAGTTCAATTCCTGCCACTTATTCTTTGAGTAGTTGCCTGATAACCAGTAAGCCGACTAACCGGCATAGTGGTTAAAGTGTTAGCTTCTAGATCGGAAGGTTCCTGGTTCGAATCCGTGTCCGGGCATGGATGTTTGTAAGCGTATGTTGTAGAGGCGGCTGGTGCTCCTTAAATCTGTCGTGGCAAAAGTCCTCACGTTGGGTTGATGTGGAAGTCTGGAGAGTAGGGTGCCAGCTCAAGTGTTGCTTCGTCATCTGACCGTGGTTCAAAATTACGAGGTGGTGTCCTCGGATCTTTCCCTCAAGGGATTGATCTCGGGCAGTCGTCAATAGCCCGTTGTGTTGCTCTAGTACGGCGTTAACTAAAAATTACCAATTACCTGATTACCAGTGAAATTGTCACTGAATGTATGTCCATTTATATGACAGGAAAAAAACAAACCATGGTAGCCCAGTTGGAAGAGGATTAGAAACTGGAGGGTTGCGTGTTTGAAACCCGGTCCAGCCAAAGTCAAAAAGTCATCCTCCGCGTACGAGAGGATGGTGAACGTTAAATCTGTCTTAGTATCAAATATCCTCACGCTTTCGTCGTGTGGAAGTATGTAGAGTACGCTATCAGCTCTAGTGTTGATCTAGTTATCTGAGTATGGTTCAAAATTTCAAGGCCCTGTAACTTAGTGGGCCGAGTGATGTGGCAACTAACACGACTACGCAGCCTAAATTACTATAAACTATAATAATAATCTCGTGTCAAAGGAAAGTGGTGATTACATCTGATCATTCCGAGCTGTTTGTAGGACGCTACAGCTTTATCCTTGGATCTTTCAATTCGGGATTGATCCCGGAACTTCACCAATAGCCCGTTGTGTTTTTTCAGTGCGATGGCAATTAACTACATGTAACCCTCGAATAGCAAGGTACTTCTATAACACGGATTCTATGTAACACGATATCAAAATTGCGGCATCCCTAACATGACTATTTATTTGTTTCCTCAAAACGGGATATCTATTTAGTTTGAGTTAATAATGAGTATTCAAGAAACCACATATTTCTTTAGTTTTTATTTATTTATGAAAAGAACAGGAATGTGCGAGTGTGAACACGTAAATATAAATAATGTATGTGGTCTTATTTTTTCTGAAGAACAAATTTACTTAAGTACATTTGGTGTTGATTTTAAAAGAGAATAATGCAATTCTTGGCAGGATTTCTTAAAATTTAATTTGGTGTTTTACAAACGGGTACTTAAGTACAAACGGTATAAGTTAACATTGAAATTGCACTTACGTTGAGGCATTGTTGAAATGAAGGTTTCACGCACAAGAAATTTAAATAAACTATAGTCAAACACGTCTATAAAAAAACGTCAATAAGCAGCCGTCAAAAAGATACACAAGTGGTCTATGCGTACTTTCAATTGATGAGTCAGAGCTAGCAGGCTTCTGACTAGGGATGAGGGAAAATAACAATATGTTCTTTTACAAGGTAAGTTCCAAAATTCTAGATGCCTAAAGTGGTTACAAGTACTAAATTGAAAGATTCAGTCCAATATGATCTCGTTTTCTTCTGTCAAAACAAGAGAAAAAGTCTTCTCTATCTTCCCCTATAAAAAAATCGTTCACCACGAAAATGATGGCAATAATTTTTTGAACTAAAAATTTTCCGGAATTATCTACAATTGGTACTTACAAAAAGTTAGGTCCGTCGGATTTTTTTAACTTTCCGCGCCTCTTTTTGAACTAGTTACCGTAGGTTGATCACTTTCTGAAAACGGGACATTTCGTCGTCCCGAAGCTGTACTTGGGTACAACGGGACAGCCTATCCAAAAACAGGACGATCCCGTTCAAAACTTGAGTTATGGTCACATTAGGCATAAAGGTGGGCCGAAAAAATGTTATTTTTTTCTGTCACTTTCTAATAGTGCGGAAAAGTTGGTTCATGCAGTAAAACTAATGTGTAAAAAATTTCATCCCGATTTATTGATATGTTTTGCCTTCCAAATGGGTTCAAACCCTCCAAAAAGATCAAAATTCGGGTATTTTTTATAAAAAATAAAAATGTTTTCACAATTACGTTCCAATAGGGAGCCAAAATTAAGCTAATACCTTCAACACAAACGGTAAAAAAAATGTTTAGATCAGTACATATCTTCTGCAGAAAAAATGACATTTTTGCAAAATAACGTATTTTGCAATTCTGGTAAAAACAGGTGATCAGTTTTTTCTGCTATTTGGCCCCCGTTAGGGAGGCAGAAGATATGTACCGATCTAAACAATTTTCTTTACCGTTAATATTAAATGTATTAGCTTACTTTTGCGCACTATTAGAACGTAATTGTAAAAAATTTTATTTTTTATAAAATATGTCCGAATTTTTATATTTTTATAGGGTTTGAACCCCTTAGGAAGGCAAAATGTATCAATAAATTGGGATGACGTTTTTTACACATTAGTTTTGCTGCATGAACCAACTTTTCCGCTCTATTATAATGCGATAGCAAAACAAAAAACCCTTTTCGGCTCACCCTATAAGGCATCCCTCATGTAACACTCCTAGGTTCTCCATATAACACAGTTTACAATAATAATGATAATCTATATAAATAAGGATGGAGTGTTTGTTTGTACGTTGAATATTTTCGACCTGTCTGTCTGTCTCTCTGTCTTTCTGTCTGGTCTGGTCTATCTGTCGGTCTGCCTGTGGGTATGTATGTCTGTCTGTCGGTTTGTCTGTATGTATGTCTGTACATATGTATGTCTGGCCTGTCTGTCTGTCTGGCCTGTCTATTTGTCTTGTCTGTTAGTCTGCCTTGTCTGTCTATTTGTCTTGTCTGTTAGTCTGTCTTGTCTGCCTGTTGGTCTGCCTGTTAGTCTTATCTGTTCGTTCGTTTGCCTGGTCTGTTCGACTGTTTATTCGTCTGTTGGTCTGTCTGTTAGTCTTATCTGTTCGTTCGTTTGTCTGGTCTGTTCGTCTGTTTATTAGTCTGTATGGTCTGTTCTGTCACGTCTGGTCTGGTCTGTTCGGTCTGTCTGTCTGTCTGTCTGTCTGTCTGTCTGTCTGTCTGGTCTGGTCTGGTCTGGTCTGGTCTGTTCTGTCTGGTCTGTTCTGTCTGTCTGGTCTGTTCGTTCTTCTTGTCTGTTCGTCTGCCTTGTATGTTCATCTATTCGTTCGTCTCTATGTCTGGTCTGGTATGTTCTGTTCTGTATGTCTGGTCTGTTCTGTCTGTCTGGTATGTCGTGTCATGCATGTTCTGTCTGTCTGGTATGTTGTGTCATGTCTATTCGTCTGTCGGTTTGCCTGGTCTGTCTGTTTGTATGTCTATATGCCTGGTCTGTCTGTTCATCTGTGTCTATATGTGTGTATCCTATAACACGGTATTCCGTATAGCACAGTACGCAATATCAAAATTTGTGGGACTTGTAAGTTTCGTATAACACAGATTCTCTATAGCACGTTACCAATTAACCGTTCTATACGAGGGTTAACTGTACCTACAAACCTGACGGAAAAGCAGTGCTTTGCTTAACTTGACCTCCATACCAAGCCCTCTCAGCATTAAGCAAAGCAAATATACATTCGAAATTGTGTGCCCCATACCATCATTTCGCATTACATCAAACACTGATGCAAAGCCAATTTTTTTGATTAATTGTAACTTGACCTGTTTTTCATTTCGGACCCCCATTGCTAAGTAGATTTGTACACTGCATCAACAACTTGTGAGTTGTAGGTGGGGAAAGTTGTATTTCTGTAACTACTCAGCTGCCATATACCTATTTTTTCTCATCTGTGTCAGTAAAACTTAATTTTGTGTGCGTATTTGTTCTCATTATTTGACATTTTCTGTCTTGTTTTTGGCGCGGTTTTGTCAAATATAGCCCTTGCTAGACATAAGACCTGATCCAACCAACCTACGGTTTGGTCTTATAACAGAGGGCCTCTGTAGTAGAATGGCCGAAAAACAAGTTTTTTCGAAATCGCTATCTAATAGTGCGGAAATGGTTCTCTCTGGGTGCAATAAACACGGTGTAAAATATTTTTTTTGATTGGATAATATCTTCTGCCCCCTCATCGCACTTGAATTTTGAAAATTTGGGTAAAAATTGGCAATTTTTACTCGGCGTAGGAAGTATAATTATTTTTCAATACTGCTATTCTAATGTGCGGAGGAGGTGCCCACTAGGTCAAATAAGAAAGGTGAAAATATTTTTTCGATCGAATAATATCTTCTGTTTCTACATCGAATTAAAATTTTGCTGTTTTTGAAGAAAAGGGCATTTTTTCTTGTATTTTCATGCTGCCTATACCTGACAGGTAGTGAAAGGAGGGGAGAAGGGGGGGGGGGGGTTCACAGTTCACATTCCTCCGCAGATATATTTGAAGTACATTTAAATCTGGACATTTACAAACCATCGACATCGAACCGTTTAATCTCGCTTTTACTGACTAATCTAAATACAAACTAATTACTACTAATCTAAGTACAAACAATTAACTCCGTTTGTATCTAAATCATAACAAATGCGACTTAGACTCCCTTCAACTGCTGTGGTTGCCAACAGGATCAAAGTCTCGGACCGGGATGTGGCTGTGATTGCTTCAAGTGTTCTTCACGATATTGGTCTCATAAATAGCAACAATTCAGATTTGGTGGTTGACAAAAACAGGCAAATAGCTAAAGTTAGAAAGGATTTCAAATTTCAAGCTTTAAAGTGAAGCTGAGACATTACCTTTGAAGGGGCTGTATTTAGATGGTCATATAGATTGTATATCGATAGAGGAGTGAGTAGATACTAAAAGATACACGATAAAAGCAAAAGAGAAACATTTATCTTTCTTATCATTTATCTTTAAGAATCGGATTCACGTTACATTACTCATTTGAGTCCATCATTTGGCACCACAAAACAGATTTCCGCGACTATTATCGGATATTTTGAATGGATCACAAGATATATTTCACTGCTTCTGGCAATTGGCTGCGACTGCGCATCTGTTAATACCGGATGGAAATCCGGTGTAATTCAGTGTTTGGAATTGAAACTTGGTAAACTTCTTCAGTGTCTCTTGCATTTTAATAACCAAAATATGTATAATTACGGCTAGAGACATCTTCCAATGTAAAGTCAGTACGTGCATTTATCCCACCAAAACTGAATTAGAAGCTGATGACTATACGGAATTGATTGACTGGTCATCAATTACTATTACTTCTCCACCAATCCTCCGTGATATATCCACTGCTATATTAAGCACTATAAATAATTTAGTTCCATTGTGCGTGATAATAAAAATCCAGAATGCGACTTTGTTCAGTTCCTATATCACACACATACAGTTGAACGGTGTGTCAAGTTAGTGACAGAAGCATAACTAAATCTGACAATAAACTAAATCTGACGCATCTGCTTGAAAAGTTGGAAGGTACAACAAATTGTCCAAATTCATATTTTGGTACTATTGTACTATACCGCTTCTTACATGTGAAACTTTGCCAGTGACAACTTTCGAAATTATTGACGGCGAGTTACCAACAACGGATAGACGTGACTTATGCAAGGATCAAATGTACTTACTATAAATATCTCAAGCGTTGCGATTGGGTAATTGTTTTGATGAACTGGCTAGACGCAGTTCTGGTCCATTATCACATTCACGCTGGCTAACAACAGCAAACAGAGTTCTAAGACTTTATGTTAGTTCTCCAGATCCTTCTTTCAAGTTGAAACAAATTGCTGAGTTTGTTCTGAAAGTTTACACTCCAAACTGGTTTAATATAAAGTCTAAACACTCGCTGGAAGATGGAGCTAAGCATATGTGGAATACTATTTCTATATCCAGGTATTTATCTCAAGATCTCAGGGACGTCGTTGATGGAGTAATGTATCGAAATTCGTTCTTTGCTCATCCTGAGAATATCTTGCTGTGTATGTTGAAGGATGAAAGACCGCACATCAGAGAACTTGTTGCACGACGTATAATTACGGCTAGAGAGACATCTTCCAATGTAAAGTCAGTACGTGTATTTCTCCCACCAAAACTGAATTAGAAGCTGATGACTATACGGAATTGATTGACTGGTCATCAATTACTATTACTTCTCCACCAATCCTCCGTGATATATCCACTGCTATATTAACCACTATAAATAATTTAGTTCCATTGTGCGTGATAATAAAAATCCAGAATGGGACTTTGTTCAGTTCCTATATCACACACATACAGTTGAACGGTGTGTCAAGTTAGTGACAGAAGCATACGCTAAGGTTTATGGGTTTCGAAGTGGAGACAGGTTCATTAGATCTACATTCTTTTCCCGATCAATTATGCCTGAATTCGACCATAAGGCTGATTTCAAGCCTCTTCCTGCTGATTAAGTGTAAGTAAACTTTTGGTAAGTGGTGCATGTCATAACATTCTATGCTTACAATATTCTTAATAAATATTATATTAATATCTTGCGTCTCAGCTATTATTTAATAATTTTCAGGCAATATAATCAAATGTACAATACACAGTACATCAATAAAAAAATTTTGTACCTATCTATGTTTGATTTATTTCTACAACACATAAAAAAGTGTGATTTTCTTCAAAAACAGCAACATTTCAATTGCGATGCGTAAACATAAGATATTATTCGAGCGAAAAAATAGTTTCACCTTTCTTATTTAACCCATCGGGCACCTCTTCCATACTATTAGAATAGCAATATTGAAAAATAATTATATTTCCTACGCCGAGTAAAAATTGCCATTTTTACCCAAATTTCCAAAATCAAAGTGCGATGCGGGGGCAGAAGATATTATCCAATCAAAAAAATATTTTACACCGTGTTTATTGAACCCAGAGAGAACCATTTCCGCACTATTAGAATACCGATTTCGAAAGAAAGTGTTTTTCGTTTCACCCTACTCCGTAGCCCAAATGGTACAGATTCAATCGTAGTTAACGAGTTCTAAACTCGACCTGACCAAAACTGACGTTCAAATTTTTCATATCGAATTTTAAATTTCTTCATATTCCAGTCAAAAACAGTATAAAAATACACATTATTGAAAATGAAATACATTTTCTTTGTTATGTCATCGTATCTTAATTTATATTTGAACTTCAAATTTTCCGGTACTTGAGTATATATACTATTCTATTTGGCAATAGAGAACAGGAAAGCGTTATTTTACGTTAACACCTTTATTTAAACTTTAATCTCCTATTTCAAATTCCAATAATCTTTCCATATGCCCACATTTGTGTGAAACAGGCAATGATTCATTGTTTTTATCTTCTTTTGTTGCCGCACAATAAAACAGGGGAAAGTTGGACAAAAACGGGTAAGCGGATAAAACCGGGACCCGGCAGTTTTGGCTAGCTTATTACTGCTATTTGTCGGATAACGCATGAAACTAGTTGCAGACCAATCACCATGTTATTTGGAATAGAATGAAAGGCAGTGTAGTATATGTGTTTGTCTATGCCGATGTTTTAAAAAATTCGAGTAGAATAGGTTCGATTTTTACGCACCCGATTTTACTCTGTATTTTCTAATTGCTTGAAAATTTATTTTAGGCAAGTAGAACATCTGATAACACCTCTTTCAGCTATTATTTTAAATTATTAAACTACGTTTTACATCATGTTTGAAATGTGCTAAGCCTTTTTTTTCTGATTAATGGCGTAGTCGGATAAAACCGAGACATTGGCAGTTGGACAGGACCGGATAGGCATTGGAGCTTGGATAACAAGAAAAAACCAAAACAGAAAAGAAAACTTTTGGCAGAAACTGTTTAAGGCCCCTAAGCAAGAGGAGCATGATCAAAATTGTATTTGTTATTTCTGTTCTTAACACTTCTTACAAATCTGATCAATTAACTTTATTTACTATAAGTTCCAAACACATTAAATTCAAAATTACTTATGTTCCGTGATTTTTAAATCGACGTATGTTCCTCAGTGTAGGAAGGCCATTGTAGTAATTATTGTTATAAATAAATAATTCAGCAAAAAAGCAACAACGTTTTTAGTTATTCCTTTACTTGCTTACTTCCAAAAAATTAATTATTTACCCTCCAAAATAAATTTTTTTCATATTCAAAATTCTTATTTTTTTAACTAAAGAACTAATTTATCATTCAAATTGAATTTAAAGAAATGTTATTCACGTAGGTGCTTAGGAAAAAAAATACTGTTTGGTACCCGGTTTTGTCCAACTTTCTTCTATCTTTAAAGATAAATATATAAATTTAATTCTGATACTAAGAAAATAAAGCATTAACTAAAATCGTTCTCAATGACTGTATCAAAATTGTACTTTTAAAAGAAACATAATTTTTACTTCTAAATAGATACCGTTTGGTAAAATCCATTGTTAGTATTTAGTTAAACATCTATAACAAAAGCACACAAAACCACTGTAGATTGACTGAGGAAATTATTTACGCGAGTTTATAATAGAATTTTAGTATCAATTAAACGCGAATTTATCAGTTGTTATATTCTTTAAATCTAAATTACTTCCAATAAAATGGTAATTTCTCAGTAGCCAACATTAGAAAATAGAAACCATTCTTCAATTGCTACAGTCTTTTATGTTATTGATTCGTCGCTATAAATGCCCAGTATACTAGAATTCGTTCCCTTTCTACTATTCCTATTCTCATGAATTCTCAAACAGGATTGATTCCGGATTTTTCATAAGGTTTCAAATTAGCAATTCAAATTTAGTCGGAAAAGTTCTCTATTGTCTATCCGTTGCTTTGAGAGAGAATATCACTTTCGTTCACTCAAAAATCGTATACCTTACAATAGTTTCATTGTTTGGGTGGTATGAGATGAATGAATTTGTATGAAACCAAGAAGGCTTTCCTGGTAATTGAAATTGGAAAATTGTTTTATGGTTCACAATTCTATTCTTATGTCAAAAATTGGTGTTATGAAACTTTCTTATTTTTATTCGAAGAGAAAATGTGAAAACTATAATGCATCTTAATTTTAACCAATTCGAGGTTTTATTCCAAGCAACAAGGTTGTGAAACTGTAGAGTACAACTTATTGCGATTTGGTTGTTATACAAATCGTTAAATCATTATAGGATATATATTTTAAATAGCTAATCAAGGCTTGGGTTACTTTATGAACTATTTAGCTGAAACTACGAACCTTCTGTTGGTAAATATATTTTAATGAAATTTTGATTCTTTCTCAATTAATGTTTTGAATCTGGCACTGCTTTTTAAATTTGCTCTAATAACTAAAGACAATTTGTTGCCTTACGAGCCTCAAGCTAATCAAACTGTCTCAAAATCTAAGAGCACTTTCTTAGAAGAATTTAATGTCTTTGAAGAAAAGATACGCTTGAAAATATGAAGCAAGCAATAAAATGTCCCCCTCAAATTTCGCAGAAATGCAAAACAATTCTGAATAGTTTGAAAATTTACTCGTGCATAAAAATTCAAAAGATCTTAAAAATATTTTACACACTTTTCCAATCCAACTCTTTGCTGCTAAGTACGAGTGTTCAAAAGATTTGAATCGAAAATTTACCGACGTTCTCTTTATTTACACACTATCGATATAGTTTCAAGTAGTTTGTTTTATTCCCGAACGCTAACTATTCCTCGAAAGTTTTATCGTTATTTAGTAGCATTTTAATTGACTTCCGAATCTCTTGGAGCGATACTGGTTTTGACTTTCAAGCACACTATCAGGAAATATAGCGTCTAAAACCATACTTTTTTCGTAAATGAGTGATTTCACTTCTAAAAAGTACACAACACACGACGTGATTTATGACTCGTTTGAAAACTAAAACAAAAGGTTGGAGCGTGAAGTCAATACATTAGACGCCATTTTGTTTCATTTTCCGGCATTTCCGATAGCTGTTCTCCTCTTAAAATATACTCAGACAGATTCAAGGAGGCAGGAGTTCTTATCTGTTCGGCTTTCTGAATATTTATGTTCTTTAACTGAAACTACAGTTATGATAACGCTGCATTAAATATTTACTGATCATATTTTAACTAAGAGTTTTTCAACTTCAAGGACTCTGAACAAGAGTGATGCATTGGAATTTCTCAGATGGGAATTGGAATGATTTATTCATTTTTCGTAATACCCACTTGAGCTATCGTTTTAAAATATAATGGATAATTGCTTCTTTAGTCGGTTGCATAAAATGAAATTTTGTAAATTTTCACATAACTACACTTAAAGCGAGTATTTTTAATAATATTTAAAGTTATATTGAATTTTAACCAAAATAAATGGAAGAAATTATTAAAGTTCTAAATAAAAATTTCCAAAAATATAGCGATTTCTTTTCATTTGCAGACATATCTTATTTTTTAACTTGTTATGAATATTTGAGGAGACGATTTTTATTGTAAGCAAACAAACCAGACTCTTTGAAAAGATTTTACATCGTTCCAAATGCTCTCTTATGATATGTATCGGAGCTACTTTAAAATTAGTTTACTGTCGTTGCGTTTGCGTTTGTCGTTTAATCTAATACAAGCTGTAGTGAATTAGTTAACTTCAGGCCCGCAGGTCAGATACGGCCTTCCTAATACGTTCACGTACGTAATAATAAGAGATTTTTCTTCGTACCAAATGTTCTCTTGTGATATGTATCGCGGCAACTTTAAAATTAGTTTATCGTCTCGTCGTTTGCCTTTGGCGTTTAATCTAATATACCAGTTGTAATTAATAAGTTTACTTAAGGTTGAGGCCCGCAGGTCAGATACGGTCCTGCTAATAAGTTAACGTACGTAATAATAAAAGATTTCACTTCGTTCCAAATGCTCTCTTATGATATGTATTGGGGCTATTTTAAAATGAGTTTATCGTCGTTTCGTTTGCGTTTGGTGTTTAATCCAATACCAGCTGTAGTGATTAAATTTACTTGAGGTCCGCAGGTCAGATAAGGCCCTCCTAATGCGTTAACGTACGTAAAATTAAAATATTAAGAAATAATAATATAAGTAATAATTAACGATTAAAGAATAATAATAACATACGTAATAATAAAAGATTTTACTTCGTTCCAAATGCTCTCTTTTGATTAATATCGGGTCTACTTTTAAATTAGTTTATCGTCGTTTCGTTTGTGTTTGGCGTTTAATCTAATACCAGCTGTAGTGAATTAGTTTTCCTGAGGCCCGCAGGTCAGATACAGCCCTTCTAATATGTTAAACCAGCCCACAGACTAAATACGGCCTTTCTAATGCGTTAAACTAGCACACAGACCAAATACGGCCCTTCTAATACGTTAAATCATGTCATAGAACAAATACGGTCCTCCGAATAGGTTTAACCAATCAACAGTACAAATACGGTCCTCCAAATAGATTTTCTCTGTCCGACGGATAAATTCGGAAACCTGATACTTCTAGAAGATACACTATTATAAAAAAAAAGTAATGTTTTTAAAAAATAATAAAACAGAGCTTGGTGTTATTCCGCAAACAGCTACGTTGAAATTTTCTCAACCAGCTTTATATAGATATTCTTGTTTATTTTGGTCCTGTTAATGGCTTTTTTTATTCATTTTAATAGCCATAGACCAGGTTTAACATCTTGTCTTTATCATCATTACTAGTCATTTTTAGAAGTTTTTATACTCGACTATGAAACTACTTCTTTATCTTCACAGACAAAAGTGATAATGTTTTCAACCACTCGTCAACTAAAAAAACTAAAAGAATTCTCCACGCTATCAATTCTTCTTATAGTCATATTAAACTGTCTTCATTAAAGTTTTTCAGAAGAAAAATAATAATTTCATCGCAATTAAAATTAGGCTGATTATATAAAACAATTTTATGGGTCATAAAATATTTGTTTTATGTGAAAAAATGCTTGAATAAAAATTACGAGCATACTGGAAGTTAATCGAATGTTTTTATTGGGATGAGCTATATAACCAAAACAACAAAACAATACAATTGCGAAGATCGAGTGTCTGAATCCAAGTAACTTTTATTTGTATTTTAGGAGCATAGTGAAGATTGTGGTTGCACCAACATTTGTATTTAATGGAAGAACGTTTCCTATTTTATTGCGCATTTCATTTCGACCCATCCAGAACGTGATACGGTCGATCGAAGGTAACAAGTAGGAACATTTTATGGGCATGCCAATAATTGCCGCTTATCTTGGTGGCTTCTCTATGCTTTATTTACCATGGAGTGGCAACGGGTCCAGTGGTGTCATAAAAGCAATAAAGCGTGCAAAAACGAAGAGGTTATATCTACGCATTTATTTCCAAAGCAGTTTGTTGTGATGCTATATCTGATCCATCCACGTTTCTGATAAGACGCCGATCTTCTTGCACACGATGTTACGCTTTTCCTATATCTCTACTAAAACAATAATTGGACACTCCGAGGTTAATACAGGGTGGTCCCGAATTCATGGTACAAACTTTAATGGTAGGTACAGGACATTGTAACAATGATTTATTGTATAGGAATGTATAGTCGCAAGTGACGCGGTGAGGCGAAAACAGGGGAAATAACGGCCGAAAGGAAAAACAAAGATTTTATTGAAAGCGTTGTTGACAAGTGTCATGTTTACAGTAATTGTTCAAAATTGCGTCCACCAGTATCGATACATGCTTGACAGCGTCGGTGGAGCGATTGGCGTACACGTTCAAAGATGCCTGGTATTTCACGCACACCTGCAGCAGCTACAGATAAGCGAGCGACGAGATCCTCATCTGAGTCAACTGGAGTCTCATAAACAAGATGCTTTAGATGTCCCCATAAAAAGTAATCGAGGCTCGATAAATCGGGAGATCGGGGTGGCCAAGGGACTGGTCCACCACGCCCAATCCATCGAGTACCAAACGTGGCATTCAGGTAATTCCGTACATCAATGCTGAAGTGTGCTGGCGCCCCATCGTGCTGAAACCACATGCGGTTACGAATGGCGATCGGAACATCATGCAGCAGTTGTGGTAACACTTCTTTCAGAAAAATAAGATAGCTTCCGCCAGTGAGCCGCGTGGGTAGTAAGTATGGGCCAATCAAAAAGTCGTTCACAATACCAGCCCGCACATTAATACTGAAACGTTGTTGAAACCAACCGATCACTCCATTTCTCTTTCCTTTTATTTCCCCTGTTTACGCCTCACCGCGTCACTTGCGACTATACATTCCTATACAATAAATCATTGTTACAATGTCCTGTACCTACCATTAAAGTTTGTACCATGAATTCGGGACCACCCTGTATATTCACTCGAGCAATAAAGTATATTAAATAATGACATAGATAAAATTAGAAATATTTCCGGCTTGTTTTAGAAACTTGTAGGTAATGTGACCTCAGAGCACATCTTGCTCTTTTCCACCAAATTGAACTGCATTAGGGAAATTTTGACTGGACGACACACAACCCATTGTGCCTAGTTTTTAATCCGTTTAATGTACATTGCTTTTCATCTTTATAGATAGTGTTGGTCGTTAGTTGAATTACCTTCCACAGCGGACTATTGGCGACTGTTCGTGATTACTCCCGAATCGAAAATCCGTTGACACCACTTCGTAATTTTGAACCACGGTCAGATGATGGGCCAAAACCTGAGCTGGCATCTTGCTCTCCAAACTTATACACCATGCCAATTTGAGGAGTTTTGAGACCACGACAGACTTAACGTGTCACAGCTCCTACCTACAAGACGGTCTATGGTGGAATCTAGGTTCGAACTAGCAACCCACTGGTTGCTAATCCGCTACTCTTATAACCGATGAATCAGGGTTTCTTATATTTATAGAAGATATTGTGGTGTGAGTGCCAATACACCAATACACCAAACTCGTGTTTAAAGATTTAATGTAATCTAGAAACTTTCAATGAATTTGGTGTTCAAGCCATTGTATGAAAAGAAAACTTAATTGACTATACTGACTGTTTACCATTAGAACAGTTTCTGTTACCATGTCCGAATGAATGCGGTCGCTGTAGAAACAGGACTCGATCAATTGAAGAGTTGATGTGACAGGTAGATGGCTTGATTTTATTTTGGTTTTGGCGAATATTGGCGGCGGAAGGAAATAGTTTACCAGTATAGATGCCGATAAGTAAATTTATGACATATATTTCTAATAAGTCACATGTTGCTTCGTCATCTGACCATGGTTCAAAATTACGAGGTGTTGTCCTCCGATCTTTCCCTTAAGGGACTGATCCCGGACCGTCGTCAATAGCCCGTTGTGTTGCTCTAGTACGACGTTAACTAAAAAATTACCAATTACTAATAAGTCACAAAGCGCTAACCATCAATGTATGTAAGGTATGTGTCTACCTTCGAAGATTTTTTTAAAATACTCTACATAAATGTTAATGAAACATGCATGCATGTTTTTTTTTCATTAAAATGTGGAATAAAACAAGAATTTAAATGCAATTTCAATTAAATTTCCATTAACTTCCAAAATATAGGCAATTTTTAGCAAAATTTACGCCTCAAATTTGCAACATATTCTGATGAAAATATTTGAATCTTTTTTATACAGTATATAACTAGCATATTTATCTGTGTTGTACACCAAAAGATTTGCAGTAGTTCCAAAATTTATTGAAATATTCCAAACTTTGTAGAAAAACTCAATTTTTTTCATTTTAAAATCTCTTTTTTTTTTCAAAAGAACAGTTATTAAAATAAATAAAAAAATAGAGAGAGGATAGATTTTTTTTTGTTCATAACACCTACAAATAAACAAAATGTTGTGGTGAAATTTCATTTAAAAATAATAAGAACATTTTGAAATATGATCTAACACAAAAAAAAATAACGGAAAACGCAATATCTCAATAAACGTATTTAAATATTTTAATACAGCGCAAACAAGGTTGTTCAAGATTTGTTATGTACACTAAAACTTTTCTTCTATTTATAGTACAAACAAATAAAAGCATTTTTGGAATCCTAAATGTGTGGCCTATAGAATGAAGTAATAAATACAAAATTAATTTTTTCACCCAAACGAGGATTTTGGGATAGTCACATACCTTAACTTAAATGTTCAATTATCCCTTAGAGAAATGGAATAATCAGTCCCTTTCTACATCAACAGACAGACACGGAGCAGTTCTACTGGTATACAGAAAGTACTGGTTCACCGTTAGAAGAAACTTACACACTTAAAAAGTATGCACTTGAGCCCACGAAATGTAGCTACCGCTATCTTTCTTTCTATTATAAAAGAAAATCTTTCGATTTTTTAGGTTAATTAGCTTTGTGATTGGTAGATAGCGAGTCATGTGGTTCAACGGACTTATGAATTTGGAGCACGCGCAGACGATAAACACAGTTATATTTTTCAATTAATTCATTCATAAAATTTGAGAGTACGCGCTAGAAAGTTTGCAATGTTTTCAGAAGAACCGGCAAATTCTGTCGCCGTTTCCATAGCAGCAGTCGAATATGAAAATCTTAAGGAAGTATTATAACAACAAACAATGCGGATCAGCTAAAACATATCTATGATTTAGTATTTCTATGCGGAAGTGGATGAAACTGTTTCTTTTTTCTCCTTAGGATAGATTTTAATGTCTTTTTTTTCTTCTATTGTGTGGAGAGAGAAAAAACTTTACTAGGATCCTTTGTACCCAAATTAGTATGTCTTAATCATATATATTTTTTTATTCAGTTTAGTTCACGAAGCGAACTAAATATAATTGCTTAGCAATCATTGGGGGAAGGGGCGGAGCCCCCTAGTATTGACAAAAAAAAAATTACATGGAAATAATACAAATTGAAAGTATGTCAAGAGAAGGCCAAGGCCATGCACCTGCTAATAAAAATGACAGAGCATATGGCTGGAGTCTGCCGTAAGATCTCAGAACGACAAGTCACGTGAGCTTATGAATCGCTTGGGTCGATTTTATGTCGAAGCTGACTAGTTCTCTTCCAAATCACGCTAGATAATCGCTTTAACCAATTAATAATTTGTCCCACACTAGGATTCATGCTTTTTTCATACAAAGCGTGACAGATCTCAAAACCCAGAGACCGGAAGCAATAGTTTGAAACTGCGTGCCCGTACGCCGCGGTACATCTGCAGTCTACGTTTATAGCGGTAGCAACGGCCTTGGCGATTTTTTTGGCGCACTTCTAAAATTGCCAAGGAAATAATTATTTCAAAAATATTTTTCTTTCAAAAATATTTTTCTTTTTATAACGGATAGTGAAAGCTTCAAAACGCATGAGTACGTTTTCAAAAATATATATATTTTTAAATTTTCATAAAAAGCAACAAGCTTAAACTGAATTTTTTTTACAAAAGAAATTTCTTCTTACAACGAAATATTAAAGCTCCAAAACACATTTGTGAACGTTTTGAAAAATATATTTTTTAAAACGTCCACAAAAGATAATAATCTTAAACTGAAATTTTTTTACAAAAGAAAGCAATTAGTTTTGAGGGAATGCAAGAAATAGTACAACCTTATACGTCAGAACTGTACGGTGAAAAAATTTACATTAAAAGAAAATTTCACAACTGGCGTAATACCATTAAAGGAACCAATGAAATCAAAGAAAAAAATTCAAAGGACCAATGCAATCAAAGGATATTTTAAAATTAAAAGAACCGATAGAATCAAAGGATATTTTAAAATTAAAAGAACCAATAGAATCAAAGGAAAAATTTCAAACGAACGAATGAAATCAAACGACTCTTTAACGGATCTTGAAAGAACATTCTAGAATAATCAAAATGAAAATTTAAACTTTCCGCTTGCCGAGGTTGCCATGAAAACTGCAATAACCAAAAATACAGATGGATTGCTTTAACCTACCATAACTCGCTTCTAGAAGTGCGCCAAAACAAGCGCCAAGGCCGTTGCCACCGCTATAAACGTAGATTGCTGATTAGACGGTCAATGTGCCAAGCAGAAGTGCTGTTTTTAGTTTCTTTTTTTAACTGTTTTAGTTCCTTGGATTTCAAACCATAGTGATTAATGGATTATCTGAAAACAAACTCACAAATAATAACTTCCAGTAAAATTTTAAGCAAAATTTTACAAGTATGTGAAATAAAAGAAAACCTTCGGAAATAAAGTTCAAATAATTGCAAATCAAAATCAGCAACTCTCGAATCGAAGTTTTCTATTTTTGATTAATCACAATCGCAGCTGCGTTAATGAGGGAAAATATTTAAATAGAGTTCTACGTCACAGTTTTTCAAACATAAATTTCGGGCACTTCAAAAATGCCTTTATTGGTACACCCATTTTGCATATTCAGTGATTAAAATATGTAGATTCTATGTCAGCCTTTCAAAGGATTGAAACAACCAGAACAAAACATTATTTAAAAAATAAATTACTCCATAATGGATACTTCTTTCTACAGAAAATTCTGTACACGTTTTGAATTAAGAGTAAGATTTAAATGTATGGGAATTAAGTTATTGAGCATGAAGACAAAGATTGTTAGATGATTGTTTATTATGGTTTAAATACGACAAAAAAAAGTACTAGAAAATACGCATATTGATATCGTTCAAAAGCATCCGATTTAGATTTAAAACCTCATTGGAAAATAATTAAGCAAAATTGCTGGAATAATAGTGAAAGAGGAAAAAACACTCACACAAGATTCCCCCCCCCTAAAAAAAAAATTACTAAAATATAGTTGTAGATTTTTGTATCAACTATATATTGCGTCAGATGGAACATCTGAAACTTGTGAATCTGTATTTTATATCCAAATGGATTTCCGTCCTTGCGTTGTACACCTGGCAATACTTCACATGGAATTATGTAAAGCAATATTTTAAAGCAAACTATGGACATACATTGCGGGGGAAAAGAATTAAAAAATTTACTAGATGCACTTATTTTAGAACAAATTAAAACTGCAAATAATTGAAACCGAGTCGAAATTAACTACACATGAAGGCGTGTTCTTACTTTTATCGCGATTGTTAAAGATAGAGTACAAATTTCAACGGATTTGAAATCTGCGGAAAATTTTACACCAGTTTGATACCTTAAATGTGGGATTTTCTATAGATAAATAATTTTTCAATTGTAACTTTTATATTTTCGCATATTAAAGTGTTCATCAGTTTCTAATGAAATGCGAGAACAAACACCGATTCAAGTCAGATTCAATTTTTATTGATCAATTATAATCGGTCAGTTAAACTTGATTCTTGAGAACGCGCCTTAAGGGGTTAAAAAAAAAAAATAATTATTAATTTAGAATTTTGAATGTTTTTTGTATTGATTACCCATCTAACTGATAGTCAAAATCACAACACAAAATTTTTCCAAAATTTAAAAAAAAAATTTTAATTACAAATTTTTGAAAAAAAGGGGGGTCATTTTAAATTGTTAAAACTCAAAATGTTCTTGATCAATTTTCAAAATTCTTGCAGTAAATTATTCACAAATTTATAAACTTTAATTTAGATTCAGCAATTTAAAAAAATATTAATTTAATAAAAAATAAAAAAATATTTAAATAAAAAAATTTAAAAATTTTAAGGTACTTTTTTTTTTAAGTCATATTTTTTAAAGTAAATATATGTTTCAAATTTGCTGAAACAAAATTAAAGTATAATGTTGGAAAAAGATATATTCCAAATTTCAACCCTTAAACTTCATCGGTTTTCGACTTATAGCAATTTGAATACAGGAAATCTTGAAAAAATGTATCATGGAAAAAAACGCATTTAAAGTTTTAAAGACAGATGTTGTTGCCATGACAACAACTGTCAAGAGTGTTAGATTTTCAAAACAACGCACCACAAAAATTATTATATCTCTAGTTCTATTTAAGGTAGAACCATGATTTAGAAGTCATTTTAAGCAGAAAAACACAGTGAATTTCTTAAAATAATAAAAAAAAATTCGAAAATTTGACGATTTTTGTGTCCCGGACCCCCTTAAGCAGATACAGTTGTTTTTTATAAAACGTTGTACTGTGTTTTTCTTTTTTCTCGCAATGTACATTATTTAACTCAAAATAAGTTTGACTTTTGACCGGACGGTGATTATAAATATTGAAATGAAGTTAAAGAGGCAATCTGCAAAAGCTATATTTTAATTTGAAAACATATATCATTTCTGTTTTCTCAAACCTTCGTTACATAAACATGACATCCCCACACTGCATTTCACACGTTTCACTCCTTAGAGCGTTTGTAAACAAACCGATAATTATCAGATGTAGGAATCGGACACTTGCAAATTGCATTGTTTTATGCTGTTACCTTGCACACGACGTCCGATATTATCGGATCCGTCAAAACTGCTCTCCGACATTTTGAATTGTCGGATGGTCTGCCAAGCCAGACCAATAAGTATCCAGAATTCAAGTTGTTTTCATATTCATCTGCATTTTAGTCGTAGTAATCGGTTTCCCACGTTTTAAATTATTGATGCGATACAAAAATGAGTGTAAAACGTACTAGGAGGCTCATGACCCATGCTCGCTTTCGGTCGCCAACCCCCAGGAACTGATATTACAGTTACTTTCGGATCTCTCCGTGATCAAAACTCGCTCATCGTGTACTAAACCATTTTAGTGTCTAGTAGTGTTTCTGTTTGTGGCAGATTATTGACAGTATAAATATGTAGCATGAAAGCAAACTGTCCAAGAGATGCAAATTTCAATACATTACCATGCAAAGCAGTTTCTATTTTTTTACAAAAATTATATTACAATGAGTTTGTATTACGAACACTAATTTCATGGAACTCCTACATTTTAAGCCTCTATTGCATCTGGACATGACACGGATTGTTGATAACATAAAAAAAGGAATCGTCTAAAAGCATGCACATGCATAACGTAATAGCAAAAAAATACACCTGGCAATCCATTATAGAATACACATACACACATTTAAATATTTCACACTTGTGAGCTACTACAGAAACTGATTAAAAATTCTGCTCTACAGAAATGAATTGTCTTAAAGTAGGTATGTGTATATTTAATCCAGTGAGGTATAAAATATTACAACATTGAAACAAATTAGAAATGTAAAGCAAAAACATACACTTGAATATCAACTACAGAAAACTTCCTCATAAACACAGTTAAATATTTCACATTTGGGAGTTACTACAGAAACTGATTCAAAAGATCGCGCTCTTGATAAACCAACATAGAGTTGCTGATTAAAAACAGGTTCATTGAGCACCAAACTCATCTTTTCAAATGTTTGGTCACACGACTTATTTATTGTCATGGAAAAGGCTAAGCGAATGGGAAAATGTATACATTTAAATTTGAAAGGCATGTTAGCCTGAGATGGAATCAAAGGCATTCAAGAAATGAGAAATGTTTCTCCACCGTCAATGGATTTTGTCAGAATAAAGATTTTCTGCAATTTTGTGATGATTAGACGTGTCCAATTGCATAATCCTTTAGAGGGAGTTAAATTTCTAAACAGCATCATAATACAACCTGTTTCAACTTTAACTCATATGGATGTATACCTGTTGTTGTCAAAGAATTAAAAAATTCTTCAGGAAATGTCAATTGATTTTGAAAATTTTCATTGATGACCATATTAACTGCTATGTGAGCAGTTTCATTTCCCGATATACATTCCAACACTTTATTGTTGTTTTCCATGGATCGCTCATTGGTAACAGTAAGGGTGGCTCGACCTTTAAGCTCCTGTGGGGTCACACTGGAAAAATCTATGTCACGGTACAATTGCTGTATAGGATGTTGCATTGAATGGTAGCATAGCAAAGGTAATTTAATCGTTGAGCCACTTTTTTTCTCTCCAATGTCCAACAAACAAGCACCAAAACCCCTTTCAGATTCATTGGCACATATGTTTTTAGTCAAATATAACGAATCGAATTTCAAGGAAAGAGAATGTTTCTTAAGGAGAGAGATGGCGTCGGTCAAAATTACAGGAAAAACTTGGCTAAAATCGCCACCCAATAGCATGACCTTGCCCCCAAAAGGTTCTTTACACTTTGTGAGGTCGCCGACCAACCGGTATAGTGGTTAAGGTGTTAGCCTCTAGATCGGAAGGTCCCCGGTTCGAATCCGGGTTCGGGCATGGATGTTTGTAAGCGTATACCAGCTCAGGTGTTGCTTCGTCATCTGAACATGGTTCAAAAATACGAAGTATAAATTGTTAGGGGCAATGATGGTCCTCCCACTGGGTGCTCCTTCACAAGTGGCCATCACTTCCGGCCTTGTAGTGGCCAATGACTTAGGTCAAATGTGCCCGCCATTAGAAAGAAAAACTTTGTGAGGTCTTGTAAAAAACGGTCAACAAATAAGAAAGCATGGCCATGTGTCATGGGTGCTTCATCCCACACAATAAGTTGGTTTTCAACAACATGTCTGCTTCTTTCATGCGTTTGTGTCATTTCATCTTAGTAATTCTGTTGCATATGACATGGGCTCACTTGGAAAGAAGATGGTGGTATAATCAGTATTCCTGTGTGCATATTTCCATTATGTGCTCGACATTATAAAGCATCTGAAAGTTCCCAATAAAGTTAAATTTTCAATTATTTTTTTATTTTGACGCAAAAATGTAAACGTGAGCATTCGGTTTTCACATACGCATCAACAATATATTGCTGAAATAGTTTACTACTATTGTGCAAAATACAGAAACCATTTCGCTGGGAAGGTCTGTATGCACAATATTGTAGTTGAGTGACTTTGCTATTTTTCTCTCTTCCACATGTTCCATTTCAATGTTCCAACTACACTCGACCCTTGGAAAGAGCAAAGGATTAATCATTGGATCGCAGTATTGATTGAGTGGTGAAATGTTTCGGCATGTATCCCCGATTGAGTACACACAAATGTCTCGGTTGGCTGGGGGCTCTCCATTATCACCAACAAAAATAACTTCAACTTCAGTGCACAAAGTAGAAGCATTATAGCATTATATCCAAATTCATATCTTCCAAAAATACCACTTTTACTAATGTAGTTGAAATGTTCTTGTACCAATCGGTGAGTTTGGAGATACGACTGTGAAAAGGGATTGATTTCTCTTAACATGGAAATCAATTTTTTCAAATACATGTTGCAAGCAATTTGTATTGTTACTCAAGCGTTTCTCTGTTGCCTTAACTGAGTATATATAGTGGTCTAGTATATATAGCTGTCCGTATCCTTTTTTATGTTGGTCAATTGCATAGAACGGGGAAACTCTGCGGTACACAAACGGTAAGAATATGGCCCAGCTCCACGTGGTGGCACAATTTGTGCTACCATTGAAGTGAATGCTAATGCAGAGTTGTTTTTACGAATTCACTGGCGATAATTTTTAGCAACTGGAGATTTTTTTTCAGTTAGAAATGCTTTTAACAGCTCCGTTGCGTCAGATAGTGGCGGTATTAGAGTATTAGATACCGCAGGTGTCCTCCTTACCCCCCGTCCATGGGACAGGTAAAAGTGATTTTTTTTGCGGACACTGCGGAAAAGTGGTTGGCGACCACCAAGACTGCGTGTGACAGCATCAGGCGAACCCTTGGCTGTGTGTCTTAGCTTCAGGACAGGGCACTACTAACTTTGTTTACATGGTGGGAACTTCTCAGGTAAGGGTTCCCGTTATGCAATGTAGATAATTGAGCTCTTTCTTCCAATAAAGAGGAACACAAAATTCACACATCGTTGAACAATTATGTTCATCAACATCAGTTCGAATACACACACGTTTAGCACGACAGCTATTATCAGCTTTTTTTTTAAATTAATCTTCTTAAACCGGATTCCTGAACAATTTCCTGGCTTCGTTCAGTTTGTCTTTGTTTATTTCGGATAAAATATCCGCAGCACGACTTAAATTCATTACTTTTCCTAATGTCCAACAGCTTATAATAATAATTTCCTAATGTCCAACAGCTTATAATAATGATTTCCTAATTTACAACTGATGACCGATAGCTTTTACTTGAAATCCAACGCAGATGTAATAAAAATAATATACTTAATAAGATGTAATAAGATTACATTAAAAAAAAAATCATGCGATCGTACTATCATGTAATAACCGCTCTAAAGCACTACCTCCTAGAGAAGAAATCTGTCTGACTAGATAATGACCTCCAGCAGTAGATAAAAGCCTTCCGATCGCAAATTCAGAAAAACTTTTAAAACGGGATTACCAGTTAAAAAAGCAGTGTATATCGGGGTATAGAATTGATGGTTCTGAACAAAAACAGCACTTGCCCAAAAATCGCGAAAATGAACAGACAGTGCGATCTTGTGGTTCTCACAATACTCTGAAAAATTAACATGTCCTTGTTATGAGGAGAAAAAATTTTGACAACTGCGGTTTTTGTTGACAGCTCTTCAATTTTCTTTGACAATCCTTTGTTTATTAGGCTCTACAAACGTTTGTTCTGCAGAACCGAAAGATTGCCGTGTTAAAAACAATTATAACAATAAGTAAATAACATTTTAAAATGCTGCTCAAATGGTGTAGTGCTAATTTACTTTGATATCAGTACTTCCAGAGTAGCACGTAAAACAAACATGCGTTGGTTTGATACTTTTAAAAATTCACTCTCAAACTATCTCCCAATTAAATTTTGCAGAACAATAAAATTATGCATAATGACTAATACAGAATCCGCAGCTGGGTACTTTAATCCACACCTGTCACAATTATAGATATTCTGAAAGCCTGAATGAATAATTAGTGGTTTTTCAATAACTAAATGGCATTACGACTTTCACATTTAATCCTTTTAACAACTGAATGACAACAATAGCCAGCTAAATATGTGATTAAAGGAATGTTATCAGAAATTGAATCTATGTATTATCTGTGACCTCAATATGTGGAATCAATATGGCTTCATAAACGCATATAAAAACTTTTATACACCAGCGTATTTTACAATAGAATCCGCTTATTGTAATTACTTCAATTCCCAGTTTGGTAACAATGACCAAGTAATAATATTAAACAAAAAATCTGAAAAGTGCTGTTCTATAGATATGTGAAGTGTACAGTTCTTGATTTAACCAAAAGGTTATGCTTAGTTTAATAATATTATGTTTGTGAATGGTCGGTTATCATATTAATACGATTTTATGTAACTTGCTCAAAAATTGACATAACTACACAAAGCAGAATGGAACAGGATGATCACAGATGCTGGGCATTTGGTGATTCGAAAATAATTTCGTAACCTAACAAATATTTCATTGGTTTTAATTACTTAAAGTATATCAAAAATGAATTCAACATACCGCTTTCGCAAATAGATCCAGTACAAAATAACCATTAATTTTCTTTTTATTATAGGGGGCTCGGCCCCCTGCTCGCTATTGCTCCTCAACCCCCGATGATTGCTACGCAATAATATTTAGTTCGTTTCGCGAACTATGCCTTTCAATAATGAAGGGGGAGGGGATTGCTTCACAATCCATCCCCACTTGGATAGCTGCTGGATTGATCCCGGTCCTCTGGTACAGCTACACTCTACGTTTATGAGTAATGGCAACGGCTTGGTGATTTTTTTTGGCGCATTTCTAGTAGCGAGTTACGATAAATTAAGGCAACTCATCTGTTGTTACTGTTGTTGTGGTTTTCATGGCAACCTCATCAAACGGAAACTTTTAATTTTCATTTTGAATATTCTAGAAAGTTCTTCCAAAATCCGTTAAAGTCGTTTGATTTCATTGATTCGTTTGAAATTTTTTCTTTCCTTCCATTGGTTATTTTGTTTTTAAAAATATCCTTTGATTGCATTGGTCCTTTTAAATCGTTTTCTGAGATACCATTGGTCCATTTATTTGTATTTTGACAGTTGAATTTTTATTTTACTATAATAGTTTTCACGTAGGATTAAGAGTTTTGTTTTTTTGACCATTTTCGTTTTCATTATGTTTTTACGAAATAATTCTAACGTTATCAGGTTGTATTATTTCTTGCTTTTTTTTTTCTTTTGTAAATCTTTTTCTTTTTCAACATGCCCACTCTGTATTTAGTGTAATTGATAAGTTTCAGGGTATTCTTAACCAATATTCGTAGCTTAGTTTCTCTGCTGGTTCACAAATGTGTTTTGATAAGTACTTAAGGTATCTGCCTGCCTTCGGGGGTCATTTTTTGAAATTACATGAATTTTTACTTCTAACTTAACTTTTAGGATTAAACACAGCATAAAACTAGAAACAGCATGTAAAATAAAAGTATCTAATAATTTGTTAATTTTTTAGATAGAAAAACAAGGTAAAAATTGCAGTAAAATACGGCAATACGCAGAAGGATATACCTCCAAAAGAAATCATGGATGGTATGTAGTATCCGATACGTTACAACTTTCGAGCGATGTATTGCCAATTGTGGTAACCTTCCCGTTTTCGCGCTTTTCTTAGTTTTAAGGCAACCCTAGATATTTTCTCCTGACGATAATAAACGGGTCTCATGATTGGTTAAGGAAGAAAATACGCTTTTACACTTTTATTTTTAATGTAGAACGGAATTAAAATTTAGACA
Organism: Metellina segmentata; assembly: GCA_947359465.1. NCBI lineage: Eukaryota > Metazoa > Arthropoda > Arachnida > Araneae > Tetragnathidae > Metellina > Metellina segmentata. Next base: position 38,982,659 of record OX375882.1, read on the forward strand.
GTCTTTGAAATTGTTGGGTGCATATGAATTTTGCTCTTGATTTATAAAATCGACTTGTTTTATTAATTTTCAAAATTTTTAGGATAAGTTTGGAAAGCAGATTGTAAGTTACAATTTTTTAAATTGGTCACTTTATTTAAATTTCAATTAAAATTTCGAAAACAAATTTGGATTAAATTTGATTTTTGAAATTGCAGATTGGAATTTAGAATTTTTTTCCCTTTTTGGTTGCTCATTTCCCCTTAGTTGAATTGATATAACAATGGATAATGTTATTAAACGTTAGAATTTTTTTTTTTTTTTTTGCAAACATGTAGTAGTTTGATTGGGAAGAGGGTGAAATGTCTTTCATGTGAGAATGATATGATTTTAACATTGAGAAAGGATGCTGGTGATAGGTAGGAGTGGAAATGTAGAAAGATAGGACAAAAGTTTGGCAAAAGAAAGTATAACAGGAGTAAGAAATTGGAGGGTAAATGGGTGTTTGGAGGACTTGAACGAGGGACGGATAAATGTTTTATGGTTGAGGTGAAAAATAGGAACCAGAAAGTTTTGGCTGAGGTAATTCAGAGCTGAATTTTGCAAGGAACTACAAAAATTTCTGACTATTGGAAGTCATATGCTGGTATCAATACCCGAAGGACAAAGAGTTCAAGGGTTATCGATTCGAGCCTATGACAGTTAACCATAGTCAGAATTTCAAGGACCCGGCTATGAGGGTAAGTTTGATTTTTGTTTAGCTTTTGGTTATATTACAAACACTGGACTATGCTTGGGTGGGCACCCAATACGGTGACTTATACGCATGGAAGCCAACGGTGAAAGGTCCTCGTCGGCCCCGGAGGGGCGGCGAGGTAGCCGGCAGGCGGGGATCGCGCGTTATACGCTGTGACTTATCTACAAACAAATTTCTCCCGGTATACTGGTTTAAACGCATTGAAACCTTAAGCGCAATACGCTTTGACTTCTCTAAAAAACAATTTCCTCTTATAAAGTCGTTACAATAAAAATATTTGTCTTGCTTTTCCATATATGGCTCTATAACCTGGAATATCCCCATTGAGTTGCTCACATAATGCTAATTGCTAGAAAAATTGTGAAAAAATATTTTTTCACACTTATGGATAGCAGAAGAATTTTTAGATTTTTTTTTTCTCATCAAAAACCTTTGTGTGGATTATGATCACAGAAAAGAACTACCTTATTAAAAAAAGATTTCTTGTTTTGAATTTTCTATGCATTGCAAAGTTTCTAATTCAAAATTGATAAAAATCCGGTCGTTTTAAAAAAATCGCGGTATTTTTTTTATTAATTTTTTTTAACAATTATAAATGTTTTTTTTTTTTATTTAAATTTTTTTTTTTAAGTGACAAAACTAGGATGAAATTGACGCAAAATTGCGTACATGTTCGGAGAAAACCAGACTGAAATATAAAATTTTCAAGTGAAACTTATATTGCTTTTTTCTTAATTTTTAAACAAATTATTATTATTATTTATGCACTGTATGCAAAGGTTCACGTTGTATATGGCGGCCATCTTGGAATTGCTTACATCGGCCGCCATCTTGATTTGGCGTAAACAATCGCTTTGGCGGCCTAACGTATCGGATGCTACCACTCCACCGAAATCATTATATCTCTGTTTTGTAAATTTTATAATGTATATAATGAACATTTTGAAGGAATAGTCTATTATCATGGTGATCATACATATATCTCTGAAGTTATGGGAACTCGATTACAACATTTTAAAAAGTTCCCTAAACTTTAGCACAAGTCCTGAATTAAAAGACTGTAAATCAGAAAATTATTAATATTCAACCATGGCAATAGTATATCCCCTGTATATATGTGTACAACATGCCTTAAAAATTGCAAAGCATTTGAACTTTAACTTTTTGAGTTATGCTCAGTTGCGTAAAGAAAAAGCACGTAAACATTAGTTTTGAGAAAAATGGAAAAATAACTTTATGTACCTAAAAAACTGTAATAAAACTCTCGTGATGCATTAAAATGCACCTGGTTCATAAAATTCATTTGTTTTTCTGTCTGAAACAGTGATTTTTTTCTTTCTTAGTGCTTTCAATATTTTCCTACGCTTTTTTTTAGAAGTAGAAGAATGCCGCTTTGAATCACGAATTCTACTACTATCCAAATGTGTATAAGCTTTCAAAGTAAAAAAGCCAGGATTAATGTTCATATTTTCAATTATATGTGTGCAACCTAGAAATCCATCATTGAAGTGAATAACAGCATCATACACCCCTAACTTCATGGTTTTGAGGCCAACAAATACCTCTTTTGGTAATCTTTGCCATATATTACCATTGAGGCATTCATTGGCATTCGGTGTTCTACCGTGAAAACACTTACTAAGAAGTTCTTTAGAGCACAATTCAAGATACGTGGGCTTGATTTTGTTGAAAATTTCATTTGTCAGCCCACTATACTTTTGTTTCGAGGCAGCCCCAGAATCAATTGCTCTTTGGTGATAACACCAACTGTCTTTACCAATCGGGCACTGTCCATGCATTGGTTTTTTAATGTTCGATGCACAGTGAAACAAAGCAGCTATCACACTCTGCTGCATCTTTTGGAAACTGCCTACATTCGACCTCACTGCAATTCCATAATAATTTTGCAGTCTGTCAATAAAGGCATCTGTCAACTTTCCCTTACCCGACTAACCTTTAATTTTAGACTTTAATTTACGAAGACCAGAACCGACTCTCTTTTGGACGTGGCCTATGCATTCCAACTTTGTAACGCTATTTTCACCATAAGTGTCTTTCACATTCATATAAGCTTTTGAGTCACCGTCTCCGTAGTACTGAGTATATTTCAGCTTTCGTTTTTTTTCCGAACGAAGAAATATACGTGAAGCACCCACAGCTTCCATTTTAGACGACGACCCTTCAAAATTGCACTGGCACACATGATCCGCTTTAAGAGAGTCGTACACAGTGCCTCTGGGAATTTTTTCTAATGCTTTGCATTTTGGGCAGTATGATGACATGACTTCAACGTCAACTACTTTTCCAGTGTCGACAGAAATGGCAGCAACGCACCCATTCATAGAGGTATAACCTCTCCGCTGCCACGTTCCATCGACAGATACTCAACATTCAGTTGCTTCATTATGATCAGTCCCCTTTCCTTGTACTATTTCAGAAGCTGCATTTTCCATGGATTTTTTAGCTACTTCTGAAATAACTCCTAAAAGCCTATTTTCATGAATAACATACGGAGATTTTGATAATCCAGGCATATTTAATGTCGCACATAATTTGTAAGCTGCTGAGAAACCTTTACCTATTTGTCGCATGGCATAAACGAATCTGGTGGTTATTTCAGGTAAGTTCACAGCTTTCTTAGATGAAGCAAACCCTTTGCAAAAGTCACAGCTCCTACATTTTAGAACAAAATGAGAACATAGACCATACCTTGATTAATCACATAAATATAATCCAGTGGCAAAGCAACTTGGGCAGCAGAGTTCAGAAAACAAATTTGTGATAAAATTCTGTTACCACATAGCGGAATATCATTTTCATTCATTTCGATAGAGCTAATTTCTTTCAACTTTGATGAACTAGCATCGCAGATCGTAGCATCCAAAGAACTACTTTGCGACTTGTTTTTACTAAAGCGATTGCCATAAAATCGGCGTTTTCGCTTTGTTTGGATACTTTTACCCAATTTGTCTTGAAAAAGACAGTTGTTTTAAAGAATTAGCTATTTAACAAGACTTTTTAATATCAGAGAAACAGTGAAACAAAAATGGGTACAGCTACACTCTACGTTTATGACTGATGGCAACGGCTTGGCGATTTTTTTTGGCGCACTTCTAAAGTTGCCAAGGAAAGAATTATTTCTTAACTCTTTTCCTGTCACAATTTTTTTTCTTTTTACAACACACTTTTTAAGCACATTTCAGAACGTTTTAAAAAGTATATTTAAAAAAAACTTTCACAAAAAGTAGTAAGCTTAATCACATATCAAAACACATTTGTGAACCATCAGAAAAACTAAGCTACGAATGGTAAGAATACCCTGAAACTTATCAACTATACTAAATACAGTGAGCATGTTGAAAAAGAAAAAGATTTACAAAAGAAAAAAAGCAAGAAATAATAGCTGATAACGTCAGAATTCTCTCGTAAAAAAATAATGAAAACGAAAATGGTCAAAAAAACAAAACTCTTAATCCTGTCGTGTGAAAACTATTATAAAATAAAAAATCCATAACTGTCAGAATACAAATAAATGGACCAATGGTACCACAGAAAACGATTTAAAAAGAAAATGTAATCAAAGGATATTTTAAAAACAAAATAACCAATGGGAGGAAAGAAAACATTTCAAACGAATCAATGAAATCAAACGATTTTAACGTATTTTGGAAGAACTTTATAGAATATTCAAAATGAAAATTGAAAGTTTCCGTTTGCCGAGGTTGCTGTGAAAACCACAACAACAGCAACGAAAGATGGGTTGCCTTAATTAATCGTAACTCGTTACTAGAAGTGCGCCAAAAAAAAATCGCCAAGGTGTTGCCATCACTCATAAACGTAGAGTGTAGCTGTACCCAAAAATGTAAACACAGCGCTCATAACAAAATAATTGCTGCCAGTTTTAAAATTATATCAGCATTAAAATCAAATTGCCAGATATAATTCAAAAGTTTTATATTTGAAATATAAATTTATAAATGGTTTATTGAGGTACAATGTCAAATTTCATATCGAAATTGAAAGAAACAATCATGTAAACAAACATTTTAGGGAACTTCCGGTTGGAAAATAGAAATACCGGTTTCAAAAATCAGCTGCGTAGTAGTATAAAAACACCTATAACTCCAGTTCTAAATTAGTTACAAACAAAATTTAAACAGAATTTGGAAGAAAAACGTTCAGACTACAATAGTAGAACAAAATTGAAAAATCGATGTTTTCACCAAAATTCATCTTTTAAAGGCAGGCAGATACCTTAAACTTACTACTTTTTGTGAAAGTTTTTAAAAAATATACTTTTTAAAACATTCTGAAATGTGCTTAAAAACTGTGTTGTAAAAAGAAAAAAAATTTGTCACAGAAAAAGAGTTGGGAAATAATTCTTTCCTTGGCAAATTTAGAAGTGTGCCAAAAAAATCGCCAAGGCCGTTGCCATCGCTCATAAACGTAGAGTGTAGCTATTCCGGTCCTCTAGTACGACGTTAATACGTTAATTGAAAGTTCCCTTCCCATTGCGATATGTATCGCATGCGCCCGAGTAACGGAAAATTGCCAACTTGATTTGCAAGGTTAGCGGATCCATATCTAAGCCGAAAAAAAGGACACTGAAATCTAAGGATCAAATTTCAAATATACAACATTAAGGAGAAATAAAAGGACACTAAATCTATCCAAAGGAGAAAAAAGAAACCGTTTTCTTCGCTTACCGCATAGAAATACCGAATCATAGATATGTTTTAGCTGATCGTGTTGTTCATTGCAATAGTACTTCTTAATATTTCTTATATAATTTTTCATATTCGTCTGTTGTTATGGAAACGATGACCGCTTTTGCCAGGTCTTCTGAAAACATTGCAAACTTTCTAGCGCGTGCTCTCAGATTTTATGAATAAATTAATTAACAAATATAACTGTTTATTGTATGCGAGTGCTCCAAATGCGATAGCCCATTTAACCACAAGACTGTCACGTGACACTCTATCTACCAATCACAAAGCGAATAAACCTGAAAAAGACGGAAAAATTTTATTTTATAATAGAAAAGAAATGATAAACGCATATTCACTTTAACTATATTTTTAGGAAACTTGCTTTAAACGTCGAATACAATCGTTTAGTATAATTTGATCGCGTTCAAACAAATATGACGAAGATCTCTGATAAAAATCGGACGCAGTGTACAAGAGACCATACTTGAACACAGATAATCATTCCGATAATTATGTCTCCGACATCCGGTAACTATTGGTGTGTATAGCAAGCGCGAATGAACCAGCGTAACTTAGTGTCTACCAAAAAGTACTTCATGGTAGAGTTGGGTTACACTGGTATTTATACTACCCCTTTGTAAGTTAAGTTTTTGGAGTGGTAGCTAAGCTCGCTACAGTACTCCCCCTCCAGAATTTTAGCAGTCGCCGAAATTCGATAGCTGACGTCACTTGTAGAATGATTGCCATTTTTGCTTTTGTCTGTAAGAGCTGTATTAAGATTACAGTTGCCGTGCTGCCTTTTACATGTTATTTTATCCATGCGGCAATTGCACGAATGGAGGATGTGATATAACATTAGCAGTTTCTGCTATCACAGCGCCCCCTAGTGGTAGAAAGGTAATTAGAATCAACCATGGCGAATTCTACTGGACATTGTGTGCCATCCATCGAATTTTTTTGTAAATTTTTAAGCATGTTTAAATCACGTCCGGGTCACCAATATAGCAAGCGCGAATGAACCAGCGTAGCTTAGTGTCTACCAAAAAGTACTTCATGGTAGAGTTGGGTTACACTGGTATTTATACTACCCCTTTGTAAGTTAAGTTTTTGGAGTGGTAGCTAAGCTCGCTACAGTGTGTATACAAATGCTTTTAAGGTTTGCCACTATAAAATCAATATTTAATATGCACACACTTCAACACAAATTATGTTTGAATTTTCAAATGCATCTTTGCAGTTTAATCCTCCAAGTGGTTTTGACGAGAAACCTCGTCATCCATCAATATCTGACCAATTTTGCTGATGACACGATATCTTGTCCATCAATGTTTGTTAGTGACGGAATAGGAATATCTCGTTCATCTAGATCTGGTCAATTTCGCTAATGATGAGATGCTTCCTTTTAACATTCACCAAGAGTCAAAATTAAGAAACTATCTAGAAATAAATTACACCTTTAAGGACGAATTTAAGGAATAATCTGGGGTTAGGATGCGATGAATTTAGTTAATAATTCAAAAATTACCTTACAATATAGTATATGCAGTGTAACCTATTTCTCTGCTGACCAACCGGTATAGTGGTTAAGGTGTTAGCCTCTAGATCGGAAGGTTCCTGGTTCGAATCCGGGCCCGGGCATGGATGTTTGTAAGCGTATGGTGTAGAGGCGGCTGGTGCACCTTAAATCTGTCGTGGCCGAAAGTCCTCACGTTGGGTTGGTGTGGAAGTTTGGAGAGTGGGGTGCCATCTCAGGTGTTGCTTCGTCATCTGACCGTGGTTCAAAATTACGAGGTGTTGTCCTCGGATCTTTCCCTTAAGGGACTGATCCCGGACCGTCGTCAATAGCCCGTTGTGTTGCTCTAGTACGACGTTAACTAAAATTACCATTACCCTATTTCTATCATAAAGTGGGCAACGGTGGCTCGGTTGGAAGTGTAACGGAAGAATTAGCAACCGGAAGTTTGCGAGTTCGTGTCCAACCAAACACCGTCAGATACAAATTTGGCTGGAGCTTGTTAAATCTCAAACGGTCCTCACTTTGGCGTGGTGTGGAAGTTTGGGGACACGCTGCAGCTCAGGTGTTGCCTCGTCAACTGAACGTGGCTTAAAATTACGTGGTGTTGTCCTCGATTGTGGGATCGATTCCGGACCATTGTCAATAGCCCGTTGTGTTGCTCCAGTACGACGTTAATTAAAACATCTACCTATCATCATAGAATACTTTTTCAGTGCATAAAGTTGCAGTGTCTTTCACGCGTCTTTCTATATTGGTGATCCGTACGGTTACGAACGAGCCGCGGTAGCTCAGTCAGTAGAGCGTCGGGCTCGCATCAGATGGGGTTGTGGGTTCTGTCCTCGGCGGAGCCTACAATTCTGATGATTGCGAGATCGGCGCTTCGGCCTGGCTAAATACCGTCGTGTTCACTAATGGTGACTGGGGCACGTTAAATAGGTCGTGGTCACAAAGTCCCCCATGTTCCCATACCAAATCAATACCTCTGGGGGTACCTGATCATGGGGTTATCGGCCTCTGATTGGGTTCTAAATTACGATATGTGTGAGTGAATGGATGTATGAAAGGGACCTTCCTGTAAAACGGATGTGTCATGTATGTCGAGCTAAGTCGGACTTCCTCCCAATGGGGGCTCAATAACATGGAAGGCGCACCCCCCTCGCCTTTTGCCGTCTTTGACGGGCCTGGCACTCCTCCGGTCTGCCAGTGTAGGCATAAGAAACAACAACAAACAACAACGGTTACGAACACTTCTCATAGAAGTAATATTGTTTTCCAGATGTAGATCGCAACAGTTAGCACTTTGATGGATAGTTCACTGAGAACAGTTTAATGGTCAGAATTCGATGCCGACTACTTCCAACAACTATCTGAAGCTATCTCATAACAGACGCTGCTTCTATCACGACTTCACTCTTCGCTGACCCTCCCACGATCTCTTCAAACGGAGTCTCATACGGGACTGCTAAATCTATCACAGGACAGTCAAACGGTCTCAATCCTCCATTGCATAGCCACTGATATGGAAGTACATCTGCAATTTCAATTCAGCTCTCACGGTCTCGTGTACTAGTAGCATCATCAATCAAATTCAATCACGGCTTTCTAGTGAAGGCGCACTGTGAGGAACTTATCCACAGCTAAAAAAATAACCTTTAACCCTTCTTTGCATAATGTTGGAAATTTCCATCATAACATTGAATGCCCAAAAATTATATAAAAGAACAAGTTCACTTTAAGTTGATCGTGTCTGGATACCTTTTTAATGTCCATTGCATAAAAAAAAACATAGCTGCCAAAAATAAGCAAGTGTCACTATCAGTAAAACGAGCTTGAAGTTGTCATTCCGCTGTTTGTTGTAGTTGCAATAAACGTATGATTTCGTTTTTAATTTTGTTTTATTATATTTGAGTTTCTATTGCTAAAAACGTGTAAATGAGTGGAAGAAAGGTTTGTAACATGTGTTTCTGTTATTTTTAGAGCAATATCAGAAAAAGTTTGCGTTTAATTTAAAAAATACCACATGATACCATCATATTGTTTTTTGCTAAATTTATACTACAAATATATACTCAGATTTTTTTAACCATTTTTCCTTTAATTTTGAATATGAATTATATCACCTTGATTTATTTCACCAATAAAGAAACAATCATGCAAAGAAGGGTTAATACTATTTTGCTATAATTCGATAATTAAAGCTCGGAGCTATAACAAAAAAGCTGAGAGCTTTTTAAAGTCTTGCTATAATTCAAGAAAAAGCTAAATGTTCAGACAACTTGACACTCCTCATCACATTCACATATTTTATTTCCACCTCACTTCAGAACACGTTACACTGTCTAATTGTATCCAGTCGGAAATTCCACATTATTTATCTCCATCTCTACGACTACCTCCAGTATAGCCTTAAAATGAAATTACTCCCTCCCCCTTCTCAAAATAACCAAAACTAAATCTTAGACTTCCACCCAAGCGACTGAAAACACTGATAAACAACTTAACAGAAGGCGCAAGAGCGGAGCAATTACCAAAGGAAAATAAATGGAGCCTCCCATGAAAGTACATCAATGTAAATCTAATAACGCCTAAATGGCCGTACTTTGGACCATAAATGGGTCTTGGGCACATAAAGATTCAGTCATTCCGCAACAGTTGCTAACCATGGGAGCAGAAATTACTCGTGCTAACTTTGGGGAATGATGCTGGAGTACAAACTTCTTTTTTCAATAAATTCCTCTACCGTGGATGATATATTTTATCATCCCTTGTTACAAATATGTTTTAATAATAAAACTGTATTATTCCTTGGAGTACGGCTTCAAGTGAGACATTTGGATATCATTTCCTTTCAAATGTTATTTAACAATTCAAATAGAGCTGCATCTAACAGGAACTTGCAGCATGGGAAGTACAGTTTAATTGTTAATGCTCAACAGCGGTACGGAATTCTGGAAACTTATTGCATGTTTGATTCGGTAAGTGCAAACTTGTCTCACGAACTGTTATGCCGTTCACAAACTGTTGCACAACGAATTACGACTTCAATATCGCCATAACTCAAATAATAAATTTCTAGTTTTATGAGTTGACATACTGCAACTATACGCTATTGCACGCTACAAGTTTTCATCAATTTCACACTGGTGCAACACTACGTGAAACACGACGGGCTGTTGACGAATGTCCGGAATCAATCTCGAAGGTGAAAGATCCGAGGACAACACAAAGGAATTTTAGACCACTGTCATATGAGCACCTGAACTGGCACCCCACTCTCCAAACTCCCACACCACGCATCAACTTGAATAGAATTGAAGACACGCCAGATTTAACGTGCACCAACCTCCATGTACGCGACAGTCTTTGTTTGGACTAAGTATCGAACTCGCAACCCTCCGGTTGCTAATCCGTTACTCTTACAGTTGGGTTTCTGACCCACAAGAATGTTCAGATTAACAGTATACCAAAATTAATGCTTAATTACTGTTGGTAAGAGCTTGATTTTGTTGTTTTTCGATACCAATCAAAATTGTTCTGGGACTGTTCTCTCAATATGAAAGTTAAGAGTAAAATGAAGCTTCTTCACAAATAGCAATTTAAATGTTAACTAGGGGGCCCGCCTCCTGCTCGCTAACGCTCGCCAACCCACGGAGGATTGCTTTGCAATCCTCATTTTGGTTCGGTGCGCGAACCTATGCTCGCTTCGCTCGCATTAATGAAGACATGTATCCCAGCAGAAGGGATTGTTTACAAAGTATGACATTCCAAAAAAAATATTTTTCAAATCTAAATTTTTTGCTGTTTTTTAGAAAGGATGTATACAGTACCTTTGAAATCAAAATTGAAATGAAAACTTTGAGCAAATTTTGACTCGAAATGTGAGCGCTGATTTGAAAATTGAATACCCAGCATATTGTTTGTATGTACATTTACCCTTGCACTCGAGCCACCCACGCTTTTTCATTGAGTTTGTTGTCGAAAGTTGTAGCGCAAGCGTCTTCTTGAACTATAGTTATTGGCCCTGAAAAGAACCTTTTTTTAAATGGCCCTGAAAAGATCCTCCGCTTTCTTTGATTTCTATTATTAACTGCAACAGCTCGACTAAAATTTCATTTTTTTTTTCAATAAAATTTCATCCGATAACGCTATAAATGCAATTGAAGCGCGAGGCTTCGTGACAAACAAACAATCGTACAATGTTGCCAAAACGCGATAACAAATAACGTCTTTTTTGCGTGCCACGTAAGAGAATTATATATAGAGATGCTTAGTGACTATTGTTAAGGGCTTGGTTTTGTTGTGTTTCGATGCCAATCAAAACTGTTGTGGGACTGTTCTCTCAATGCGAAAGTTAAGAGTAGTATGAAGCGTATTCGTCAATAGCATTTTAAATGTTAATTCTTAATGATTATTGGTAAGATCTTGGTTTTGCTGTGTTTCGATACCAATCAAAACTGTTGTGGAACTGTTCTCTCAACGTGAAAGTCAAAAGAGTAATATATAGCTTATTTGTAAATAGAAATTTAAACTAGTACTTAATCCTTCGAAACTATTCAAGAATACTGAGTTGCTTAAACTTAAAATAAATAATTGAAATTATTTAATCAATTTTTCAGAATGAGTAATCATTGGTCGAATGTAAGTTAATTACTCGACTGTCGGATATTAGAATCTACAGTTTTGGAATAGATTCAATATGCAGTAACATGTATTCAGTCTTTCTACACAAGAAACAAAAAAATATACTTTTCAAGTAATAGTGGTATTGGCGTATTATATTTGCAACAAAATCCAAAGTACTTTTCTTCGGCATACCCTATTTATATTCACTATTCGTTTCTTCGTCGAGATCCCAGGTGTAGACTTATTACTGCTATGTATTCTTCTCAGAACACTAAACTTGATTATAGTGTGCTTTCATGAACTCTGCTTGTTGTATGTCTCTTCTGACTTTGGAGCCGCATACAACTACAAAAAGTTTTGAACGTATCATCTTGAAATTCAAAATGCGGGATACTAAGTGTCTACGTTCGTATTCAACTACAATATCTCTGTCGCTTTTCTTCGAATTCGAACTTTAAACTTTTCGTCTACTTTTCACCCGTCGAATCCATTTGAATTCGTCGTATTAGGCTTCATGTTTACGTTGTATGACAATTAGTTACTTTTTGTACATTATTTGTAGATGGTGATCCTCGTTAATTACTTTTTTGATTTAATATCAACTTGATTAGCAAATTTTTCGTGTAATACTTTAAAAGGTCATATGAAGCATGGGACAAGTTATTTTTTGTGCAAATTCATAAAAACTATTCAAGTGACATCTGTACTTTTATGAGAAATATTTATATTTTAATTATGAGTTAGTCCTGACTTATTAGGTGCATTATTTTGTTGACAAATTTGACGAACAGCAATACTTTTGGTTGACGGATTACCTTTCTTAATTATTGTAACTGTATTTATTTTCATACTTTTAATGCGACTAAATGTTGCGTTATTCAATGAATATTCATTGAAAATTATTAGTTTGTCATAATTCATGAAAGCACATTAGAAGGACAGTATAAGTGTTTCTGATTATCGCAATAAAGTGATTATGTGCATTGTTTTTGTCAAAAAATTTCAAGAACAGGAATAATTTTGGTTGAAAGATTAGTTTTTTAATTTTTACAACTGTATCATTTTCATACTTATGTGAGTAAGTTTCAAGTTTTCTGATTCAAATGATAATTTAGTTATTCTAAAAATCTTTAAGGTATCCGAACACGTTGAAAATGTCATTTTTGACTAAATATTCAAAAAGCAGTTTTTTATCTTATTTGATAGAGTATTTATTTGACTTTCCAAAGAATATTTGATTTTTTCTCTAAGTTAATTAGTTGAAGAGATATTACGATTTTAATCTAGGCGGGAAAACCGGAAGTATGTTTGAAAACCATCGGAAATGGACATAAAAAGACCAAAAACCTTCAAAATTTAAATTTAAAGCTTACTTTTTTTTTTGTAAATATAATTTTAGAAAGGTTTCTTAAGTGTTTAAATGTTTTTTTTTTTTTTTTGGAAATAGTGTGAACATTTTGAGAGAGAAGTGACGAACAAAATTGTTTACGCAAACAGTAAAAGCAAGGAGAGAGCAAACGATACACTTCAAACTGCTTTTACTCTAAATTAATATTTTTGCATTATTTCTTCACTTCAAATGTTATAACACAAAAATGGATTATTGATGGATTCTCGTAAAAATTTGAGAACTTGTTTTTCATAATGTTGTCTAGTGGATGAACTACAATAATTATAATTAGTTGAAGAGTTTTTAAATTATGACTCTTTATTTAAGAAATCTGACTGTAAAACTGTCAAAAATCTTGCATTCATTTTTCGATCGCTTGTCGAATTTTTGTTTTTTAAAATATATTTTTGATTGTAGTTTATTCACTAGACAATTGTATGTAGTTTATTTTGGAAGCATTATTTTTCAAATTAATTGAATAGATTTTTCTGTAGCACATTTGAAGTTTTTCATAAATTTCCTTACATTTTCATACATATTTATCAGTTTTACAAAATTATTAATATATAATTTAAATATTTATAGCCAATGCTATTTTTTAATAACACTAAACAAAAAAAATATCATTAAAATGTTTCTATATCACATAAAAAAAAAATAACGACCTCCAACGTGTCCGGATACCTTAAATATTACCAACACTGAGGCTACTCTGCTATGGATAGTCCAAGTCTGCCTTGAAATATCTAGAGCCAAGTAGTCTTAATGTTGTGGACATCGAAAATTTTTAGAATAATTAAAATCCATTTGAATATATTAAAAAAAAAACATTCTTTTATTTCTTTCCGTCCACCCACTTTTTTTATTTTTCGCTCCCGCAAGCATTCTTCTCGAGGACTACCCCCTTGATTTTATCAGGTCGTAAAACACAAAACAAACACGTTTCGCTTGGTGTAAGCTAACTATTCGATCTGGTATCTTATTGCTCTATTCTCAGTTATGGGGATTTACAACAAAGTGAGCAGTCATCTTCGTACTGTGGTAACCCCAGCCTCTTCGAACGATTTAGAGGGTGATGATTAGCTAGATTCGAAAGCAAAGAAAACAGGTTTTTTTTTAATCGAACAAAGTTCATGGAAGGAAGTTCAATTCAGACCTAGATCGCCACTAGGCTCGAATGTCTCTCCGAGGTCTTCTGGTCGTTCGTTTCTTACCTATCTAGGAGTAGGTATTTAGATACTTTAATTACGTCGCACTGGAGCAGCACAAAGGGCTATTGGCGATGGTCCCGGACACCAAGAGAAGGATCCGAGGATAAAACCACGTAATTTTGAACCACAATCAGATGGCGAGGTCACACCTAAACTGGCACCTGAATGCAAACCTCAACACCACACCAATATGAGAAATTTTAAGACCACGACCGATTTAACGTGTACCGGCTCCCTTTGAACATGATGCTATTTGGTTAGATTTGAACTCTCAACACCTCTTATACCGCGGACCTTATCTGAGGGTAAGGTAAGGTAATTTTAATTAACGTTGTACTAGAGCAATATAATCCCTAATCTGAAGGATTCACACGCATATATATGTTCAGGAATCAGTTGTCTTTCCTGCACGACTTATGTTTATTCAGTCGTTAAAACGTGTTGTGAGGTAAAACCAACAATACACTAATCACCAATCCCGTGATACTCGGGATGTTATTAACCTTCCTTGCGGTTGTCTCCGCGTGCTATCTCATCATAAAGGCAATCATTAGTAAAACTGACCAGATCTTGATGTACGTTTAATTTCATTAGAAGAAAACTAGCCGGCTCTTGATGCACGAAATACCAGGTCATTAGGAGTAAACTAATCAGATCTTGGATCTAGTCATCATTAAAAAATCGGCTTGGGGACGAGTTGTCTCATCATTTGTAAAACCTAGTCAGATCTTGATGGACGAAAAACCTCGTCATTGAAAGAAAACTAATTAGATCCTGGATCTGTTCATCATTAAAAAATCGGCTTGCTGACGAGTTGTCTCATCATTAGTAAAATTAGTTAGATCTTGATGGACGAAAAACCTCGTCATAACATGATAACTAATTAGATCTTTAATGTCATTATTAAACAATCGGCTTGGTGACGATTTGTCCCATCATCTATATATATAATTCTCTTACGTGGCTCACGAAAAAGACGTTATTTGTAATCGCGTTTTGGCAACACCGTACGATTGTTTGTTTATCGCGAAGTCTCGCGCATCGATTAAATTTATAGCGTTATCGGATGAAATTTTATTGAAAAAAAAAAGGAAATTTTAATGAGCTGTTGCAGTTAGTTTATAATAGAAATTAAAGAAAGCGGAGGATCTTTTCAGGGCCATTTAAAAAACGGTCCTTTTCAGGGCCAACAATTATAGTTCAACAAGACGCTTGCACTACAACTTTCGGCAAAAACTCAATGAAAAAATGTGGGTCGTTTGAGTGCTGGGAAAATGTACACACAAACAACATGCTGGGTATTCAATTTCCAAAGCAACGCTCACATTTCGAGTCAAAATTTGCACAAAGTTTTCATTTGAATTCTGATTTTAGAGATACTGTATATATTTTTTCTGTAATACAGCAAATTTAGATTTGAAAAACATTTTTTTGGTAACATATTTTGTAAACAATCCCTTCTGCTAGGACACATGTCTTCATTGAGGCGAGCGAAGCGAGCATAGGTTCGCGCAGCGAACCAATGAGGATTGCGAAGCAATCCTCCGGGGGTTGGCGAGCGTTAGCGAGCAGGGGGCAGGCCCCCTAGTTAGTAAAATTAATCAGATCTTGACGGACGAAATACCTCGTCATTAGAAGATAACTAATTAGATCTTGGATCTAGTCATCAATAAAAATCGGCTTGGTGACGAATTGTCTCATCATTCTTTAAAATTAGTCAGATCTTGATGGACGCAATACCTCGTCATTAGAAGAAATCTGACCATATCTTGAATCTAGTCAATATTAAAAATCGGCTTGGGGACTAGTTTTCTCTTTATTATAAAAATTTAGTCAGATCTTAATGAACAAAAAATACCTCGTCATTGACGTCAGTGACATTAGAAGAAAGCTAACCAGATCTTGGATCTAGTCATCATTAAAAAATAGGCTTGATGACGGGTTATCTCATCATTAGTAGATTAGTCAGATCTTGATGGACGAGATATCCGATCATTAGAAGAAACCTTACCCTATCGTGACCTAGTCATCATCAGAGAATCTTTATGGCGAGATGAGTAGTTTATTAGTAAAATTGGTCAGATCTTGATAGACTCGACATCTCTTTTGAAACTACCATTTGGAGTGTCAAAACCTTTATGGAATTAGCTTCGAGTATTATGAGTACAGAAATTTGTATGAATTCCTGTTTCTCTCTATCTCTTAAGAGGTATATATCATTATTCCATATATTTTTAAGAAAGGTCTTAAAATTATCAAAACTTATAAGAATTCAAAAACAGTTGTTAAGTTTGTACATACTATTAGTGGCAAGATTTTTAGAGCGAAGATCAAAGATCGTTTTTAATGAATACAGCAAAGCTGTCGTTTCAAAAATGGCTAGCTTTGAATTTGAAAAATCTTTTTTTCAGGAGAGTAAATTGATTCTTCTTTTTATCGAAATTCACGCATAACAGACTTTATTTAATTGTAAGATGTTTGTATGCCTTATAACTTAATACTACAAATTGAATTTTTAATTTAATATCTCTCTTGTGTGCTCTCAAATTGATATCAGAATCCTTAATTAAAAAGTCATTCCATAAAATATTATGGTAGCTTGATTTTTAATCAAAACTGTATGCTTTGTGGGTTTGGACGCTAAATGTCCAAGGAGTTTGGGTTTTATTAATTTTAAAAAATCGATTGTGAAGTGGTGGGTGAAATTAATACATTGATTTATTAAGTCTTACCAAGAGTCATCCTTCTTATGGCTTAATACTCCCGTTAATTAGTTTTCTACCAGAAACAATTTTTCTCTGCTGTCTTTGTTTCAGTGAAGATTTTTGTCGTTGAATAATACCCTGATATATCTCAAAGCACAAAATAAAGCTTAGTTTGTTTTACTTTTAATCTACGAAAAATACTTAAAACTTTTAAAAACATTCTAAAAATATTTTTTTCAGTTTCCTCTCAAACAATAGTGTCTGGCTGTTTGATATCTGTAATCTAGTATTGATTATAGGAGAAGAGAATAGCATTCAAATATATTTCTAGTTATTTCACATTAAAACTTCGTACGAGAATATTTCCCTTAATAGGGTAATGAGTAATGATTATTGGAAACAGCTTCGTTTAGGTTGTTTTCGATACCAAACAAAACTGTAGTGAAAATGTTCTACCGCTGGGAAGGTTTAAAACAGAATAAAATTCTTCCTTAACTATCAAATTAAACTATTATATTATTCAACCGTTTCAAACTACTACAACTCATTGATCCGCTAGAAGATAGTGAACCATTAAAATGTTTATTTTTGCTTTTTCAGAACGCGAAGCCATTGTTTAAAACTTATTAAAATATACGGTCGGCTTAGTAATTAACTGTCATTGACTAAAATTAATTCGGTGACTCTAAATGCTTATTTGTTTTGTGATGCAATACAAAATCGCATATTCTAATATGTTTAAAAGATGTAGCACTATCGAAAAGCTTAATTTATAAGTTTTTTCACCTAAAAACTTATTCTATGTCTTTAACAGCTGCATATAAAATACAAATAAAAACATTTTTGCCAGTTGATTAATTTCTGCACTAAGCCAATCATATACGAATTAGATAAGATATACACACCTGGCTAAGGACCGTCGTGTTCACTAATGGTGACTGGGGCACGTTAAATAGGTCGTGGTCACAAAGTCCCCCCCTGTTCCCATACCAAATCAATACCTCTGGGGTACCTGATCAGGGGGTTATCGACCTAAGATTGGGATCTAAAATTACGATATGTGTGAGTGAATGGATGTATGAAAGGAACCTTCCTGTAAAACGGATGTGTCATGTTTGTCGAGCAAAGTCGGACTTCCTCCCAATGGGGCTCAATAGCATGGAAGGCGCACACTCTCGCCTCTTGCCGTCTTCGACGGGCCTGGCACTCCTCTGGTCTGCCAGTGTAGGTATAAGAAACATATAAGATATACACTCTATAGCAAAAAATCGACACCCCAAGAAGCAGTTGTCCGATTGCGATAAAAAATTGATGGATGTGAATAATATACATTGAAAAACAAACGATTAAAATTTTAGAACAATTGAATGATTTATTTCGGAGTTCGATCGTTACAAAGGGAGGAAGTAAATAAGGCGGTCGTGACCAGTCCACATCTGGCCTGGATGCAAGCTGTCACCCGGCATGTCATGGACTGAAAAAGTTCCCGATGGTGTCCTGAGGAATTTCTTGCCAAATTGTCTCCAACTGTCGGGCTAAATGGTCAACATTCCGGGATGGTTGCAATCGTCTTCCCATAACGACCCAAATGTGATCTATGGGACAGGGATCAGGAGGTTATTTTATATAGAGTGTATACCTGTACCTTGGAAATAAAAGTTGGTGCAATGTCCAAATTTTTGGGGATATTGAGTAATGACTAAACTAAAAAATTTACTTTATGCTTCGCATATTATGTTTCCAGAAATTATTGAACGCATTCATTCTCAGCCGTTTTAAATAAGGAGTGAGAAATATGTATTTATTCTTATAATTACTTATAATCCCATTTATTTAATTTTGACATTCCAAAAATGTAATAAAATAATATGAATAACTAAAACATAATATTAAACTTAACATACTGTTAAACGTAACATACTGTTAAACTTAACATACTGTTAAACTTAACATACTGTTAAACATAACATACTGTTAAACATAACACAATGTTAAACATAACACAATGTTAAACATAACACAATGTTAAACATAAATTAATGTTAAACATAAATTAATGTTAAACATAACACAATGTTAAACATAACACAATGTTAAACATAACACAATGTTAAACATAACACAATGTTAAACATAACACAATGTTAAACATAACACAATGTTAAACATAACACAATGTTAAACATAAATTAATGTTAAACATAACACAATGTTAAACATAACACAATGTTAAACATAACACAATGTTAAACATAAATTAATGTTAAACATAACATAATGTTAAACATAACACAATGTTAAACATAAATTAATGTTAAACATAACACAATGTTAAACATAACACAATGTTAAACATAACACAATGTTAAACATAACACAATGTTAAACATAACACAATGTTAAACATAACACAATGTTAAACATAACACAATGTTAAACATAACACAATGTTAAACATAACACAATGTTAAACATAACATAATGTTAAACATAACACAATGTTAAACCTAACACAATGTTAAACATAAAATAATGTTAAACATAAATTAATGTTAAACATAACACAATGTTAAACATAAATTAATGTTAAACATAACACAATGTTAAACATAAATTAATGTTAAACATAACATAATGTTAAACATAACACAATGTTAAACATAACACAATGTTAAACATAACACAATGTTAAACATAAATTAATGTTAAACATAACACAATGTTAAACATAAATTAATGTTAAACATAACATAGCGTTAACTAAAACATAGCTAATGCATAATATTAAAACATAATGTAAAACACTTAATATCTATGTCTATATGCAAATAACTCAAGGTAAATTAAAACTTCCCTCTCTCAAAGCAATTAATTTTTTACTCTTTCTGTACGTTATAAAAAAAGTCTAAACCCAAAATCACACACAAAAACTCAATCGTACTATTCAAGACAAAGCTATATGAAATTGGAAAGGGACTGGAGCCTATACACATAACAAAGAAAACTCAGATTAACGTCTTTCTTACACCAAGACCTTTAAGTCAAGTACTTGGACAAATCCACCAAAAAAAAAAGCAAAAAAAGTATACATTTCATTCGAAAATATATCTCTGATTTTTCCCCTCTTTTTTTCCCCATAATGATATCGTTTCCTCTCGCAAGGCCAGTGATGCGATGGCAGGGAATCCCTCTCTTCCGAAGGCCATCTTTTTAAATTACCGTTGGGGAACTTTGATTCGGCTGCCGATAAATTGGATTTAATCGGAAGATATCTCCTGTTGAGATTCCTTTTGTTATTACCATCATTTTCGTCCAGGAATGGGAAAGGGATTACTGTTTCGCTTCTGCTTTCCTCGGGTAATGGTGCTTAAAACTAAGAATGTGCTTTTCAACGCTTGGGAACAATGTCTGGAGAGGAATTGAGCTAGTGTTTGAGGATTTTTTCGTGAGGTATCAAATCCATGGTAGAGGTAATGAAGGAAAAGATGGCGAATATTTTTCCCAAGAAAATTGTCTTCTCTGAGTTCAAAAAGGCAAACTATCCTAAAAACCTTTTATTCTAATCAAACTGTGTACATTTTTTTATAACAAATACTTTAGTTGTGTTTTGATAAGTACTAGTGATAGCAATATTTTGAAAATGTATTACTAAAGTTGTAATCTAAATGGTTTTTCTTTACAATCACATAATTAAATTTCACGTGGAATATTCCAGATAGAAAATACTAGATGGATCAGAATGGAACATGTACTGTCATGGGAAAATAAACAGAACTACAACCCCTCATTTCGAGCAGTATTCATAGTAGATTCAAATGTATCATTCTATGGAGAACAACGTTCTCTGAAAATTCAATTTTACAAATTTGAATTTGGGACTGTCCTCATAAGAAATTTTTCACAAATCAAATTTCTAAAGGCAACACTATGTTTTGTGGCCTTAATCACATTCGACGTATTCAAGTAAGTCTAAATATGACTTTAATATCATTATATCCGGGAATACTCAATGTTCAAGCAGTTGTCCATTTCAGGGATCATCTCCACATTGACAGTCGCTATTTGTAAATCGAGAGTGATTATTTGGAGTTAATCGGACAACTATTTATTGGTTGCTTGACTAATAGATTACGAAGAACCTTAATCCTCCTGATGGTACTATCGACGAGGTATATCGTCATTAGAAAAAAAATTATCATATTTTGATGGACAATAAATTTGGAACGAATGAAATTTAATATTTACTGTTTAAAGTTTAACAGTTATCATTAACTGATGTTTATCGTTAGCATTAAAGAAGCTTTTCATAATAACACTTAATTTGTCATTGCTTTTTTCATCTTTAGGAGTCCCCTTAAAATCACAGTGGTGTAACGATAATTAAAGTGTCCATTAAGTTAAAACTATCTAGACGTTAGAGCGTATATTTTAATGGTAGTATTAACAAGTCGAAACCCCGGCGGTAGGCCATGAAATATGACGTCACCACGGAACGACATATACCTCATCTGCATGGCGTTGACAGACTGTTTTCTCAGATGAGTCCCGTTGCAATCTGGACTATGACGATGGACGTGTACTCATCAGACGCAACAGAGGTAAACGCCTTCTCAAGTCGTCATACTGGACGAACCCCTGTCGTTATGGTCTGGGGTGCTATTGGATATGATGGGCTATCCTGTCTAATCCAAATTTTTGGGACCCTGAACAGCGGGCTCTACATCAGGGAAGTTGTGGATCCCGAGGTCATGCCCCTCCTGTAACGCATTCCCGGAGCTGTACTTCAGCAAGACAATGCCCTTCCACATGTTGCTTGGAATGTACACCCGTCAAAAAAAAAACGACTCACCTGATCGCAATTGCAAAATTTACATCGCAGAACTAAACGGAAGGTAGCAACCGATAGGGATGAATATTTTCTACAAATATTAATATTTAAAATTTGTCTAAGCGGCAGTCTTCATATTAAATTGGGTGCTTCCTCCGAAACTTTCAATACAAACTCCCCTCTTTTATAACAAATTTGGATTCTACACAATTTCAGGCGAAAAGAAAAAAAGTTCATCAATTTTATTGGATTTTTCACCGATTTGTAAGTGTTTGAAAATTACATAGATCTTCTAATGTTAAATTGGTGTTTCACGTTTTTTGTTATATTTGCTAAAAACATTAATTTTCCTTGGAAATTGTTTTTCCATCCTTTGCTACACAAAAACCCAAACACAATTTATAAACATTTTAACTATCAAACTAAATTTTACTATTTTTTATTAATTATGAAATTAATATTCACAAAAATTACGAATAGAAACCTGGGAAAATTTTGACTCCTTGCGATTCAACTGTTACTGAAACATCGGAATTCCGAATTTCAGCTCATCATGTGCATAATTAGAAGCGCAGTGAGACTGTTTGCGAAATTCGATGATTTCGTTACCGGGGATTGTTCACAAAGTGAAAACAGAAATTTCTGCCATACGATCCAGGGATTCAATCAGAATGGATTCTGACTTTGTCACCATCTTAATGGACTCCATATCAAGGCGCCTACAACAGGTCATTGGCTGCGACGGCCACTACACGTCTTGATAAATATTTATAATGTGATTGATCTTCGAACATTTACACGCTCCCTCATGTCAATATTGAGGGAAATGAATGTGAGGATTCTTTGGCCAAAGAAGCTAGAGAACTTGATCAGAGGTGTACCACCATCACACTTGCTGATGCTAACGCAGTGGCCAGATATAGAATTATGACTCACACATATAAGAAATCCCTTTAAACAGAATTAGACTGTCCTAGAAATATCACATCCACTATTGCCAGGCTTAGAACTGAGAATTATGAGGGCATGAAGATCCATCCGGACGAAACAAGAACCTATGCCCATTGTAAAAACTGTCCCGAAGTCTAACTCACGCCCAACCACATCTGAATGCCCAACTGTTGCGATGAATCTTTTGAGGATTGGAATGGTTCCACTCAGGGACCCATTACGGGAGATCATCTACAGCTGGGATGCACCAACATTGGCAGAGTTTGTGACCAATGCTTTTGATGGAATCTAGACCGCTTCCCCAATACAATATTGCTTGTCCATGGACACGCGAACAACAAGAACAACACGCTCCATCAATGGTTTTTATGGATTTTCTCGGTCAATTTTACACCGTTTTTCATTTTTTTCCCATCAAATCTGCCTGAAATTGTGTGTATAATCAAAATTTGTGATCAAAGATGGGAGATCGTATTGAAAATATTGGAGCAAGCACCCAATTTAATATCATGAGGACCGCTTATACAAATTTTAAATATTGGTATTTGTAGAACACATTCACTCCTATAGATTGCTACCTTCCGTTTTGTTCTGTGCTGTAAATTGTGCAATTGCGATCGGGTGAGTCGTTTTTTTTTTAAATCTAAATCAAATATTATCTAAATCAATTAATATCTTGAGGTGCCAAAATCACTTTCATATTTCGAAATTTTGCCAAATTGTTCACAAAAATAATATTAACAAATTTTAAAATTTTATTACATCTTATTTAAAGCCACGAATGGGTGAAATGAACTTCGTTGCTTGTAAAAAAAAGTTTCACACCTAACATTATCCCGGAAATTAAAAAAATTCCCCTTTTTTTAGAGCGCCATCACGCGCGTCTCAACTAATCTCAACAGACTCATCATTGCGTTCCTCGCTATTACGGGTGCAATTCTTTTTCTTCGCTTGCTTATAAGGGGGTAAATAATTCGTATTTCACCACATTGAGTGGAGGCGTCTGGGTTTCATTAAATACCCGACCATATTTTTTGTAAATATCTAGTAGGTGCATGCTCCTGTATATACCCTATCGATCTAGTCCATCGTAGAAAACAAAGTTATTTGTTCCAATTGATTCGCTTTCGTTTGTTAGTGCGTATTTTACCGTTTCGTTTTACTTATTTTAGATATTTTTTATACAGAATTTTAATAATTAAGTTCAGTTTTGTTGGGTTTGTTTGTCAAGGGTACACGGTTCTGTGAATAAGTCGAACGACACGATCAGTAGATGTATGTGCCGTGTTTGGAATGACTGAAATAATAAAGCCTAACATGCTTCTAACATATGCAGATGTTATGAAGTATTGTCTTTACATACTGAAAGATTATAAAAGAGATGCTAATATGGCTGATGTATGTTCAATTTTAATAAACGAGCTTAAAAGATTATGGGAAAAAAGTTCGTTTTGAACTGTAACAAACCAACAAATAATATATATGCTAAAAAAATATCATGAAGTATATATATAGAAATATTAAAAAACTATTAAAAAGAACTGGCAAACTAGATTTCTCGTAAAATGTTGTGTCTTTCAGGTAATCAGCAGAGAAAAATCTATTTGATATTAGCATATGTAAATGTAAGGACTTTCTTAGTTGTACTTGCAAAATGAAAGCACCTATTGCTGAAAGAGCTTTTTTAAGAAATCAAAAGACATTTCGAAAAATGGTCATTTGAAATGTAAACATTAAAACCAGCAGAATGCTTGGAAAAAGATTGCAGCGCAAAGAAAGAGAAGAAGAGAGCCAAAACGTTCAGCTCAAAGATTGTAAAGGAAAACAATAGAACATACTCTCTCCATCTATAACGGGAGCTACTTTGAGTTCTAATTTGCATAAGAATTAATATCACACGATAAACACAATCATAGATAATAACACTCCTTCAACTTTGCAAATGAGAACTAAACTTCCAAATGTAGCTCTGGCTTCTGACAAAACTGGTTCTTCCAATAGATCAGCAGCAATTCAAATAAATGCTACTTTGAAGAATATGGGAATAATTTCCAAGGGTGATTCTTCAAATATAGTTGATCATAGTAAAATTAGAAGGGAAAGGACAAAGACCCACAGCTTGACGATAAAGGAAAAATGAAGAAAAAACATCTTTATCAGAACATGGAATATACTTTGATGGACGAAGGGATGAAACTTTAGTTATGATTGCTTGAAAAACCGTAACAGAATAACATATCGTTCTAATATCAGAACCGGGATCAAAATATATGGTACATGCCACTCCTACAACTGGCTCTTCTCAAAATATTAAAACAAGTATTTTAACTTTTTTGGAGAAAAATATCGATCTTTCTAAGATGCAAGTGGTTGGTTGAAATGTTACAGTGGTAAATACAGGTTTGAAAATGGAGTCATTCGAGAAATCGAGCTATTTTATGTCGTCCTGTGCATTGGTTTATTTGTTTATTACATACAAAAGAGCTATATTTATGTCACATTTGTTGCAACATTTAGACGGGAAAACCACTGCACCAAAAGGATACAGAGGAGAAATTGTGAATATGTTAGAATCTTGAGAAAAATTGACGTTGAAAAGATAGTAACTTTGCCATATATTATCCTAGAGGATCTTAGCACTGATTAACGATACCTTTAAGAAATGTGTACAGTGATATGAAATAAATATATTCCATTAAGCTTGTCACAAAAAGATCCAGGAAAATTGAATCATTCCAGATGGTTTACGACGGCAAATAGAATTGTAAGGTTATATGTTTCAACAGAAGATCCATAACTAGAAAATATCAACAGAGTATGTTGTGAAGGTATACTCATATGTCGGTACGGGAGTCTTCATTTTTACAATATTATAAATAAATAGAGATTTTTGCCTGAAGATTAAAAAATTGAAATCGATCTAACTTTGCAAAGATATGCTTACTATACCCATCCATAAAATATTATTTTGGCAATGTTAGCTGATGATCGAAAAAACACGTTAGAGTATTGGGTCTCAGAAGAATTTTAAAATTAAGGCAAAAAATAAATAACGTTGAAAAGAATATTCTAGAGTTCAAAATTCCTAAGTTAAACTTCGAATAAGACGATTACATAAATCTAATTAAATGGCAATAAGATTTCATTACAGAACCACCACTTACAGTATTTATTTCTGATAATCAACTCAAGTCTATAATTCTAGACGTTCCGATCAATAGTAACAAGTTTAACTATTCGTGCCGTTCACAAGCAGAACATTGCGTTAAATTAGTAACTGAAGCATCAAGTGTAGTATGTGATACAGCGGCACTGGATGAATTTATTCGGTCGTCTTACACTTGCTTTACCCAGATTTGAAACCAAAAGCCTATATTAACCACTTTTAAGTTAAACCACTTGTATACCAGCAACTTCAATTAAATTTTTTAGGGTAAGGTAGTAATTTCAATTTAATTTTTTAGAGTACGCTAGTAACTTAAATTGAAATTTTTAAGGAGTGGGGGTTGAACTCGATATGCAGTCGAGTTGTGGGTTGTTTTTATAATGAAAACAAGCAAAGAGCTGCAAGGGGAAGCGACCGTGTAAATGCGTGATCGCAATGATGAGTTTATTGAGAAGAGTGGAGACAAGCGTGATGGCGCTCTTAAGGTATGTGCCTACTTTCAAAGCTTTTTTTTTTTTAAAGGTAATTTTTTTGCAATCTTTATGTTTTCAGTTACAAAGGTACATACAACTGTTAATTCAAATGCTACTTTGATGGACTTTTTTTTAATTTAAGAAATTTTGGCCATATTTGATCAAAATTTAGTGAAATTTGACCGCTGCGCCAAAGCTTCCCGATCAAATTCTAATAAATATATTCCACTTTTTCTTTCAATAATATATTTGTTACATACTTACCCGTTTTGTGAAGCAGAATAGTTGCAGTTCCTCTTTAAAGTTACTTAGATATGTCAAACTTTGTAAACACAACATGATTTTACAAAAAAATATATCACTTTTTCAAATAAATATAGCTCTAAAATAATTTAACATATACTTACCAGCTATATTTGAGGTTTATAACATACCTAGAGGTGTATAGAACACTGTGGAAAAATTTGTATTTAAATATATAAAAAAGTTTATGAGAAATGAGATTTTTCGTAGTCCAAAAAAATAAAAATAGCAGTTTTGCAGAAAATGCAAATAAAGATTTTAAAGTTCTACAAATAATTATACACATGTTGAAACACCTTAGAATTCCCCATACTTGTAAATCAAGCCTTCCTTGACTTCATTTTTAATTAATTGTGATTTTCTTTTAATTTTAATATTTTTCTGGATAATTTTGCTTTAGGCTGTACTTGTCTCCTTGATTTTTTTTAATTCTTTCAACATCAATTCCTTTGTAGTTTTTATCATTTCTGGTTCAAGTGTTATATTAAGATAATTAAATACAAGTATCAGCTCCATATAGCCCGAGTTGAATAACAAAACTGCTATCTTAGAACCTAATAACAGTGATTGCAGTTGAACAAAATTTTCTTTCGGAATAATATTCCACAGAACATTCTTGAATGACTCATTGTTATTCTGTGTCATGCTATGTAAACACTTTCATAATATTTCTTGGTCACAAATGCGCGCTAAAAAATAAAATAAATACTTAATTCGATATTAAAAAAGTAAATTGTGCATTCACAATGTTATAGAGTACTGAAACAGCTGTTTAGATGCATTGTTTACATTTCTATAGCTTAGTTTCGGTTTCGAAAACATCATTTCGGTTTATAATTTGGCCTATAATTTTGCTTCCAATTATCGTAGAAACAAAAGTAAACTATTTTTGGAATCCTAAAAGTCTGGGCTTTACTATAAAAT
This sequence comes from Metellina segmentata, assembly GCA_947359465.1. Lineage (NCBI taxonomy): Eukaryota > Metazoa > Arthropoda > Arachnida > Araneae > Tetragnathidae > Metellina > Metellina segmentata. The sequence goes on from OX375882.1 coordinate 39,010,194, forward strand.
AATTTTTAAAAAAAACGGAAAATTTCCAGAAAACTGTAATTTTTGGGTAGGCTTTAAAAAAGGGGAAATTTTTAATTTCCTGGATAATGTTAGGTGCAAAACTTTTTTTACAAGCAGGGAAGTTCATTTCACATACCCATAGCTTTAAATAAGATGTAATAAAATTTTTAAATGCGGTATTATTATTTTTGTGAAAAATTTGGCAAAATTTCGAAATTTCAAAGTGTTTTTGGCACATGAAGATATTAATTGATTTAGCTCATATTTTTTTATAAGCATGGTAGAGAGAGTCCCCAACTATTCCCACCATAGGCGTTTTCAATATCCCAAATTCGTGTTTTCCGCTCCACCCTAATGTACAAGCCATTTTCAGTGCACAACAGGCTCCGCTTTTTCCATGGCCTGCGCATCCCTCGGATATGTTGCCCATTGAGCATGTCTGGGTCTGGTACTCGCTCCTAGCTCAGAGAGTACGGCTGAACTTCGGGATCAGATAGAGGACATCTGGAATTCCATTTGTCAGTTTGAAACTCAGAATCTGTATGATTTCATGCCACGAAATCTACAGGCTCTCATCGCTGCAACTTATTATGGTCGCTGCACAAGATATTGATTTTCGGCATTACTTTGGTTTTATTGCTCTGTAAATTTGACCACTATATGTACTATATATAATACGGGGAAACAACTATATCTAATACGTGGAATTGATTTACTTTATTTCTGATAATTCTTTTATGGTGTCGCAATTTTCACAAACGATAGTGTAGATTCGTAATTTTGTATCTTTAAGGGGGTCCGGAACACAAAAAAAAAAAAAATTTCGAAAACAATTTTTCTATATTAAAAAATTATCGGTGTCTTTCTGCTTAAAATGAAGTCTGAATCATGTTTCTATCTTAATTAGAACGAAAGATAGAATTAATTTTGTGGTTCGTTGTTTTGAAAATCTAACACTCAAACAGCTGTTGTCATGGCAACAACATCTGTGAAAGACGTTATTTAAGTCTACGGAGACCTTTAAACTATGCAGAAAAAAGGTAGAACTTTCAAAAATCAAACTAAACCAAAGATTTAAGAGGAGAGAAGGAGAGCTACTCGTATGGATGATCTTAAAGGGCATTTAAACATTTTATTAATTGTAAATATGACTTTAAAACTTTAAATGCGTTTTTCTCCATGATGCAATTTTTCAAGAGTTCTTGTATTCAAATCGTTATAAGTCAAGAACCAATTACGATTAAGAGTTGAAATTTGGAATACATCTTTTTCAGACATTATACTTTAATTGTGATTCAGCAAATTTGAAACAAATATTTACTTTAAAAATATAACTTTTAAAAAAAAAAGTACCTCAAAATTTGTAGAAGTTTTCATTCAAATATTTTTTTATTTCTTTTTAATAATTATTTTTAAATTTGATGAATCAGAATGAAAGTTCATACATTTGTGAATAATTTACTGCAAGAATTTTAAAAATTCACCAAAAATATATTGAGGTTTAGCAATTTGAAATGAACCCTCTTTTTTCAAAAAAATTTAAATTTAAATTTTTTATAACAATTTTGGAAAACTTTTGTATTGTGATTTTGCTAATTAGTTAGATGGGTAACCAGAACAAAAAAAATTCAAAATGAATTAATAAAATTTTTTTTGATGTATCCCGGACCCCTTTAAAAGTGGGATTGATCCCGAACCCTAACAAATAGCCTATTTTGTTGATCCAGTGTGAGGCAAATTCAATTATCTACCTTTAGGCCGAAAACAACAACTGTTGTCATCTCAAGCAGCTGGATTTTATGCTGCTTGTCACCGAATATAGAGGTTAACATGGTATCATCTGTGGGCGCTGTCCAGGCATTCCAGTAATGAACACTCAGAAATCCATCTGTTTCCAGCTCATTTTTTGTGTGGGCTTTCTCAATATACATCGGGAAAAAGTATTGGGAGAAAATCTTCCACATGTGACCACTAATGTTGCTTGAAATGTAGCGATGATCCATACCAAGTTAAAACGACAAGCAATCTCTTATAGCAATTTTTTATAAAAAATAAATGAGTGATTTGAACTCAAGCGTTTACCAAACACTGTTTCAGATCTTTATACTTATTTTATGTAATATTATTTAGTCTTGTAAGAAGCATTTTGAATTAAAACCTTCTATATATATATATATATATATATATAATTCTCTTATGTGGCAAGCAAAAAAGACGTTATTTGTTATCGCGTTTTGGCAACACTGTACGATTGTTTGTTCACCACGAAGTCTCGCGCGTCAATTGAATTTATAGCGTTATCGGATGATATTTTATTGAAAAAAAATTAATTTTAGTCGAGCTGTAGCAGTTTATAATTAGAAATCAAAGAAGTCGGAGGATCATTTTAGGGCCATTTAAAAAATGGTCTTTGTCAGGGCTAACAATTATAGTTCAACAAGACGCTTGCAATATAACTTTCGACAACAAACTCAATGAAAAAGTGGGGTGACTCGAGAGTGCTTGGAAATGTACACACAAATATCGTGCTGAGTATTCAATTTCTAAAGGTGCGCTCACATTTCGACTCAAAATTTGCTCAAAGTTTTCATTTGAATTCTGATTCCAGGGTACTGTATATACATTTTCTGTAATACAGAAAATTTAGAGTTGAAAAATATTTTTTTGGAATATCATATTCTGTAAACAATCCTTTCTGCTAGAACACCTGTCTTCATTTATGCGATCTTTAGCAAACATAGGTTTTTTCGCAGTGAACCAATGAAGATTGCAAAGCAATCCTCCGGGGGTTGGCGAGCTTTAGCGAGCAAGGGGCAGGCCCCCTAGTTTTTTTTAATAGTATTGGTCTTATACGCGCTCGTGAAGCAAGCAGATTAATCATAAAGAGACAGACGAAACGGTAATTTTTCGTAACGCGTCTGCTAAAACATCTAGAAAACCAAGGATGTTATTAGCATTTAGTTACCAAGTAAGCACTCAGGTTTTTAACAAAAATACAACGATCAAGTTTTCGATGCCGAAAAAGTATATGTTCCACTTACCCTAGTTAGGGTTATTAATGATGAGTGAATAATTGAAAATGAGCCCAGAAACACATAATTACGGCTAATGGATTCTTGGAATTCTTTTTTCCCATATATTAAGTTTCAATGGATTGAGGAGACATTCAAAGCTTAATTAATGGAAAAGGTACGTTTCAAAAGCTCATAATCAGGTTTTAAATAAATATAATATCAGTTTCAGCAATACGCGCAATTGTATATTCTTCTTTTATACAACTTTTAATTTTAAAAATTACGTACTCCTATTTTTACAAAAATTGTGATACGTTAAATGCATTATGTGTACAACATATACAATAGAAGTTCAGTTAATTTTCACATTAGAACTTATTATTATATTTAACTAATGAGTATCACTAGATTCATTAGACGTAGTACTTTAGGACACAGCAATTGTCTGTCATGTTACTCTAAGACTTGTCAAAGAGAACTTTAATTTAGTTAATTCATATTATTCCATCGCATTACGTCAATAAAATCATATGTAAACTGAAAATTTCTTTATTCAAAAGTAGATATCTTCCATATCAGTAGCCTTCAATTACAAAACAGAGTGGATAGGGTTTCGAAAAAGAATAACAGGTCTTAAGAAACAATGCTCACTTCACATGTTGACATTTTGCCCCTTTGAGTTGGTTTCATATGGCTTACACTCATACTGTGGTGAAGACAGTTCTACAGATAATCATCATCCCCTCCCAAAGACTTGTCTGTTTTATTCGTACGAATTATCTGAATCGTTTGCCATGATAGTTCGGGCGGCATATTACCAACCTTTACTGGAGTAGAAGATATGGGGAAATTTTAAGCCCGCTGATTCATTGGTTTCAATTGTAAGCTCTCTGGTTCGTTCGTTTCTCACCAAGTGATCCAAACGTGGCTCACTCATTGTGCGCCACTGCGCATGCGTGAGAAGTAGGGATATTTACTTGCTATGGCGTCTAGTGCTCAGTCCGTTGCATCATGATTCATCAGTGGAATTTTTTTGATGATTCACAATTAACTGTTCTGAGCACCTTATAAAATAGACACTGCACATTTCCAAGATTACAATTAACATTCTTTTAATTCAAAAGCATAGGTATGTATATACAATTCTCTACCTTAGATTAATCGTATATGCAATTTTTTCGACTGTAGGGTTTGCATTGTAAGTGGCATTTAAACAATTGTAAGTGAGCAACCATTTATCTGACTTTAAAGCATCTATCTTTCACAACGTAAAGAAAAAGCCCTTTAATATCACTTGATCTCTATACTGTAAAATTTTCCAAACGTCAGTTACGATAGTTTACCCCTGAGGTACAGAATTATCACTACATTTTGCAGTTCATAGGCATTAAAATATTTTTTTTTACGACAAATGCATCCATTTCTCGTGACGGTTACATTAGAATTATTAATATAGACATTGTTTTGTTAGGTATATCATCTCGTTATCAGACCTGTGTTCAAAATCACTAAAATCATTGTATTCAATAAAATTGCCAAAATTTTGTAATGTATTTGCAACAGTGAGATAACAACGGACACAAAAATGAGCCTTGTTGAAATGACTTTCCAAAATGGTACGCGGGCGCTAGGACTATAACTCTTTAGAAAGAGGCAGTTCATCAATATTAAATATACTAAGTTGGAGTCCTTGGAGGAGAGAGAGAGGACATGTTATTAAACCATTCATGTCATTCAAATTATTAAACCCCAATTTAAAATTTACGTGTTTAATGATTTTGAGAACCTTAAATTATTTATAGTATATAAACGTTCTGAAACATTTGGCCACTAGGACCTACTTTTGCTACAACCTTTATAAATAAACTCTAACGACCTTTTTTTTTCACGTGGGTTTCACAGGAATGGCACAGACGCCTTACGGATAGTGAAACGTTTTAAATTGTTTAATATTATTTAATTTCGACGGTGTACTTTTGAACTTTTCACAAGTACGTTCTCATTTTAAAGAATTACCTGTACAAATCATTTTTAGTCGTTGAATTTACGTCGCATTGTTGCATGTCAGAGATCAATTCCGAAGAGAAAGATCTGAGGACAACCTCATTTTAAAATCGGTTAAATAACGAGTATAATATCTAAGCTGGCACACCACTCTCCAAATTTTCACACCACGCCAAAAAGAGGACAATAGAGACCACGACGGATTTAATATACCCGCAGCGATCTTAGGTTGGATCGAGTTTGTAACCGGCGACTCTACCAACTGGGCTTCCATGGAGCAAATTAATATTGAGTATTACATTCATTACTATCAAAAATATATTGCTTCAAAAAGACTTTTTGAAAACTATTCTGGAGCTAAAAAATGTGGTTGACTACTGTTATTTTTTGTAAAGCAATAAACATTATATATAATTTTTCTTAGATCGATGAAAAATATAATATGTTTTCGGTGTGATATGAGACGAAAAAGGTTGACAATAGATGTTCTTAACGGTTCCACCCATATACTCGTATATCCGTTTTGTAACCTGTAATCTCTATTGGGTGCGTCTTTTAACCAGTATTATCTGAGGCCACAGTAACCCAGTTCGATGAGTAACAGATTAGAAATCGAAGACTTGTTACTTCGAAACTAGGTCCCACCAAATTTTCCCATCCTGTATGCGGGGTCTGGTTCACGTTAAATCTGTCGTTGCTTCAAATTCCCTCACGTTTGGGTGGTGGGGAATTTTGAAGAGTGGAGTACCATCTCAGGTGCTGACATTGTCATCGGATCATGCCACAAAATCACGAGGTGTTGTTCTCGTATCTTTCCCTTCCTTATCGGCCCCAGGACCGTCAACAATAGTGTGATCAGTTTTGACTTTAAATAAACACCTCCCTCTAACCAGCATTAAACTTCGACCCATAGAATCTTTCACCAATAGAGTATCTTCGTACCACACCATAGAATCATCGACCCAATGATCCTTTCATTTAATCCGATGCAGTCATTCTGCGAATTGTGAGGAAAAAGTAACGCGATACACTTGTTGATTCCGTGATTCTGCTCTGAGGGATAAAATACACACTAAAGAGTGTTTTCAAATCCCGCGACACGCAACGAACACAGTACATCAGCTCACTATCGGCAGATCCAGCACTTCAAACACAAACAGCGCTACCCGCAAAGGAAGCAAAACAAAAGGCTAAATAACTCGCAATCGAAGTCTGCTGCATCTCCGTGATTACGATAATTGTTGTGGGCAGAGCGCAAACACGTCCTTTGCCATCTAGCAGACCTAAGCCATCAGTGCCTGATTAACCAGCCTCGGCACCTGGGTCCCTCCGAATCTGCTCGCCATACGCATAGATCTATCCGATCAACAGACAGCGTGGGTTTTAGGTTCTCAGACGGTGGAATGCTCTCGGGAATGCTCTTGCTTCGGAAGAAAACTTCTTGGCATGTGAAGGATGGATCGATATCTGAATATTTCTCGGATATAAGTCTATTCGATATGAACCGATCTTCGGCGTTCGTTTTTAGATGTAAAGAAAACGAAAAAGTATTAAATGAACTGGTGCACACATCCGGTTTTTCAACGTGCGGCGCCGCTGCGGCACCGAAGCCCAACTGTGCACACATAACCGTGAAATCACGCAAGTATTCATTTCGCGCCATTTACGAAAAGTATTCTATCGTAGAAAACGTGTTTATTTCGCTTACTTGGTGTAAAAAAATATATATATTTTGCAACAAAATATACTTTAATGGATGCAACCATTTATTAATTATTATTTACATTCCATTTATTTATGAACACAAGGTACTTTAGACGGGAGACGCATGTGCGACGAGCTGCGGGACCGGGAGAAACTGCGGTACAAATTGAACGCAAGTTGGACGAGCGTCGCCGCCGCGGTGTCGGAGGCATGTGTGCACTACTCCATTGGATCTAATGTATCGCAGACGGCACTTGCGTTGGCGGCGCCACTGCGGCACAGAGGCCCAACTATGCACACATAACCGTGAAATGACGAAAGTACTCATTTCGCGTCATTTGCGATGAATATTCCATCGAAGAAAACGTGTTTATTTCGCTTACTTGGTGTAAAAATATATATATTTTGAAACAAATTATACGTTAATGGATACCATTTATTAATTATTATTTATATTCCATTTATTTATGAAAACAAAGTACTTCAGACCGGAGACGCGTGCGCGGCAAGCTGCGGTGCCGTGGGGAACTGTGGTACAGATTGCACGCAAGTTGGATGTGCGTCGCCGTCGCGGTGTTGGAGGCATGTGTGCACTACTTCATTGGATCTAATGTATCGCAGACCGCACTTGCGTTGCGCTTGCAGCACCGTACGTTGAAAAACTGGATGTGTGCACCTGGCCTTATAGTACTTTTAAATCGTAGCCAAAAGTTTTAATATTTCATTGTAGGGGAACAGTGCAGTCCCTATCTCCGTAATGTTAAAATTGTCACATATTTAAGGAATATTTTCTCAGAATCTTTAATGTGTATTGATTTGAACTTTTTTACACTGGTTATGAAGACACTGTTAAACACTTTTACACAGGGATTTTTAAGAAACTTAAAATTTAAAGTTTTAAGATTTTTCTTTTCTTTTCCTATTTTTTTTTGTTGTTGAAAAGAGAGTGACCAAGTTTTATTCTTTCAACAATTAAAATGAACTTTTCTGAGCAGATAGAAAAAATGTCTGTGTTCAAATATGTTATCGGGTATGTTACACTTGTAAACCAATTCTTTTTACATTTGCTTGTGAGTAGACTTTGAAAAAATGTTCCTTTTATGGAAAAAATACACATTTTGAGATATTGAAGTTTAAAGAATAAATTGACCTTGCTTCAGGTAAGGTATTTTTCAAAAAATTATTTTAAATGCTTCTACTCACCGTCATAAATAATATATAATTTTAAACAGAGTTGTTTTAACATGTATATAAATTGATAAAAAAAATAATACAAATTTTGAAAGATTTTTGTGCACCTTAACCTTTCTTAGTGGTTTTGATGAGGTATAATTTAGAACGATTTTACCAAACTTTGTTAATCTTTATGACATGATAAATCGTCATAAAGGTACTGCTGATTCTTTGATGATGACAAGATCAAGACATGGTCACTTTATTCTAATTACAAGATGCCTGGTACATAAAAAACTGGCGGGTTTTACTAAAACACCTCTTCGAAACATTAGGGGGAAACCGCCAGAGGATTTATAAATAAAATAATGTTGTATCAGTAAATCGTTTATTAAGATATTAAGATCACCTAAATGTTTAATTGATAATCTTCCTCGTCATTATATCAGTAATATTACCAATATCATTATATCTTCATTTTTCATAGTCCTTTTAACTCTCTGAGAATCATACGATTTCCGGACAGTGTTGTATTTTATTTCCCTACAACAAACATAATGAGTAAATAACCACATCGTATATTTCTAGAAAAAATATTGTTGGTTAATAAATGAAATTTAATTATACAATGATAAATGAAGGAAGATCATCAATTGCACTATTGTGGACACTAATTTACAAAATTACATACCTGAATTGATGTTTTTTATTTAATAAATAGACTTTTAAATTATTTTACAGCTAAGGTGCTTGACCTATCAATTGCCATTTATCAATTAAAAATTCATTATTTATAACTTTTATTGGCAAATTGCTAAAATTGCATTCGAAAACTAAGACAAGTGACGTCATGATCGGAATACGTACAGAAACTCGGCCCACACTTCTCCCACCTACATTTAACATGGCCTGAAATGTATACATCATTCTATACCACTAAGCATCACGAAAGAAAATTCAAATGGTTCCCCCCCCCCTTTGCGCTGTTACCAACGTTTAAAATTAAAACATACTTCAACAATTTATTATTTTGGTCTCTCTAAACAATATTTCTATTAATTAGGATACATTCTAATTATTTTTATGTACTCGGGATGTGAGATAAATTAAAAAATTATAAATACCTTTCAAGTAACCATTAAACCATACTTAAAAAAAGGGACAGCACCTTAGGGATTTCTTTAATACGAGGAATGGAATGAAATGTAAAAATACATAATCATAGCTCTAAAATAGAAGCCTGATGTAAGGTAATGAAACTTTAGTTAAATTTAAATAGATTCTATCTCTTTTATGCACTCTATTTCTTTCGGTGTTGCTGCAACGTTTTTAATTCATTCTTGCAAGAAAAAATTTAATACGCCATTTGCATAAAGTGAAAAAACAGCATTTGTGCCATTATTTATTAAAAGGGTAAAACGTCTTTGCTATAAGAATTAAACAGAAAAAATAATTAAGATCAGACAAACGAAATTCTAAATGTCTTCACAAATTCAGCTTTTAGGAATATTTTTTTCTGCAGCAACACAGAACAGGCTTAGATGTGAAAAAAGTGAAACAAAAATTTATTTTGATACATAAAATGCTATCCCTGCCTCTAATTGTCACGTTTAATTCGTGATATTTTAATAATTAATGGCGCTAATAATTAAAATTTTATGCTTTTTCGCCAAAAAAACAATAAATAAATTTTCAAAAACTCAAATCATACTGTAGATAAATAAAAAATATACATATAAAAATGGAAGGAGGAAAATCACTTTGTTCTCCATTGAATTCTCTGCTCAGATGGCAAAATGTTATAAGTCACTTTTCTCAAAAAATTGATAAAATCCCATCCTAGAGTCATTTTTGATAATGTTTAGAAGGTGGCAAAATGTCGTAAGATTTTTTCGTTCAATTTATGTGAAAACAAAGGTGGGAAAATTGTAATAAATTAAAATCCACAGAACCACATATTGAATCTTAAAATTGCTGTCACGAAAAATTAAAAAAAGTGACTTATGACATTTTGCCATCTGAATACAGAATTTATTATTGGTTAGGCCACTCTTGCTATGAAAGCCTCATAAAAAGTCGTGTGTGTTTGAAATTTGAAAAAATTTATCATACGATAATTATTGCTGCCTATTTGTGCCTTGACACTTATTAAATACGAATATTAATTGCTTCGGTAACATTTGACAATAAAATTAACTACTTTTAATCAAAGTTAAATTGTCCGTTATGTTGCTCGAGTGTTATGTTGATTAATTACCTACCTAATCGAAGTTAAATTTTCAACTATTCGAAATTCACATTAGCAGTTACATTTAGACAAAAGGCTGTTAGTTGATTTTGGGTTTTTTGGCACAAGGGCTTATGGAATATTTAATTCCATATGAATGAATACAACGACTTTGATATTCAAGTTATTTATTACAATTATCCGTTTTGACACCTTGCATTCCTTAATGCCTGGTACGAATATAATTTCCGTTGGTGAAATATCTCTGTTCTTTTTATATTTTTTATTAATTTACTGAACCACTACTTCAGTTCAGTTCCTTTTTACATATTACGTATCGCTTCACAGCAGAGACTCCACTACAGAAACTTCACACAGAGATCTCACCACAGAGTATCCCCCCAGTGACTGAAGGGTTATCTGAAGGAACGGTAGGAAGTATATACAACGGTTAAGATACATATGCGGTTAGAACGTGTATAATATTTACAGAGAGTTGAATTACACGATTCAAAGAAAAGTAAACATACTACATACATATGCACAAGGATACATTTAAAGAAAGGTATTAAAAAAAAACTTAATTAATGTAAGTTGCCAATTTTTGTGGAAAACGAACATGTATGCCGGATTTCGTCACTGTTTTTGCAGAAATCCGTTCATTGGCAGATTTATCATCGTTTTTAGCTGTTTCCAAAGGTTTGGTGTTCTTTGGTTCGAGTAAGGCAGTTTCAGGTAGCAAATAAGCTGGCTTTACACGATCAAGAGAAACAGTTGTTTTTCGGCGATTGAATTCGATGGTGACGGTTTTGTCCGTGCGGCGTATGACTTTATGGGGGCCAGTATAGGTTTGGCGCAATGGCGGCTTCACCCGATCCACTCTTAGAAAGATGTGTGAACAACTTTTCAAAGAAGGGTTGACATAATACTTGTCAGTTCAATGAGCAGACGGTGCAATAGGGTTCAATTGCCGCATGTTGTTGCGAAGATTAGTGATAAAATCCTCACCGCAAGGTGGGATCGCTGAAATCTCCAACATGTCACTCGGAAGTTTCAAAGTTGTGCCGTATACAAGTTCAGCACAAGATGCGTTTAAATCCTCTTTGACTGCTGCACGGATGCCTAGGAGAACCACTGGGATTATCTCAGACCACCTTTCGTTTTCATGAGCCTTGAGTGATGACTTTAAATGGCGATGAAAACGCTCAACAAGTCCGTTAGAGATAGGATGGTATGCAGTCGTCTTAATTTTCTGAGTACCCAGCCATTTGTGTAAATTCAGCGAACATAGATGATCGCATTTGTGAACCTTGGTCAGTGGTTATGACTGAGGGACAACCAAAACGAGAGATCCATGTTGCAAATATGTTACTGCATATTGTCGTCGTTCGCATATCCGGAATTGGTATGGCTTCGGGCCATCTCGAGAAACGGTCGATGATTGTTAAAAGATAAATATTCCCGTTAGAAGGAGGCAAGGGACCCACGATGTCAATGTGAATTTGTGCAAAACGTGCATCTGGAAGAGAGAACGTGCCTAGAGGTGCTTTGGTATGCCTCTGTGTCTTGGATCGTTGACATGGCACACACTCTCGGACCCAGATCTTTATTTGACGTTTCATGTCTGGCCATACATATCTGGAACAAATGAGTTTCGTTGTAGCTGCTATGCCGGGATGCGAGAACTTGTGCAGATGATCAAATAGAAGCTTGCGAAAAGAATCCGGAACAAAAGGACGATGAATGCCCGTAGAGATGTCACATAGAAAATTGTGGTCAGAAATCTGGCAAGGTTTAAGTTCCAATTTGACAGAAGAAGTATTATTCTGAAGAAAGGTTTGTACCTCCGGATCATTTTTCTGAGTTTCAGCAAAAACTCGGAAATTTAATAGTGGCGATTCCGTAATTGAATTAATTTCGATCCTCGAAAGTGCATCAGCGACTATGTTTTTGGAACCCTGCACATGTCTAATGTCAGTGGAATACTGGGAAATAAAATCGAATTGGCGTAATTGCCTGGGTGAACATTTATGGGGGTTTTGCTTAAAAGCGTAAATTAATGGTTTTTGATCAGTGAAAATTTGAAAAGTTCTACCCTCTAACATATGCCGGAATTTCTTTATCGCGGAAAAAATAGAAAATAATTCCCTGTCATATGTCGACCATTTTCGTTGACTACTATTGAGTTTCATGGAGAAAAAAAGCTAATGGTTCCCATTGCTGCTGAGAGAACTGCATCAGACTGCCGCCAATAGCGACATTGGACGCATCTACCCATATACTCAGCTGAGCTCCGGGAATTGGGTGTCTCAAAAGAGTTGCCTGAGCAATCGCGTTTTTGGCAGCAATGAAAGTTTGTTCGGCACACTCATTCCACTCAAGTTGTTCGGACGAATTGCGAACACTAGAACGAGGTTTCTTTTTGTTTTTGTGCCCTTCTAAGAACTTTACTACAGGGGCAAGAATATGCGCAGCTTTATGTATAAAACATCTATAAAAGTTAAACATGCCTAAAAATCTACGAAGTTGGGTTAAAGTATTAGGTTTAGGAAAATCAATTATGGATTTCACTTTCTCGGTAAGAGGTTGAATTCCTTTTTCGGAAAGATGAAAACCTAAAAAATCAATAGTTGTACCAAAAGTGCATTTCGCAATATTTATGCAGAGACCATATTCTTGTAATTTTGAAAACAGAGCCTTTAAGTGTTTGAAATGCTCATCAGGGTTTTTAGATGCGATTAGAATATCATCGACGAAGGCGTAAACGCCTGGTAAATCGCGAGGGACTTCATCGATAAATCGCTGGAAAGTTGCCGATGCGTTGCACAACCCGAATTGCATACGCGTACTTTCATATAAGCCGAACGGTGTACAAATTGCGGTTTTATGAATATCGGTAGGGTGGATGGGAATTTGGTGGTAAGCTTTGATGAGATCGATATGACTGAAAATTTTTGTACCATGTAGTACAGCAGTAAAATCGGCTATGCAAGGAATTGGATATTTATCCTTTATTGTTTGGGCGTTTAATGAGCGATAATCACCCACAGGTCTCCATTCCAAAGTTCCCTTTTTCGGGACCATGTGAAGTGGTGACGCATAGTTGCTTTTCGAAGGTCTCAAATGCCCCAGCTGCATCATAATCTGAAACTCAGATTTGGCAATTTTTAAGCGATCTCGATCTAACCGTCGAGGTTTTGCCACCACAGGAGGACCGTTTGTAGTGATGTAATGCATAGTATTATGTCTTACAGGCTGATTTGGATTTGGAAGTTTTGTAATAGAGGGAAATTGCTTTAAAATATCGTGGTAAATTGTACCGCTAGAAATAGTTTTCACTGAATGAAGATTGGAATGTTTCACTTGGCCAATTATTTGAAATTTCGTTTTTAAGTCGCGGAGACATTTATAACGAAGATCTGGAACCAATTCAAAATTATGGAGAAAATCTGCTCCACAAGAATGGGTGTGGTAACTAACGTTGGCAACTAGAAATGTCCACATAAATTGTCGTCTTAAATTAAAGTCTAAAGTAAGAGTTGTTTGACCAAAAACGTTTATAGAAGAAGAATTTGCGGCAAAAAGGGTTTGTTGGGGTAGATTCCGTTTTTGATAATTATTTGCGGGAAGTATTGACACGTCAGATCCCGTATCGACCAGAAATGCTACATTTGTTCTCCGGTCCCTGATGAACAGGCGACGTGAAATTTGAGGCAAAGAATAAGTCGCCTCTATTCTTCGCTGGTCCCGTTTCCCTGCCATGAACAAGGTTTAACACATTTATCCTCCCGACAATTTTTTCCATAACGCTGATGATAACAGCATACAAAATAATCCCGATTTCTAGAATTGGTTCGATTACTAGAAGTATTCCTTGCGCGGCGGAAAGGTGATCGACCACGAGAAAATGAAAGACGATCAACTCGTTTATTTAACTGATAAATTGCTTCAAATAATTTTTCCTCCAGGGACTGTTCACGAGTTTTAGAAACTGCGAAATTTTCCATTGGGGAAGGGGTGACTTCTAAAATTTTATCAGAAATTTCAGCTGCCTTAGCCAATGTTAAGTCGAAAACGGCAGCCAAAATTGACTGAACAGAAGCTGGCAAACGTTGTAGAAATAGTTCCATCATCAAGTTTTCTGGAACGTTCAGGGTTTCGGCGCGGCGTTTCATATTACTTAATAATTCAGAGGGTTTGCGAGTGCCCAATTCTTCACCCGACAAAAGTTGCCGTATTTCCTGCTGGGACGATTCTCCCGAACGATTTATTAGTTCTGTTTTTAGATGCGTAAAGGGGTCATCGGGATCAGGTTTCATAAGCACATCGCGAACTAGTGATGCAATATCAGGCGGAATATGAGAAACAATGTAGTTATATTTAGTTAACGATCCAGTAATTGCTTTAGGGGTAGCGAGAGCGAAAGTGCTTTCACACATAACAAACCATAAAGCAGGATCAGAACGATTATAAGCAGGAATCTGTACGGCATGCACCTCAGACATAGTGCAAGGCCCCAAAAACGAAACACCACACTTGATATCAAAAGATTAAAAATTGAAATAGAAAACGAAAGTGATCCGGAAGTACTTATCTGTAATCACTCGAACACAGGCGCAGAATTATCCAGAGTGGCTCCACTTTTTAGCGCTTTTCAAAATATGTGTGCAAGTTCCGAAGGTCACCATTATGGAATATTTAATTCCATATGAATGAATACAACGACTTTGATATTCAAGTTATTTATTACAATTATCCGTTTTGACACCTTGCATTCCTTAATGCCTGGTACGAATATAATTTCCGTTGGTGAAATATCTCTGTTATTTTTATATTAATTATTAATTTACTGAACCACTACTTCAGTTCAGTTCCTTTTTACATATTACGTATCGCTTCACAGCAGAGACTCCACTACAGAAACTTCACACAGAGATATCACCACATTTTGCTCAATCTCCACCAAACATAAGGCAGACAATTTCAAGTAAGTAGCCACACACTCAGATGGAAAGTTTCACTGACGCAGGGTATACCCAAGGTAAGTTACGGGAATTGAACATGAGCATCCTGTAATTCACAAGATGTTAGCGAATTTTCCAAACTTACTGAGCCACGATGACCCTTTACCCATTTCTTACCTGTTTAAATTAACCATTAAACGATTTAAAATAACAATGATTCCAACTTTTTTTATCTTTTAATTTTTTTACATTTTAATTTTATTTTGGGTTAATTTATTAACTCTTGCAATAAGAGTTCAATCATTTTATCAGTTTTATATTTAATGTATCTATCTAATTGTTATCTCATCGCATTTATATTAGTTTAATATTTTCTTTAACAGTTTGTACTTGTTAATCTACAATAATACCGTTCAAACTGTAATTGAAATAACCCACATTTAATACAGTGCTCTGTCTGGAAATTGCAGCTATTAAAACTTAAGCAAATGTGAAACCTTAACCCAAATCCAATTAAATTTGCCTTGAATACAATAAAATGCAAATCGAACGCACTTCATTTCTGTCACTAAAACTCCCTTACACCATGAACAAAATCAAATCACCATACTTGGCTATAAATTCTTTAAAATATCATTTCAAAGCCCCACACAACCGGGAGTCAGCCATTATATGGCAATAACACTCAAGAATATTAAGTCCCAAATAACTCAGACCTGAACGGTACCCCATCAGCTTAAATTCCGCCATTTCTAGATGAGCGAGTTTCTCGATTCCGTTCACATACCTTTCAAAGCCATTTTGTGCCGATATCGCGATAGTCAGCTTCCCCAAACTGATAGATTCCGAATCGCATCTTTGGAATATGCCAGAGAAATATTTCATTCGAGCCATTTGAATTTGTGAACGAATTCACACCGTCCACAAATCACGGAGCAGGAATGTGCATGGGAAATCGAAATTACCATAAGCCTCTGGTAGCAGTTTGGCACGATAGTCACAACACCTCATAACGTAATGACATTGGCGTGAGTAATGCTTCAAAGATGCACTGACGCCAATTAGGCGCTATTTTAGTACCCGGTTGTTATGAGGAAGTTTTAAAATTAATCTTTATTTTGGGCATTGAGAAGGGATGTTATAAACAGTGATCGCTATCCCATTACGTATTTCTTTTCTGCTTTAGTTTTTCGATTTAATGGTTGATGTGATCGTTGCTTTGAGAAATAGATAAAATGAAATATAATTTCCACTTGATTGAATTTTTAGGTTGTGTGCTGCAGTTCTTTTTGGCGTTTAAATTTCTAACATAACTATGTACAGTCGCGGGGGGAAAATAATCCACTCTTCTTCATTCGAAAATTTGAACAGTAGAGAAATTCAAAGATGGCGCTTTACAGAAACTAATGTCTTCTAAATATTCAAATTCATAAAATTGGCCTAAGGGGCCGTCTTCTTGTTAAATTGAGCACCAACTTAATAATATCCAATAGGAACTCCCTATTTTGACACACAATTTGGAATCTATATCACAATTTAACTTTAGATACCAAATTTCATGTCGTTAGGACTTGCTGTTTCGAAGTTATGAGATAAAAAAGATAGAAGCTTCTAATGTTAATTCAATTTCTTAGACTTTTATGGATATCTTTATAAATAATATTTCTATTCTATAGCGCTGATATTTTGTACCATGTTACTGCCAAACAACCCAATCACGATCCACCTATTGTATTTAAAAAATAGTTTTTAGTGTGCAATAATTATTATTACACTAATGTTTGAAAAATTATGAATTGAAACCTTATTATATTCTGATTAAAATTGATTTAGAAGGCCTAGTATGGCCATGCAAAATTTCATCTCTTTCGGGTAATTAATTTTTGAGAAGCATTAAGTTTTCTAAAATATTGCGATTTTAGGGACGCACCAAAAGTTTATAAAACGCCTGACAAACTTTGGATAATAGCAAAGTTACTTGAATATGTATATTGCGGAAAAAAATCGAAACACATCTCTTCATTCGAGCAATTTTAACTGTAGAGAAAATTCGAGATGTCGTTTGACAGGAACTAACGTCCACTAACGGATCCAACGTAACTAATCCAATAGGAATCCCCTATTTCGACACACAATTTCGAATCTATATCAAAATTTAATTTCAGATACCGATATTTATGTCATTAAGTCGTACGGTTTCGAAGTTATGAGTACAGAACGATTAGAGCTCGTAGTTTTAAATCAGTTTCTTAGAATTTTATGAATATCTTACTAAATAATACCTCTATAGTGCTAAAATTTGGACCACGCTACTGTTAAATAACTCAAACAAAATCCAAATGATATTTTATTTAATAAATGGTTTTTAGTATACAATGATAATTATGAAATTAATGTTTAAAAAATTTATGAATTGAAACCTTATTATATTTTTATGGAAAATAATTAAGAAGAGCTTTTAATAAGGGTCATGCAAAATTTAAGCTCATTTCGATAGTTAGTTTCAGCGCTACATTAAATTCTCATTATTACGATTTTAGGAGGCAACGAAAAGTTTAATAAACGTCTGAGAAACCACGGATAATTTCTCGGTTTGCTTGAACTTGCATAATTAATAGAATAGTGTAATTCTAAAATCGTTGGCACTTGCGTAATAAATGTAATATTCTAGGATCGCTGGAAATACGTTTGAAATGGTGTTCAAATTTGAAATTTGGGTAGCTATAACTACAATTAATCTCGATCTACATGTAGCGACTTTCTATTTCAATATGATTCCTGAAGTTTGAGCAAACTTTAAAATTTAATATCGTGGGATATAAAGGTTAATTATTTCGTACAATTTCATATTTAAACTAATTTAAAGATGCATAATCTGATTATGGCATCAGAACATGGTGTTTCTGTTAGAAATGTTGTTGTTTGGGCAAATTTTTATATGAAGGCCCCCTTCTTATGCAATTATTTTGAATTTGAATTTGTACAGGTCGTTATTCCCTATTGAAATATATCTTTTAATTTGCTCTAGTATGAATAGTGCTCGAAATAAAGGAAGTTCGCACGTATTTTTTTCCACGACTGTACATTAGCAGAAATAGGTACAATATTCAAATTCTACGATTTTGAGTTATAACCACAAAACCATTCAAGGTATAGATAAAAAAGCCAATGTCTTTCTGTCAATACAATATGAATGAATCAGAACTTTGGAAAGTATTTTTATACGCTGAAATAAAAATTTATAAAACATGAAAAAATTACTTAATAATGTATGATGACAATCTGGAAAAATGAACATTTGCCCTTTTTTTACCTACTTAAAAATAATTAATCGTGCCATGAATGTCGCGTTTTTCTGTTCGAGCGCACATTTCAGTACGAGCGAAAATAAATGAGTGCAGTATAAATGTAAATAGTTTTTAACTTAACACAAATAATTACATGTAATATCGGTATAAAGAATTTGAAATTGTGTTTTATTATTACAAAATTTCAAGAATAAATTGTTTCTAAAACGACTTTTTAAAAGCCACTTCTTATCAAAAAGCGTAGATAATCAATTTAATTTTATTTTGTAAATTAATAAAAATTATACCTCCTTTTTGTCAGATCGCCGTAAAAACATTATATACTATTTGGTGTTCTGCAGAACTTTAGTAATTTGCTTATGTTTACCATGACAAGAAACAGCTGAAAATCTCTTATTTAACCTATCAATTTGAGGACTGACTTATATAGATTTAGAAATAATTCTTCTGCAACTCTCTGAAATATCTGTTAAGTAAAGTCAAACAAACGTACAGCTAGAACACTTTTACATATTCTCTTCGGAAAGAATTTCTCTCCGTGGAGATGTTGCCCTGAAGGTGAAAAGAAATACCTTTCTCAGAGAAAGAAGCATTCCTTTCTAGATTCATTGGGGAAACCCTTAAGAAAAGAACACTGTAACGTGTACATGTATCTTCCATTACTACATAAAAAGATAAAAGTTTACTATTCATTCTATTGAAGTGAATGTGACTGCAAGGGAAACAAAGACATTCCTTCCATGTTGCGATCATATGGAAAATGGAGGAAGAATAGTTAGGAAATAGTTGCAACAATGAGTACCAGATGTTGAGATCCTCCGAAATGGCCATGACAATTTCAGTTTCTTGCAGATAAGATTCGAAAGATAGTCTCTTTTATTAGAACTTTATTCTTCCTTTGTGATTGATATGTTCATGCTTTAAACTTATAGTGTATACATCAGTTTCTTTCACTTGTACTATTTCATTCATATACAAGCAGAAACAAGCTTAGAATTTGCACTTATTTAGCACTCAGATGGTTATATCTATTGAGTCGGTACTCATATTTTTCATACCTTATTTAGAAACGTTTATAATGAATATAACCATCGATTTGCACGGTTCAAACCCCCAAATGAAATCCCATTATCCAAAAATATAAAACGGCGTCGTGTTTACATTTTTTTTCAAATATACTGATACTTACGTTAATTCTTATTTCCAATGAAACGTGTGGTAACCACAACTACTTCAATCGCATCTGGTTGAAATACGATTCCATATATATTACCTCACATCTTATTTTCGAGTTCACTCAGGTTTTATTTTCTTCTATAATTTCTTTCTTACAGATATCTCATAACTTTATGCAAACAGACTATTGAGGAACATCGTTGGAGCAGAGAACCAGAAAACATAGATTGACATTAAAACTAGAAGAATTGTATGCAGCATTTAGATAAATATATTGAGATAGATGAGAGATTTTTTCGTTGAGGAGGAATTATTTATTAGCGATAATTGCGCTATCGAAAATATTCCGAAACCTTCCAATGCGAAAAGAAGAGAATTTCACTTCCAGTATCCTATGCTATTGCCTCGAGGATAGTTTAGTTACCTTGATATGTACCCAAGTTGCGTATTTCCGAAATACTCGTTTAGGAAACACGTTCTACCGAAAAAACGCTTGCGCCATCTAAAGTTAGATTTTCAAAGCCTCTCATCTATGCAGAGAATGTCTTTACTTCAAAGATCAACCATTTTCAAATAAAAGACTTTTTCTTCTGTGTGTATTATATTTACCAGAAAATTATACGATGCAACTATTACAATATTAAAATGAAATAAAACTTAAATAGCGTATTTAACAAAAAAAAAATACCTTGAGCAAACTAATTTATGTGCATCCATTGTTACACATAAGTTCCATCTACAGTAAAAAATAAATTCTGTAAGAACCAAAATTCCTTTAGAGTTGTTAAAAACTGACACTAATTTCTAGTGATTACAGTAGCAACTTATTCTATCCACGTAGTTAAATATGCTCCTGAAAGAATTCTAATTTTGTTGAAGCAAGAATAATCCCATAGCTTTCTTGTTATTAATTCATATTCCTATTAAAAAATACTTTTTTATGTACACAAAATCTGTTGCAAAAAAGGTACTAATTGGGAAATTTAAAAAATAGGTTTTATCTTTATACTAGATAAATTTACAAAAAGCATTTTTTAGTTAGATTAATCGTGAAATGAAATGAGTAGAAACGTTGAGTAACAAAAAATAATGTTAAAACTAGCGTCAAACGATAAAAAAGTACTCACCGTGTCTGAATGTAACGATAATAAGAAAGAAATATTACGGTAAAAAAATCTTTTTTCTTGCCTTTATTTAAAAGTTAAAAATGCTATTAAGGAAGTTAATACTAGAAGTGATTTAAGATGAATTATTACAAGTATACGATTTATCAGAGTGAAAATGAGTAATTACGTTGTGTAATTACTTAAATAGAAACATAGATATCAAATGGAAAAAATCATTCCAATGAAATTTCAAACATATTTTTCAGAAATAGAGTTTTGTTTGATTTAAAGAATTCTGATCAAAGAAAAGAAATTATTTTTAAGTATTTATTTTGTATAGTAAATCCACTAGTCGAAAACTATAAACTGGGAGATACAGAATATATATCAAAATGATACATCAGAAAGTATAGGATTTAACAGAGCGAAGATGAGTAATCACTTTCTGTAGTTACTTTAATAGTAATATAGATACTATGTGGTAAAGAATCATTCCGAAAAGATTTCAACTACAGTTTTCAGAAAATGTACTTTTGTGTTCTTTAATTAATTCTGCTGAGAAGAAAAATAAGTTATTTTTAAGCATTTGTTGTATGTAATATATATACTTATATCATTCAAATACGTAATTTAATGGAAGATCAAAATCAAAATAAAAATCATATGTATTAAACCAGAAAACGAAAGTTAGAAGAAAAGTTAAAACTAAAAATGCAAGCGCGCTGAAAGCTGCAAACATAGCATGGCAAGGAATATATATTTTTCTTAAACAAGAGGAAATTCACAAAATAAAAACCAATAGGAATTTATTGAAAACGAAAGTGTTGGTGTATCAGGGCGTCATCAGGGAGGAGCCTGATCCATACAACACAAAATGGTGTTTTCTACGAATATGAGCCGCCAAATGCTAAGAAATTGCTCATATACTCCCCAAAACACCATTAAAAACAAATACAGGGTGGTCCCGAATTCATGGTACAAACTTTAATGGTAGGTACAGGACATTGTAACAATGATTTATTGTATAGGAATGTATAGTCGCAAGTGACGCGGTGAGGCGTAAACAGGGGAAATAAAAAGAAAGAGAAATGGAGTGATCGGTTGGTATCATTGCCGGTAGAGGGCAGTAGATGTCTAGCCGCTGTTGAACATGATGCATCGCAGTAGGGAAAAGCGCCATTCACAATTGTGCTGCCGTAGACGATGGGTGACTTTACGTATGCAGAAAAAGCAGACATGCATTACATGTACGGCCGTGCAAATGGTAACGGCAGAGCTGCGTTACGAATGTATCGC